>PYXC01002421.1:45000-245000 GCA_015244755.2 Tenualosa ilisha
CATGTGAGATAATCTGTGTCTCTTAATTTAATCTATTCATTTAACCACTCAAATTACAGGCCCTAATAATCCCTTCTCATCCCTTCAAAAAAAGTATCATCACATTTTTATAGACAACAAGCTAAGATATTAAATCATAGGACCCTGTGAAGTTCTCAATGTTGTTTTCAAAAATGTGTTTGGAATTCAGAGCAGCAAATTGTGTTAGGGGTGAGAAATGTATATAGTAGGCTGCTGTGGTGTGTGTGTGTGTGTGTTTGTGGTGTGTGTGTGTGGCGAGATGTGCTTTTGAATTGAGGTGTTTAAAGACATGCAAACGGTATCTCAGATTATAAGAGGACATTCTGGACACCAGGAAGGAATCACTGTGCTTGGACAACAGTAAACAGGGTGTGAGTGCTTTGGCGAGGCAAAAAGAAAGTGTGCTAAGTGTGATGTGAGGGTGCTCTGTGTGTGTGTGTGTGTTTATGTGTATGAGATTTTTTCCAGGGGGTGTTATGGGCAGTGCAGGGAGTGTTTTTTAGAACGCATGCAGCTGGTCATCCAGCCAGATTAGCATGTGTGCTAGTGTTTAGTGAGAGCCTTGAGCCAGACAGCTCACAGAACGTGTTCACAACGCCATCTGTCATGTGACCTCACTGCACATGCTCACAACACCTCCAACAAGAACCTCACACTGAGGGCACTCACATGTGTCTCCAGCAAAGTCACTGGGCATGCTTAGAGAGCCTCAAGAGGCCCTGCTGAACATGCTCGGAACTAATCTAATTTCTCTGGAGATCTGTCATTGTATCCGATGTTCAGAGTGAGAAGGAGCATTTGATGACTGATGCTGTTTGTGTGTGTGGGTGTGTAAATGCGTGCGCGCGTGCTAAAGTGCTGTATATTATTGTATACATTACCCTTGACCTTTATATTTCCTTATATGGATGTAACCTTTGACTCATGACCTTCATCTTGACCTCTTGTCCACACCTGTGTTTGCTATAAAAGGTGTGGTGAGTGTGTGTATGAGAGAGTAACAGCACGCTGTGTGTGTGTGCCTGCATGCTGTAGACTCTAACTGACTCTATGGATCCTAAAGCAGCATCCAGCCCAGTGGCAGAGGAGCTGCACCTGAAACTCCACCTCCTGGGAGATGGCTCAGAGCTTTTGCACACACACACACACACACACATACGAGACACAAACAGACACACGCACAGTCACACATATAGTACATATTCCCACATGAATACAGTATACACAGGCACACAAACAAATGCACAAAAATCTGCATTGTGCAAATGTTGACACAGTTATACACACAGTTATATACTTCAACAAAGAAACACAGTATACACACATGAACACACACACAGGTTGTGGTGTTGTGTGTATGCAAAGGCTTCTCCTTATGATGGTGCTGCTTCTGTGTGTGTGAGCCTGTGATGCTGATGTGAGGATCACTCCTGTGGAATCTAACATGTCCTGATATTCGCCCATCAGATGAAAAATAAACGTGTACAAATAGCCATGCCACCGTCTCTCTCATTATTCTGGTTGCACCGTCATTTGTGCAGTTCAGGTTAATAACCTCTGTCTTTTTGTCTGTCTCACTTTTCCTTTCTTTTTTACTCACTGTGCTTGGGACGTAATGTTACAGTAGTCAGTCGCAGGATGTTGCTGGTTAGTGCGTGTGTATGTGTGTGTGTCTGTGTGTGTGGTTGTGGTTTCGGCAGACCCTCCTGAGGGGTCCAGTCTTCCTTGCAATGCTCCTGGCCTAAGTGGCGACCCGACTAATCCTTCAATAATGGCACAGTTTGGTGTCCAGTTTCTGCCTGGCCAGTCTGCCACTCACTCAACAAACAGCAGGGATCAGATGCAAGATGAATTATTAAACACTGCTGTATGGGATTCAATCATAGCTCTTTGTGTTCGTGTGTATGTGTGTGTCTTTGGACACGTGGTATTGTGTAAATGTGTGTGTGTGTGTGTGTGTGTGTGTGTGTGCGCGCGTGTGTGTGTGTGTTGAAGCACAACCTCACAGCACTGTAAATCTTATATCTCTAAGCTTATGCAGCCGTGACTCAGATATATGCCGTATCCATTACCTGATACAAGCCATTACAGATCAACACACAAGCACACACACACACACATACAGTCTAGCAGCTGAGATGTGGTGCTGCCTAAGAGGCCGATGAGTCAATCAGTCTGAGGGGCCTAAGACTATCAGTTACTGACCCCCCTCACTCATACACACAGGCATGCACCACCCCACCCCCCCACCCACACACACACACACACACACACACACACACACACATGCACACCACTACAACCACCTCCACTACATTGCTGTTTGGACATAAAGAGGGGCCTAAAATGAAACTATCAGTTACGGAGCCCCCTGTAGACCTTAGGCCCCTTTCTCTTTCTCTCTATCTGTTTTCTATCTCTCACGCACCAGATACAGATCAGTGAGCTTACACACAGACACACACACACACATACATAAATACACAGAAGGGGCCCCAGGCTATCGAATGGTAACAATTAACCCTAATTAGACCATTAGAGCCCCTACACAAATGTGTGTATGTGTGTGTGTATATATGTGTGTTTATGTATTCTGTGTTGTGTGTGTTTATTTGTGTTATTCATGGTTAATTGAATGGTACCTGGTTGCAAAATCAACTGGACTTGCATACCATTCTGGTTCATGCCAAATGATGTCCATCATTTTGTCATAGAGATTGCTAGGCAAACTATCATATTTACATTTTGCTCTGGTCACTTCAGGTCCTGTCGCTATTATAAGGTGTTATCAGATACACCACTGTCAGCATAATATGTTGATACATGAGCCAAGTCTTCTCAATAATTTCCATGTGATTAATTTATAAATATTCTCCACATTTTCTGTAGCAAGCTACTGTCACTTTAAAAAAAACATGAATGAGAATATAAGCACTATAAATCCAACTAAATCCAAGTTTTGTCAGATTACTGATTACTGACAAAACTTTTTACTGAGGAGGTAGCAGTAGCATACTTCTTACCCTGTCTAGAATCCATACTGTACTCATTCTCCTCTGCTGTGAGAGCCCTTCCAGACATCTAATCTCCATCTTAATAATTCACACACACACACACACACACACACACACACACACACACACACACACACACACACACACACACACACACACACACACACACCTCTTGTTGAAACGTACTGTCCCTTTCACTTTCTCAATCTCTCTCTATCTCTCTCTCTCTCTCTCTCATTCTCTCTTGCTATAGCTCTTTCTCTCTTTCTCTGAAAACACGCACATTCATACTCCCAACAGGTTGTATTGTTCCGACTGACCTGCAGCGGTGACAGGATAGAGACTCTTTCACACTTTATGCAATACTCCATGTACACAGACACAGGCACACACACACACTCTCACACAGAGAACAATCACTACATTCTCAGCTTCTCCTCCAGCTGGATACTTGTCTCAACCATCTCACCTCCATCCACCAGCCTTTCCCCAGAACACCCAACAGCTCTAATCCTCCACACATCTCTCAGCCTCCTCAGCACATCTGGACTGGGGCTGCAGCCATCATCTGGGTGCTACGGTAAGTGGACTCGACATCCTGGAGTTTATTTTAGTATTAAATAGTGTTGTTTATAATGTTCATCTGTTGATAAGATAAAAAAATTGCAGAGTGTGCGTGTGTGTGTGTGTGTATGTGTGGCTAGTCTTTTCTCAGTAGAATACTGACTTCTATGGAGAAAATGAAATGCAATGGTCAGATTAGTGTTCTTATTACAGTGCAGTTCAATGTCTTTTAAAACTTGCAGTCAGCCAGGAATGCTTTTCCACCTCTGTCATCTCTCTATATTACTTACACCTGACACTTCTCTTTTTACCAGTATAACTTGTAATTCACACCTGGATTATATTGCATTTGTTTATGTACTTTGTATTTAGTCCTGGCGTTTCTTAGCAGACACACTTGTCCACAGAAATATATTTTGAGCCAAATGCTAAACAAAATGTAGTAGAGGTAGCTCTTGTGTGTTTTGATCAGTATTTGGTTCAAATATAATGTACGTTGGTTTGGATTAAAGCACATGCTATTTAAATAGAAGCATAACAGCATAACCTAGCCCACCTTTATTCAGCGCAACCCACCCAATTTACCATACATAAATTCACCATACCTTACCTAATGTGACATTTATCAAGTTCTTCACAAGCCAGACTGAGAAAAGATGAAGGGGGGAAACTCCATCCAGTGTGTTTCTCACTGTGTGTTTGTCAGTGTGTGCCTATATGAGTGTCACAGACCAAAAACAAATGAAGATTAACTCCAGACCAGAACCACGTACGACTTGCTGGAAGTCATAGTCCTGCGAACACCCAGGGCCACAGAGATCTAGTCAGCACTGATCATCATCTTCTTTTGGCCTCTTTAGCATCTCCAGATCAAACATGGAGGGCAACAAGGTGATGTCATTATGCCATTACCCTCATAATCCTCTACGAAGCCTTTCAGCAGGTGAACCTCTTACCTGTTTCCTTTTGTTCCCAGCAGCCAGTGAAGGAGGTGCCACCTCAGCCACGCTCTCCGCCTCCACCCGCTACCGTTACCACGACAATGCCACTGTTCTCGCCATCTTTAGATTTCACCATAGCAAATACACTCTCAACTTCGGCTATCACCACTGCCTCTGCCCGAACAACCACCTCATCGATGCAGCACGTGCACCTGGCCTCCACAGGTCAGTACACCTGCCAATCTGACACCTGACAACGTCAATGTGACATCATCACAACACCATAACACTGTTGCCACGTCGTGCCATTTTTTACAACTCTGTTCACACTGTATCTCTATCAATCTGTTTCTGATTCTCAGTTAGCACTGTGAGCATTGTTAGCACTCTTACCACAATGCTGTTGAGGGCAGTTAGGACTAGTTGTAACTCATTTCAAATTGAAATTTCAAATTGAACTGAATTTCACTGCTGACGCTCACTCATATCGCATGCAGTGTGTGACCATCTGACCATGCAGTTAGTGTGAGGTTATCTCAATATGTACTCTTATGATCATCCTCCTCCCTGAGGCTGTAGCACCTCCACTCTGTCTCTATGCTTTTCCTTGTAGTTGCGACATCCTTCAACATGCCAAAGGCAGAGGCAGAGGAGGACAGCGATGTCCCCACTGTCACGCACATGTCCGAGGAGGACAGTAATGTACCCCCCCACATGAAGGCTCTGAGGTCCTTGAGACACGCTGGCATCACTGCTGTGTTCACTGGACAGACGGTAAGGACCTGGACACACAATCAATCACACACACAAACACACACACACCACACGTCCACCTCTCGCTCACCACACACACTGTGACAATACATCACACGTCCATCTCTCGCTCTCCACACACACTGTGACATTCAGCAGTCACTCACTCTATTACCAAACACACTGTGACCATTCCTTGTGTTTCTTATGTTGTTAGAAAGCAGACAGCGAACTCCTACTGTGTCCTGCAGAGGGTGCTGTGTTGGTGGATGTGGACACGCTAGTGCCCACCCACGATGCTGAGGGGAGGCCCATCCCAGAGTGGAAGAGGCAGGTGATGGTGCGCAGGCTGCATGCCAGACTCAGTGAGGAACACCAGCAGCAAAAGGTACTTTGCTCCCTTTATTGCCCCGATGGTTTTCAGTGTTGACGGGTCCCCTGAGATTCGTCCTGTTTTCTGCCTGACTAGGCATACTAGGGCAGACTAAACCTCAGGGCTCTGAAACACAGGTAGGTAATACTGTACAATCTAAAATGCCAATTTAATCAGACTAATGTGAAATGAGTCCATATAGACATAGAGCTTATACACTAGTATTGTACAAGACAGTAATGATAGTTACCCTTCCCATATCACCACACCATATAAATAGGCAGTTCCATGTTGTCCACGGATGTGACAGAATATGAGCAAATGGAGTATTATTTAATTATTGTACGATTTTTTCATGTTCCACAGCTAATATTAGCAAATGCCTAAATCATTCACCTCATAGAAATACCGTGGTATTTCATAGACATTATGGATGTGCAAAACAATGCACTTTCTGTGGAACTGGCAAAATATATAAACTATGAATAAGTTGTTACTGATCTGGATCTGAGTGAGTACTAGAGCAATATCTGGAGTGGAGGTTATTGTTACTTGCACTAAAGACGTAGATATGTGTGTCTCTGTATCCAGGATCCAAGCTGGAGGTTCTCTCAGGTGCATGGCGCCCTCTTGGGGCCATTTGGGGAGCTGCTGACCGAAGACGACCTGCTGTTCTTGGAGCGTCAAATCGAGAATGCATCAGAGCAGCATCGATTCTACGCCTATGAGGCTGAGCTCACGCAATTGGCTGAGAGGCTGCAAGCCATCCTACCCGCCCCTGTCATCAACATCACCATCAACACACAGCCCCATCAACTGTCCCCTGGTAACGAGAGTACCCTCTCATTGCCCGCCTGGTACAGCCGTATTTATGGGATTGTGAGAAGTCTCAACCACCTCCTCAGTACCCTTCCAGATAACAGTCTCTCTGAGGGGGTAGAAGATCCTAATGTCAGACTACCCCTGGCCCTTGGCCCCTCACCCTTGCCTTTTGCCCCACTGGGGCAATTAGAGGGCAGGAGCAGGAGGGAGAGGGTACAGACTGAGATCCTACAGGCAGGGGTGTCAGTGAGTCTTTTAAGGACCAACTTTGAGGGCCAAGCTGGGCTCCCGCTAACCGGGAGACTGAGGAACCCGGAGGCCCTGCGAATAAAGGCCGTTACCACAGCAACGGATGGGCTACAGCTTCTGTCTGTTCCTGCTGAGACAGAGGGGCTAAGAGCTGAGACTGAGCATGCACAGAACCCTGCCTCTGATCCCAGAGTCACCACTAATCTTTGCCCTAATGTGAATTCTGACCCCAGTCTAGGAAAGAACTCTGCCTCACTGGTCCCACATCGCTGCCCTCCCAGTATGGATTCGGGCAGCCTAAGGAAGGAGCGGATTGTGGTTCTTTTCCTTAGCCACTGGAAGAGGTCCGCATACGCTATCAGCCTTAGGGCCAAGCTCACGTTGGGGATTCACGAGCACGGCAACTCCCCAGACCTGCAGGGGGCAGCAGAGCCCACCAATCTTCAGCACCACAGTCTGGCCTCAGACACCCACCACCACAGAAATAGCTTACGGCACCATAGCCTCCCAACGGACACTCATCCAAGCCCCAACTTAATGCATCTGAGTTTACCACCACAGACACAGACAAGCTACAACTCCAAGCATCAGACTTTGGCAAATGACATAAAGACCAGCAGCAATTCAGTCTACCAG
This sequence comes from Tenualosa ilisha, assembly GCA_015244755.2. Taxonomy (NCBI): domain Eukaryota; kingdom Metazoa; phylum Chordata; class Actinopteri; order Clupeiformes; family Clupeidae; genus Tenualosa; species Tenualosa ilisha. The sequence goes on from PYXC01002421.1 coordinate 52,374, forward strand.
AGTCTTCCAGCCTGCACCAAGGCCAGCCACTATTTTAAGCAACTGAGCCAAGCACCTGACACTCAGTCCTGTCCTGACACCATGTACAGAATCTCCAGACAGATGATGTTTGTGCAAAAGATGATCAGCACCTGGAGATGCAGGGCTTGTGTTTGTCAAGGCCCCAGTAATAGTTTGCCCCAGCGTGTCACCTACTCCCCAGAGCAGTTCCTCTCCCAGGCAGATGGGGGTGCTGTTCCCTACAATCGCCTGACGCTGGACCTCTTCATGCTAGGCTACCTAAGATTGCTGGAGTGTGAGCTTCCTGCCGATGAGCGCAAGATGCGGCACCTGCTCTGCTTTGAAGTGTTCGACCACGTTGGCCGCTACCCGTGGGAGATGGTCAGGAGCTTTCACGCCGCCGTACTTCGGGAGATCGAGGAGGGGAGGCGAAGCTGGACAGATGGTTTTGACGACATCAAGGCCAGCTTCTTCGGGAGGGGAGAGGAGGCTAGGAGGAGGTCAAGTGGGTCAGGGCGCCACCTAGTGGTACCACGGCTGTCAGTCGACGGCTCAGCTCTGGAGTCTGGAGCTGGCTGTGAGGAAGATGAGGAGGCCTGCGACTTCATCACGCGTAGCTTTGCCTTCTGGAAGCAGCAGGAGGCTGAGCTCTTTCACCTCAAGCAGCTGCCATAGCGACAAACCCAATAATGAAACATAGCAACATGCCATTTCATTAATGGCAATAGCAAGAGCCAAAGCCATCAATCAAGCAATGTATTTAGTCCCTGGTTAGATCAGAAGTATGTATCAAACAATTATATAAAAAGTGTGTGAAAGACACAGTGAAACAAGCCATATTTTAGCTGCAGCAGGGTAGAGTAACACAAAGCAACACGCACATACACACACACACACACACATACACACACACACACACACACACACACACACACACACACACACACAGAGATTCCTGTTGTTTCAGGGCACAATTTGTCCTGTCTAAGCACAACCTCACTGCCAAACATCCTGTCACATGCACACATACACACATGCACGTGTGTACACTTGCTCTCTCTTCTCTGAGGGACACACTAAACACTTGATTGTCTATCCAAAGAGGCAAAGTGATTGAACTTCATAGAAAGGGAAGTGTAAGAACAAACACAGACACACACACACACACTACACAAAGAGTAAAACCACACACCTAATCCTGAGCAACATTTGATTACAAGTTACTATATGGCAAAACAGAAGTATGAGACTGGATAAGATAAGTTTTCAGTGTATCGACTACAATATTTGTTGATTGTTTTACCTCTTACAGACGACAGTTACTGTATGTGTGTATGATGTATAAAAATGCCATTGGTACCGTTACAGACCTTGTATTTTTTGGTTTACTAAATATACATTGTCTATTTCTCACACAGTCATAATGTAATGTTTTGCAAATTGTAATGCAAAGCATTTGCAATGTTTTGACTTGTAATGTTACAGAAAACTGAACAAAAAAGCTGATGAGGTTTTTAATAAATAAATAAATATTATAACAAATATAACACACATACACACACACACACACACACATATATATATAAATATATATTTGTTGTTGCTATAGTAATATACAGTTATTGCAAAAGAAGCACAACTGACTACGTGGCAAACTGTATGCTAGGAACACCCAAAACTCCTGGTATTCCAGCCTTGAACTTGCACACACACACACACACACACACACTCGCAGAGAGAGTGAGGAGTATATAGCACAGTACCTGACAGGGAGGGTTGCAGACTCCTGGGTTCCCTTTAGAGGAGAGGACATCTATTGACCATGGATCCTCACACAGCCCAGCGCACATCCAAGGTCTCCAGCAAGGATACCCCAGCTGTCAAGACCAAAGCCTCATTACGCTCCAACATAAAGGTATGCTTATAGTACATAAGCTGCAGGTACCATAAGTACGCAGGTACTGTAATTTTCATGTTACTGTATTTGAATACATACCTTTATCTATGCAAACTTTTACTCTTTAATATATCAGACACTAATGGGAGATTTGGTTGGGTTCTTCCATTTTCAGAGGGTTTTATTATGACTTTTAAACACATTTGTTGAGTTATGTCTTTGAAACTTTTTTGTTTGTTATTTTACCTCTATTAATCTGTGTAATATACAAATAATATTCATTGCATGTAGATTCTATGGTAGATGGATATGTGTGTTCCATTGCACTTTGCACTGTATAAAGTTAATGTCTCGATGTGAATGTTAAACTTAGCAAGTTAGAGCTTTGTGTTGCTTGACTGAAGATTGTTTATTGGAAGATGAACTGTCTGAACTGACTGGGTGGGGACTGGCAACGCATACAGTACACTCACCACACACACACACACACACACCACACACTCACCTTACACAAACTAACAGAACTTTGAGAGAGAAGAGACATGAAAAGAAACATCAAAACAGCTTCCTGACATTCTACAAGCACAGCCAGCCACAGACAATTAACAATCACCACAGTAAAACTCAGGAAAGCTCACATATTTCCTTGGAAGTATTATCATCAATACACACAGACTGAGGTGTACACACTCACTTACACACACACGCACACAGGCACACACACACACACACAAACACAGAGATATTAATATCAAGCATGTACAAAAAACATGCCTTACTAGTACACACACAAATAATGAGAGTTGCATGCACAGACAGACACAACATGAATAAAACACTCTTTTTTCTCTCTCATTCTGTAAAATATCATAGCCTTCCCTCCTGCATTTTCTGTCTCTCTGTCCATCTGTCTGTCTGTGATAGATTTTGTGTTGTGCCATAGCCTCCTACATCTGTTTTCTCTCATACTATTTGTCTTTCTGTCCTTTTGGTCTTTCCCTATGTCTGTCTGTTTGTCAGATGTTTGTGATGTGCCATAGTCTGCTGCAGTTGTCTCAGCTTCTACACACTTCCTACTTCAAGAGCAGCATCAGCACTATTGAACGTCGCTATGGATACAGCAGTGTTTCCACTGGAAGCTTGACTTCTCTGCATGAGGTACTCTGTATGTGAGTGTGTGTATGTGTGAGTGTACTTCTGTATGTTTGCATACAATATCTGTGCATTTGTATGTTTGTAGGTCTGTTGTGTGTATGAAAGTTAAATGTTTATGCTTTCTTGACTGTGTCTGAAAGAACCTAATCATCTATATCTTCAGGTAGGAAATCTGCTACTGGTGGTATTTGTGAGTTACCTAGGCAACCGTGTTCACCGACCTCGCATTATTGGCATGGGTGGTCTCCTCATGGCAGGAAGTGCAGGGCTGTTGGCATTACCTCACTTCCTCTCTGAACCATATCAATATAACTCAGCTCTAGCAGGTATGTCTTAGATATCTAAGCAAGGCGTTAGTTAAAAAAAATGCAATGGTAATATCTGTTAGTGTGATGTGTCTACACTGAGGTTTGTCATGTATTGTATACTGTGTGTGTGTGTGTGTGTGTGTGTAATAATGTGTGTCCATGTTTGAATTCATTGTGTGCATGTTTTCTATGTTTTTGTGTCTATACTCAGAGGAGGAAGGTGACATATGTGTGATGAATGGAAATTCTTCTTCTCCGCTGCGTTGCCATTCCCTGAGTTCCCATCATGCTTCAGTGCAACATGTTCCATGGAGTCTCATGGCCACTGCCCAGCTCCTCTTTGGCCTTGGCTCTGCCCCCATACAGCCTCTTGGAATCTCTTACATTGATGACTTTTCAGAGCCAGGAAACGCAGCCCTCTATATTGGTACTGTGTGTGTGTGTGGTGTGTGTGTGTGTATGTGTGTGTGTGTGTGTGTGTGTGTGTGTGTGTGTGTGTGTGCGCGTACGTGCGTGTTTTTGTGCATTTACCTTTGTCTGAGTGCCTATGTTTTGATCACATTTTTTTCATTGTGCTTATCCATCTGTTGTCTGTAAATATATCTGTATGTGTGTGTGTGTGTGTGTGTGTGTGTGTGTGTGTATGCAGCTATCTTGTTCTCAGTGTCTATTTTTGGCCCTGCATTTGGCTACCTCCTGGGCTCGGTCATGTTGAGGATCTATGTGGATGTGGACCGTATAGACTCAAGTGAGTGTCTTTCATTATGACATCAGTGTACTTGTCCTCTCATACCCCATACTGGACAAAGAATTAAGTATTAGTATTAAGTATTGATGAATTAATGGTATCTGAACAAATAGCAGGTAAATTAATTTAACAAAAAAAAACATTGCATAAGGGAGGACATGGTTGAGCCTGTGAAAAACATAAATAAATGATCAAATGAATAAATTAACATATTCAGTGGATGAATTAATAATAAATTAAAAATAGATGATTGAGTGTATGAATGAGTGAATTACTGATCAATAAATTATTCAACCAGTCAGCCAGTCAATGAGTCAATCAATCGATCAGTTGATGATAAAGTGAGTAATTCAGTGATTGTCTGCCTCTGTGCCCCTGACCAGCTGCGGAGCTGGAGCTGAGTCCATCTGACCCACGGTGGGTGGGGGCATGGTGGATGGGCCTGCTGGTGTCCTCCACTTGTCTGCTGCTCACCTCCATCCCCTATCTTTTCTTCACACGCCATCTAGACCCACCAACACAGGTGAGGCAATGGACTTACCTTTGACCTTTCAATCTCCAACCTCCTCACCCTCTGCCATGGAGTCATACTAACAGAATTACTTTACTTTAACCTCAAACTTAAATCTAATGTCCTCCTACTTCTTCTTTTTCTTCCTCTTCTCCTGTAAAGGAAACACACACACACACACACACACACACACACACACACACACACACACACACACACACACACACACACACACTTCCCTCCCCAAGGTGCTGTGCCCAACTCTAAATTTAACCTTTGACCTTAACCTCCTACTTCCTCCTCCTGTGAACTTCAACCTTTAACCTTTACTCCCCTAACTGGTGGTAAGTCTAACATTCATTTTATCCCCAGTCTTAGAGTCAGACCCATTTGTGAGGGCATGACCCTTAACCTTCATAACCTTCAATATTTGGTTTATCTTTCTGTAGACATCTGCAGTCTTCTGTAGTGATCACATATTTGTGGGTACTGCTAAGTAAAGAACTTCTTCTGGTGTTTGATCCAATACTGTTTTATTGTTTTGTCCAGGTGACCTTGTGTCAATGTAACTGTCAACATGGTTTATAGGTTGCAAAGATGGAGACAGACAGTCCTAAAGGAGACAAAATCAAGCTGGAGACGTCTTTAATCAGCATCATCAAGAGTAAGATTCAGAAGGGTGCCTGCATACATGTTTTTTCATGTGATTGTTCCAGTGTGAGCAGCTTTTTCCATTGTGTGTGTGTGTGTGTGTGTGTGTGTGTTTTGTGTGTGTGATATGTGTGTCAGTGTTCCCCAGGCATTTTCTCAGATTAATGACCAACCCAGTGTTCATGCTGCTGGTTCTGTCCCAGTGCTGTTTCTCCTGTGTGATCTCAGGCTTAGCCACCTTCCTGGGGAAATACCTGGAGCTGCAGTTCAGCACCTCTGCTGCTAAAGGAAGCTTCCTTATGGGTCAGTCTATATTCAATTCACTTCACTTTACTTCTTTTTGATACATTGTCACTCCTGAGCTCCAGTTCTTGTGTCTCATGTTCTCTTGATCTCTCTTGCCTCTCTATATGGTTCCCCAAGCACTGTAGTCCTTGTGGTTCTGTAGTTTTCCTGGTTATTTGGTTATCTAGATGCTCTTCTCTGTTCTGGTTCTGACTGTATCTTTCTAACCTCAGGTGTGATGAACCTTCCTGCCGCTGCCCTTGGCATGCTGCTTGGAGGCGTGGTTATGAAGAGAACCCAACCCTCGGCCAGAGCCATCCCCTGGGTCTCCATGACCGCCCTGTCAGTGTCCATCCTACTGGGCATACCCCTCTTCTTCATGGGTTGCTCACTACAGGAGGTGGCTGGGGTCAACATACATCCCTGGACCGAAGAGTAAGGATATGTATCACTGGTTCTCAAACTGGGGTCAGGGGACTCCCAGTGGTCCACAGCACATTGGCAGGGGGTCTGTGAAAAACTTGGCTACAAAATAGCATTTAGCATCTAACTGAACAAATGGATATAAACCTGTATGATTAAATTTGTGCTGCTATTATGAGGGGTCCATGGAAATTATTCTGCTCCATGAGTGAAGTTTGAAGTTTGAGAACCCCTGATCTAGCTCATAGACTAACATAAAGAGGTACCTACTGACCAGTAGACAAATAGGCCTCAAAGACTGACTGGAAAGAAATATTTCATACTTGTTGAAGACTAATGGAAGAAAAGTGTTGTGATCCTATGGGGGATTATGACAACAGCCTTATTTGTAGTGGTCATTATAATCAAACGGACTTTCAAAAATTGGGATGGTCCATTCAGTTTAATACAGTATTCAGAGGAACTATAATAATTTCCTGTATGTTTTAGAAAATATTTTGACTCTTTGTTGGTGTTCTTCAGGTCTGTTTCAGGGTGTGCCTCTAACTGCTCCTGTTTAGAGACAGCCTTTAATCCTGTTTGTGGGGAGAACCATCTAGAGTATATCTCCCCCTGCCATGCCGGCTGCACCAACTACACCCTACATCCATCTGAGCCAATCCGAATTCAGGTACACACACACATGCACACACTCTCCACTGTGTTGATAATCATACATACAAACTCAAACACAGACACAAGTCAAAACCATAACTTGCCTAACTGTCCTGCTTCTAAAATGGTTATACAGTATCTTGGGCACAGACACTACATCTATTCCTTGACAAAGAATCTCTGCCTTGTTCTCTCTCAGACGTACACCCAGTGCAATTGCATTGTGGGAGGTGCTGGCTTAGGCTCCGCCCTCCCGGGGTCATGTGGCAACAGCTGCTCCAGTCTCCTCCTTCCTGCCATGATTCTCATCGCCACTGCTGGGTTCATCGCCAGCCTAACAAACTCCCCACTGTACATGCTGGTCCTAAGGTAACACACACACACACAAATACAGACACAAGTCCAAGCTATAATTGTAATCTGCGCCACACACATACACATACATACATTCTCCATGCTGATGCTCTGTGTATGTGTGTGTGTAGATGTGTTTCACAGGAACAGAAAGTCTTTGCCATTGGTGTGCAGTTTCTCCTACTGAGGATGCTGGGTAAGATCACTGCCCTCTGGTGTTCAAAATTTAGCGTGTAACACACACAGAAAGTGTTATTTAAAGGTGCATAGTGTGTGTCCTCTATGTGTATGTGCTTGTGTATGAATGTTTATGTATTTTGACTGGGTTTGTGAATGCGTATGTGTGTGTGTGTGTGTATGTGTGTGTATGTTACAGCTTGGCTCCCAGGCCCCACCCTGTTTGGAGTGGTCATGGACTCAGCGTGTGTGTGGTGGAAGCGGATGTGTGGCTCCCAGCTTGGGTCCTGTGGTTACTATGACAACGATCTCCTCCGGAGCAGGTGAACATGGGACCTATTCCTCTCTCTCTTCTTATATTCACACACACACACCCACACACACACATACCCACGGTTCTCTCTGTCTCTTGTGTGTGTGTATATGCACAGGTATTTTGGGCTGCAGATGACACTGAAGATTCTGGGCATGATTCTACTTGCACTGGCTGGATGGAGGGTTCACAGGGAAAAGACTTACAACCTGGAAAAGAAAGGACCGGTAGCTGTCTGAAATGGACCAATCACCTGCCTTCATTTTTTCCTATGAAATAATCATATGTTGTATCTTCACTCTCTCTCAAGAACCAGTGCCATGCCTTTCTTCGCTGCAAAGAACGAATCATGTAGCTTTTTGTCTTTTAATTGACTATAGCCCAATATTAGCATCGGTAAGTGATTGATATGTAAAGGTTATGTGCAGCTTAATCGATTAACAAGTTTCTGTTGTGTTGATCGTGGTGGTTTTGTTTTTAGATTGAGGTCAATACATTTTTTATCACAGTATGAAAGTGCACTCCCACAGGACCACCATGTTGAAATTCCAAAGAGCACAAGTCAAGACCTCCAAAAAGATTTTATGTGCTGTATATTGAGATGCAATTTATGCCTTCAGGTTCTGTTTTGCATATCTGGGTGAGACAAATATAAAATATATATATCTGGAAACACCTGGAACAATGACACAGCATTTAGGGTTAAACGGTTTCCATTTTTACTTTCAATCACAAACAGGCACTGATTAATTGTATTTCCAACAAAGGTCCCATATAATAACAACACAATGAATACCGGAGTACAGAGATATTATAGCTGACTGATATTCTGTACGCAGTAGTTATGACGGTGCATATTCTTAATATATATCTGGCAGTTGTAAATGTGTTAAATTGTTCTGTGAATCTGGTTGATGGAAAAAGGTTTGAAGCACAAATTAATTCTTCAAATATAGCCTTTGAACTTCCCTACATTTCAGATTGACTTTCTGAATAGCATGCATATATACTGTAATAGCTTGTGTACGCTGGGCTGATGTCAGAGAACTGAGCACAATACCGACTGACCGCTGTCACTCTGTTGTTGAGTCAACATGTCGATTTGACCTGGCAGAGATCTAGCAAAATCGTAAGAGACCATATTTGGGCCACAGACACTCATTGACAGGCCGAACACTATCAGACATCTGTCCGTCGCTCCAGTGTTGTCCATTTTGTAATAATAATAATAATAATATTGTAATAATATAGGCAATAAAATCTATTAGACTAGTTCTTTAAAATACATTGATTGACGATATGACTTTCCATGGAGGGTTATGAAATTCCTTATTGGGCGAATTCCAGTTAATGTCATAGTGAGTCCCAATTAAGTCTCTCTGGTCCTTCTCCGATATAGCTTGTGCAGAGAAATATGACAGAAGAAAACAAGTTTACTGCATTAACTTTTGCAACTTTTGCATTAACTCAAAGCAATAACTGACCCACCACTCCCCGTCACCAAATCGAGCGCTGGCGCGCGCACACATACAAAAATTTCAGCATGTGTAGTGGTTGAAATTAAGAGAGGCGCAATTTAGCGTTTTCCTCCATCTGGTTAAACGCAGCTATACACAGCTATGCGCTGTTGAGTCGCTTCCGTAAACACAAGGTGAGTGCAGAAGACAGTGAGGTGTCTACGCATGTGCAGAGACATCTTTAATTGCCAGGGCAATACGGTGCCGCAACATAGCCACAGATCGGGACACCAGAGGAAAAATTGATCTACGCTCCCGGATTACCGGCGGGCCGGCACTGATTGTTGCAATTAACGTCATATCACTGCAGTCATGTCGGTGGCGAATGACTTCGGGAATCCGCTGCGGAAATTCAAACTTGTGTTTTTGGGAGAGCAAAGCGGTGAGTCGGGGTTGTACATACATTACTAGACATGAGCGACATCTGTCATACCACATAAGTGTGTTTGAATGGAATGCTCGGTCTTCTCTGCGATCTATCTTGTAAATTTGGCCAGCGCCCTTTTAGTCCCAGTCTGATCGTTTTCCAGATTCTCTGCTACAGACTATGTCGAGTTTTGTTTAGTCATTGGAAGCGTGTAGCTCTGCATTGTCATCACACCCTTATCCCACAGACGACAGCGATCGTGCCGATTTTATCTTAATTAATGACAGCCTGTTTTTTACAGTCAGTCAGTATTTGCCTAATTCAAACTGTACAACCAGTCGCTTTATTGGATTGAAATGATTGATATAGACCTTTCTTTTCCCTTCTTTCTGTGGAAAATAGGTCTAAATCGACGGATTTCTTAATTAATGACACTGATTTGGAGTCTTCGTGATATTTTGATGTCAACATAATCATTTAAACAGACGCGCAGTGTCCAGCTATCTCCACGAGACGAGACACACCCTTGTTGAACATCCTTCGTCTCATATGCCTCGCCCTCTTGTGATGGCTCTCGTTGCCAGCAATCGAAATCACAGCAGCCGCCTCCGAAATCCTGTTTCATTTGTCTGAATGAGACATTTTACTGCGTGACATTGGTGTGATTTTCAGAATAGTGTGTTTAACCGGTTAAGCGGGTTAAAACTGAATATGGCGGCTCCAGGCTCAAGAAGACCGGTGATGTCAGAATCGACAGATTGGCGTTTGGCCATAAATCTGAAAGTGAACACGGCTGGAGGTTACATTGTGTTGATAAATAACATCATCCATCAAGTCTATATAGCTTGCATACTTCACATGTTTATCTTGCACATGCTACTTTAAACAAAACATTCACCAGTTGTTGTGAGAAACAACTTTTTGACAGGGATCTGTTCTCATGGGCAAAGTGGGCAGTTCATTGGCTGACAGAAAAACTTGCATGCTATATACAAGTCTGAGGGCAAGACAAGCACTTCTCAGAAACAGTGCAATAAAAAGACTTCCTATTGCGAACTATCCAAGCAGAGGCAGGAAGTCTAGCCCATGTGCGAATGCTAGTTTTTAACTACATGGAGAATCACCACGGGATATTAAAGGTCAGTTTTTCCCCAGTGCTTGGCCTCTGCATGGGCTCTGCCATCAAGCATAATCTGCGTTGGCCGTGTACGGTTAATGAACCTTAACAGACATACTAACAAAACTCATCTTGACTCAGAGCCACCATGTCATTGCAGGTATTCATGTTTATCAAATCAAATAAATAGTTATCGAATAAAGAAGAGATTCAGAGTGAGGTTTACATGCTTCATACCTCGCTTCCTGCTGCGCATACCCTACTGTGGATACTCTCCTGTGCTGCTACTGATCAGAGAACACAAAGGTTAGTTTAACGATAGCACCGCACGCTAATTAACGCTTATGAAATAAAATGCTTGGAGCAATTTTAGTAGGAACACATGGAACACAAGGTCTCAGTAGTGCAGACTTCGAACATCTTGTCTATGTGATCGTAAGTATGTTGTCCGAACACTGTCCCTGTCCGTGGTGCTGAAACAGTTCTTCAGTGGTCTTATCAGAAGCTATATCAATCTTGCACTGTTATCTTATCTGATTTGTATCTGACTGACACTTTCATCCAAAGCCAACATTTGGATTACAATTCAGTATAGCAATAGTGCACATTAGAATAACATAATAAAAATAGTTATCAAAGGAGAGTGTATGAATGTAATAAGCACAAACTGGACTATTCCACTATAGAGCCCACAGGATCAAAAAGGGTATTACCAACTCATCTCTTTGTACTGCGAAAGACAAAGACAATGGCCGGCAGTCAGAAGCCCGAAGAGGTTGAGTTGAGGAATGGAGCTGAATCATAGTATTTGAATAGAGTTGCGCATATCCACTGGCCGTCCTGTGGGAAAGAGTGATGGATATAAATTGAATTATCACAGCGCCAGCAAGAAGCCAGTGAAGAACAATTACAAATGGCAGATATGATTGGCTGGTTAAAGAACACAAATGGAACATTGTATATACAGTGTACAATACCATGCACGATCCTACACAATGTATGCACAGTGAAATCACATCGCAATATAGTTCAGAAATAACTGGGGTTTGCATAAGATCAGATAGGGCCTGATCTTCCAAATAATACAGTGTGCATCAGTGTAATCACATCTCAAGAGAAAAGCTACACATTGACCCAATCTACCGTAGATATCTTCCTCTGTGGTGACTGTGGTAGTGCTGTGATTGGAAAAAAAGGTGGTTGTTGACGACTGTATGTGTCTGTATGTCCACATGTCATGCTCACACTATTATGCCATCAAAAGACAGGTGAGACATGCAGAGCAGAGGAGGTTTTGGCTTGTGGGGAGGGGCTGCTATTGTACTGTCCATAGTGCTGAAACACTTTATCAGTTACAATATCAGAAAATCTGAGGCATGTGTGCAGTGGTTAGAGACAAGTTTTTATGTACTCTTTGTATGTGTGTGTGTATGGATTTGCATGTGTGTGTGTGTGGTGTGTGTGTGTGTGTGTGTGCTATTGTGGTAGAAGTGTGAAAAAGCCATTGGAAAACAGGTTTCACCTGTTTGGTAACCATTTAATGGGCTTGTTTGGGAAATGGAATTACAAGAATGCCACACACACACCTTAATCCACGCACCTTCACACCAACACAAATTGAAACATGTTGTGTGTATAGTATATTTGCTGTTTCTATTTTATGTTTATCTGTTATTCATGGAAGTAAGTCACCTGAAATATGTGTCTTTGCAGTCGGAAAAACCTCTCTCATAACAAGATTCATGTATGACAGTTTTGACAACACCTACCAGGTACAGTAATTCAATCATGACATCTACACACGCATACACACACGCATACACACTCCACTGTGTTGATATATCATGTGTAAAATCTCAGATACAGACATAAATCCATGAAATATTTTTTCTTTCTTTTTTAACCATAGGCTACTATTGGGATTGACTTTCTTTCAAAAACTATGTACCTGGAGGACAGAACAGTAAGTGTGTAACATGGCAGCCTGTGTACATTATTTTGTCATGTACAGGAAAGTGTTTAATGATTCTTATTAGTGTTAGTCGTGGTGTTGATGAATATGCTTCTTGTTATTTTTTTGGAATGACCTTTTCCCTTTGACGCTTAGGTGCGTCTGCAGTTGTGGGACACTGCAGGTCAGGAGCGCTTCCGTAGTCTCATCCCCAGCTACATACGAGACTCCACTGTTGCTGTGGTCGTCTATGACATCACCAGTATGTGATTTACCTCAGCAGTTGGAACAGTAAATGAAATTGTAAAATTCAGTAGGATTATTACACAGTGGGGGGATGTGGATGCACATGTGTGTGTGTGTGTATTTGTTTTCTGCAGATGTCACCTCATTCCAGCTGACCTCCAAATGGATTGAAGAGGTGCGGTCAGAGAGAGGAAGTGATGTCATCATCATGCTAGTGGGCAACAAGACAGATCTGGAGGAGAAAAGGTGGATGATGAGGCACACATACTCTCAAACTCACACACACAAACACACACACACACACACATATACCATCATCCCCAAGCATTGCTCAATCACTCAACACATCTGTGTGTGTGTGTGTGTGTGTGAGCAGGCAGATCACTACTGAGGAGGGTGAGAGAAAGGCACGCGAGCTGAGTGTGATGTTCATCGAGACCAGTGCCAAGAATGGCTGCAATGTCAAACAGGTGGGACCCTGTGTGTGCATGCGTGTGTATATGTGTGTGTGGTGCTGTGTGAAGTGAGCCACGCAAATAAGCAGACAGCGTGCATGGTCTAACCTGTTAAGGGATGTAGAGGGCGTTGGATGCAGAGGTACGGAGTTCCCTCACTTCACTTCACTATTGCTGTGCTGCGAACGTTGGTCAGGTCAACTAAATCACAACCGTGTGTTAACGTGACAGTTCATTTAAACTTCACATAGAGTTAGGTGATTTAGTATGCAAGTGTAAAGGCCTCCGCACATCAGTTTTGGCAGCATTGTGAAGCACTTTTGAATTCGACAATTTCGTTTGCCTCTGCACACTGTCGGCCTACTGCAGGCAGCAGAAATGCTGGTGTGCACGATTGTGATGAAAACAATGGAATAGAATGTTGTAAGTGCAGTGCTCCGCACTTTGTCGGAGCCAGTGTATTTGTGTTTTTTGTAAATTACTGTTTAAGGAAAATAATTACAGAAATATAAAAATAATGCCGGCAACAGGGTGATAAGCAGGACAACGGCTTTTGTGATGTTCTGATATAGGAAAATAATGGACTTGGCGTAGACAACTGCACTCCGCCTACGGCATCGTGCTGTTCTTCGCCCATGCTTTGTCCACCTCGGCTGCCATATTAACGTAGTGCATGTTCTAAATAGCACATCACAATAGGAAATTTGATCAAGCAGTGGTATAATACAGTGATAAGTCGTTGTTACCAGTTACCAGCAAATGTGTCCAATAAGCCCTCTATTGTTATAAAGAAATGCAATTTAACAATAGAGGATGACCATAATCATGTGGTGATAAAAGCTTTCAAAGTAGGTTTGGGAAGTGCATGTGACTTTCTTTACAATTAGGCCTGCATCATTAAAATCGTGTACCCTCACTAAAAAAATTCCCACTACACCTCTGGTTTATATGCATTCTAATAGTCAAAAACCATGGTTGTTTGTGGTCTGAATGGGGCCTGAAGTGTTTTTGGTGGATCTAGTTGGTTACTAGTAAAACAGCAGAGTATTTCTCCCTTGTTTCATTGATATACTCTGCACTTTGGTTTACACCAGAACTCAAATAAAGTCCATGTGTTAGCTTATGGAGCGGCTACCTAAACAGACTGGCCTTTAACCTTTAACCTGGTAGTCCCCTGTTCCCAACTAGTGTATACTTTGTCAGATTTCTTCTGTGTAGCTTGGTTGTCTCTTTCGTAAGTCTTATAAATGCATAAATGTAATGTAATGTTTTAAAAGCTAAAATTTTGATGGTTCACCAACAATTGACGTATTCAATCACTGAGCTGAAGGAACGATTCTTTGTGAATACTCTGGGAACACCAAGTAAAGCATTTTGTGAATTCACTCTTATTAGAAAGTTGCCCCTCTGGATTTTTGTTCCTTAACAAAACATGCCTTAGAGAAGGTATCTAATGTTCAAACAATCTCCTTTGCAAAGCTGAAGCTGGACATCTCTCTTCTTTCAAATAATGTCTTATTTTCCTTATGTGTAGTAGGCCATTCGTCTGGTTTAGATAATCTTATTCATAGTGATTGAGATTGGAGATGATATTTCAGCAAATCTAAATATAACCCCATAAATTCTTTCCTGTGAGAGAGAGCATCAAATTGGCATGGTTCAATTGTGATAACCCTGTGTGTGTGTGTGTATGTGTGTGTGTGTGTGTATGCGTGTGTGTGTGTGTTTGTGTGTCTGTCTTTTGCAGCTGTTTCGCCGTGTTGCAGCCGCATTACCAGGCATGGAAAATTTGGATGAACCTAACAAAGATGGCAGTATCCTTTCAGATGATGTCATCACAGTAATGTTAAGTGTGGGAACTAGTGCCCCCTGGTGGAACTAATCAGAAAATGCAAGACACAGACACATACACATGACTGGATTCAGTTACAGTTTTTTTTTTTTGTTTTTTTTTTTACCTATACTTAAAATGTCACACAGTCACACACCTAATGCCAAATAGTTTTCTTTTCAAATGGACACAAAACCACTAAGTCTACATTTCAAAACACAAAACAAAACACAGTTCACGGGGTGGGGGGCTACTCTATTAGGTTTACCTCTTCCTCTAGATCTTGTGTGATTCAAGCTATCGTGGTCGCCGAAAACTGTTGGTAGAAAAAAGAACCAGAAAATTTGATACAACATAGACCGAGTAGTGAACTTGCAGCTAACACTAACTGAATGGGGCGCAGGAACTCACTTTCTGTTTCATTTTCCTATGCCCCATTTAGTTAAAGTTAGCTGCCATTCGCTATTAGGTCAATGCTGAATCTAATTTTCTGGTTCTGGACAGCACTCGGTGGCTTTGCACAACAGGGCTGTTGATTGATTCACACTGGATTTGTCCTTTACCAGGTTTACCACGTAACCACCTTCTTGGAATACCCCCTGGCTAAAAATTAAGTAATTCATCCTACTGGCTCATTTTTTCTACACTTTGCCATACATTCTCATAGACACATATATACAACTAGATATGTTTATATATTTGCACTTCAAAGTGACTTACAAGCATTTTGTCATGTACTGCATCAGGATAGGACCTTTCTCTGATTGCTCATCTACTGCACATGTCCTCTTAGTTTACTCTGCTTGATATGCTGCATTGTGTGACATCTGTGTTGTGATTTATCGACTTCTGACAAGTCCCTCCTTAACCAGTGGTCCTAGTGATTGACATCAAACTGGATAAACAGCCAGAAGACTCCACCCCCAAGTCCCGCTGCTCCTGCTAACGCTGCGTGATTGGACAGCCTTATTTATGACATGCTTGTTGTATTGCTTTCTATTGGTCAGAGTCAAGCTGGACCCTCTCTGATTGGATGTTGGCCTGTTTGCCTGAATGAGAATGGGACGAATGTGTGCGGCGGGGAGGGCGGTCCTTACGGCTACAGGGGGAGGGGTGAGAACATTTGGTGCCTGTGGGGGAGGGATGTATGGGTGGTCCTCAGGACTAACTGGGCGGGGCTTGTGGATGGAAAGGGGCGTGGTAAAGGGATAGACATGGACAGACAGGGGTTGATCCTCTGGGCCATCCACCATTCCCCCCAACACACACACACACACACACACATACACACACACACAAACACACACAGTTATACATACACACACATGCAGATACACACTCAGAAGGCTGACTAGTGAAAATCTATGAATGGACATACCCAGGTAGTAAGATGCTACTGAACTCTCTCATACATGAACACTCACACACACACACATGCACACACACACTCTCATCCACACCCATAAACACTGAAACAAACCCATCAATGCAAGACTCACCGTCAGGCAACACCTGCAGGCCACTTTAAGTATGACAGACCAATTCATCTTTCCCTATTTAAATGTAAAAAAATAACACAAACTATATATATATCAGACTTTGTTTGTCGTGATTTGGGAAGATCCATTTTAAATAACCTGCAGCTAGTGTTGCTCTCAAAAAATGACACCAAATGGAGTGTCTACTATAGATCATATTAGCATACTGGTGGTAAAAATGTTTTACATCTGTGTGACACTAGCTAATCGTTTATTTAATTCTTAATTCTGACTGGGAGGATGGGGCAGGACCTGAGCCTTTTATGCTGCCATCAAAAACCACAAATATACTGTACCTGAAACCTGATTGGCCCAGAGACTGCATGACATCCGCCAATCAATCACTCACCGAACATTTCTCTCTGGATCTGACCCGTGTTTGCCAGGTGATGTAAGATGATATGAACTCAGTGAAATTGTCTCCTGTGATCCAGAACAAGAAATAAAAGATTTATTTGAAAATGTGACACCTCATGTTTAAAAAATATAACATCTGTGTGTGTGTGTGTGTGTGTGTGTATTTGTGGGAGAGAGAGAGAGAGAGATAGTGAGTGTATTCAGCAAAGGGGAGCATTCAACCATCAGGTAACATCAGTACACACACACGCACACATGCACAGATGTGGCAGGCTAACATGTCAGTGTTCAAACTTCACAGGTGCTGGCAAACTCCACAGGTGTGAGAGGCTAAAATAGTTTCAGGTGTGTGAAACTACTGTAAAGTTTTCAGGTGACAGTTTCAGGTGAAACTCAGGTGGAAATTCCCCACTGTTCCCAGGTCAGAGTCCAGCTTTGTAGTGAAGCAGAACAGCAGCCGCCCCTACTCTCCCCACAACTCACAATTGATACCAATCACAATCAATCAGTCCTAATGGGTACAAATCAATCCCACTTACATTCAGCAACTGAAAGAACCTTGTATTATAAGGTGTAATGAAATTAACATAGCCAAGGTGAGTACAAAATGAATTGAATTGAGAGTAGTAATTAAGGGAGTAGTTAAGTACTGGAAAGTATGTGTGTGTCCGCCACGAACAAACAACTACTTAGTGGCAGGTGAAATGTGGATACTGTGTGTGTGCGTGAACATGTGTGTGTGTATGTGTGTCTGTCTGTGTGTGTGTGTGTGTGTGTGTGTGTGTGTGTGCACGTGTGTGTGTGTGCTCTGCTGCAGGTGAGGCAAAGTCAGTTTGCCATGATGAAAGGGCATGGAGGGCGTGGAGTATGTATGCCACTAACACACACAAATCTGCACTAAAAATAATCTTTGAATGTAACAAGACGAGATTACCATTAAAATTATCCTTCTCTCTATCTCTTTCTCTCTCACACACACACGCATTTAAGAAGGGTCAGCTATTTTAGAGGCAGTCCGACTGCTTTCTAAACTCAGAGCAGCCCAGCTTCTCAATACTCCATTTCACTACACTGCGTGAGTATAACACACACACACACACACACACACACATACACAATAATATCATTCTTGCAGTTGTCTCTGTTTGAGCATTTCCGATCAGAGGCATCTTGAGTCCAACCAACAACTGGCACAGAATTTTGAAGATCTGTCTGTCTCTCTGTGTGTGTGTCCAGCTGCCTCCGCTTGTCATGTCCCACTCTCCCACTTCAGGAGATTCAGATCTACACACCAAACTGAAGGTGTCCAGGACAGAGATTGCCATGGCAATAGATGACCCTTTCCCTCTCCTCTACGGCTTAGCGGACCACAGCATCATCTCTGAATCTCTCCTCAAGGTACTTCATTCATCTCACAGGGAACTACTGTAGGGCATCCAGTACAATTACATTTATGCATTTAACATTAGAGCAAGGGCCTTGCTCAAGATCACAGTAGTGGCAGCTGAGATTTGAACCCACAATTTTTTGGCTACTAGCTTGCTAGCCTGGCTTTTCAACTGCTATGCTACCACTGCCTCAGTAGCTTATGCAATACACACATACATGCATACACATGCAAAAAAATACTAACAGAAGAAATATAATGATGACATACTATATTCCAGGTGAAGTGCAGAGTATAGGAAGCACAGTAGGATGCAATCAGAGGACGTCACTCAAGTTAACAGACAGCATTCATTACAGGGTCAATAACATCATCATTTCACGAAGGGGAACCTATGGTTTATTCATGTGTGCATTTGCGTGCCATTAGTGTGAGTGGAGAGATGAAATGTTATGTGTGTGTGTGTAATGTTGTATTAGGGTTAAATGGCTGTTGTTTGGCACACACACACACACACAAAAACACAAACACAAATAGAAGAACCTTCATTCATGACTGTGTTTCCACAGGAGACAGTGGAGAGAGGAGAGAGGGAGGGGGTCCATAAGGCCATGCACTCGCTCCTCACCTGGCTTCTCCAGCAGGGCAGCAACACCATCCAGGCCTTCTGGAAGAATCTCGCTAAGGAATACAACCAGCAAAGCTACCCCAAACTACAGGCCCTACTCAGCAGAATCTTCAGAGGTGTGTGTGTGTGTGTGTGCCTGTCTGCGTTTGTGTGTGTGCATGTATGTTTGTGTGTGTGTGTGTGTGTGCATGTGTTTATGTGTGTAAGCGAGTGTGTTGGCAGAGGAACCCCGTTACAGATCTTTTTAGTAGAGTGGGTGTGTGCATCTATATTTTTATATATAGGTATACACTTTCACAAATTCTACAAGTGTGTTTTGATTTTAATTTTGATAATTGCCTGTATAATGTGAATGCGAATGTGTGTGTGTATGTGTGTGTGTGTGTGTGTGCCTGTATATCAGACCGGAGTGCCTGGGGCTCCAGACAGAGGCGTTCTCTCATTACCAGTGCGACGGCTCAGAGCGGAACTAGGAAGAGAAGTGGGAATGGCCAACAGCTGATTTCCCAACATAAGAGAAGAGAAACCCCACCCAGTACAGGTAATCATAAAGATATGAGGGGTCAAGAAACTTAGTTAATGATGTTTATCAGAGACTGAGCCAAGTGTGTGTGTGTGTGTGTGTGTGTGTGTGTGTGTGTGTGTGTGTGTGTGTGTGTGTGTTATTGTGTAAGTATGCGTATGGTAAGTTCTGTTTGACTTTCTGACTGTTAGCATTACAGGATGGCAATGACCCTTCCGAGCAACAGGAAGTAGTCTGCAGTGCAGCGAAGCCGGAGGGCGCAGTAACACACAGAGGCCAGCAGGAGGAGTCACTGAATAGCAGTCCAATCACACGAACAGATGTGAGTCTGGATGTGGTGGAACAGTTACGTGTGTGAGAGAGAGTTTGTCGTAAGATTTATGATAAGGTTGTGTGTGTGTGTGTTTGTGTACAGGTTAATGATGATGAGTGTTCAGTATGTAAAGATGGCGGGGAGCTCATCTGTTGTGATGGCTGTCCACGAGCATTCCACCTGAACTGTCTAAATCCCCCACTCACCTCTATACCCAGGTACATGTAACCTTTAACCTTTCACCCATCACCTCACACTTTCACGAATGTCTGTGAGTTGTGGGGTAACAGGTGCCCTTTCTCATTGACCATTTATTTGTGTATGCCTGTGTGTATGCATGTGTATGTTTGTGTGTTTGTGTATGTGTGTATGCGTGTGTGTGTGTGTGTGTGTGTGTGTGTGTGTGTGTGTGTGTGTGTGTGTGTTTTATGTTGTGTGTCATTCTTCCTCAGTGGCAGCTGGCGATGTGGGCAGTGCCAAAGCCCTCAGACAGCACCTACAAGAACGGCCGCATCTGTGCAGGTAAGGACACTTCACCCTCTGAAAGTACAGATGCATAATCAGGTTGTGTTTAGGTGCATGAACTCATCTGTTTTTGTTCTACTATTCTCTGTATATTTGTGCGGGCCTATTTGCTAACACACTTTGTGCACTTAAATGGTGCTGCATTCTTTTTCTTTCCTCTCCTCCATCACACATTTCCAACCTTAGCAAACTCAGTGGGTGGAGCCTTGCAGCAGCTCCACGGTGGACTTTTCCTTCTTCACATCACTTTCTGCTGTCATGGCAACCAGCTGTAGTTCCCACAGCAACACCTCCCAGCATCCTCCTCAGGTGTGTTTGCAGGAGTAATATAGGATGTTGACATGTTAATTAATTGTTAGATGTTGATTAATTAGAAGTTAAGCAAAATCTGTCACATGACACTTTGTATTAATGTTTGCGTATGGTGTGAGTACAAGTTTAAGTGTGTATGTTTGTACATGTGTGTGTGTGTGCATACAGTGTCTTAACGAGGGGAGTGTGAGGGTATTTTGCGGCATTTGCCACCTCAGTGGCGGGGACATCATCACCTGTGTCCAGTGTCATCAGGAATACCACGGACAATGCCACTTCTCAGGGTATGTCTGCCCTGTGTGTGTGTGTGTGTTTGTTTTGAGTAGCTGAAAAGAAAACAGTCTGTCTCAAGATATGAGGGAGCAATACCCTTGAGCCCAAAGACACAAGCAATACAACCTCATAGAGGTAGTAATAAATCCATGAACATAAATTAAACAGATTCTGGTTTGTAAGTGGTAATACAATGTTATAGCAATGACTAATTGGGGTGCTGTCAGGGGCTTTCTGTGCTAAAATGGTGACAATTAATGGAGAAAAAATGACAGGTGAGGTTCACAGCGAGGTTTGCCACACATACAAACACACACACACAAACACGCACACACACACACACACTCAGAGAGAGAGAGAGAGAGAGAGAAGAGAGAGAGAGAGAGAGAGATCAGACTCTCATGACACTCCTGTATTTGTGCATTTCAGAGGCAGTAACACATGCAGATCCTGCTGTAACTCCTGGAGTAGGAGGGAGGAACAAACTCACACTCTACAGGTATACACATCTATAATGTGTGTGTGTGTGTGTGTGTGTGGTTTAATTTACAAAATCTTTGTCTCTATAGGTTTGTGATGGAGCAGAGCAGGGTATCTCAGTCATGAGAAGAGAAGAGAATGACTCCGCAGCAGGAGAGGTGTGTGTATGTGCGTGTGTGTGTGTATGTGTGTGTGTGTGTGTATGGGTCAGATGTTACATTGTTCAATGTGTGTTATGGTTTTTTGTGTATGAATTTTCCATGACGTTAGTGTGCAGCACATCCCAGTGTCACATTTGTGCAACAATGTGTTTTTTAGGCATTTCTATGTATTTAAGCTCCTAATTGTTTTTGTGTGTATCTCTGTGTGTGTGTGTGTGTGTGTGTGTATCTGTGTTGTGTGTGTGTGTGTGTGTGTATGTGTGTATCTGTGTGTGTGTGTGTGTGTCTTAGTGTGTATGTGTGTGTGTGTGTATCTGTGTATCTGTGTGTGTGTGTATCTGTGTGTATGTGTGTGTGTGTGTGTTACAGCAGGGCTCTGTGGACACCATCCTCCAGTGGGCATTTCATAACTTGTCCCGCCCACTCACAGACTCTCAGGGATTTTTCCCATGACCAAACCCACTAGACCCCAGACCCTTCTAGAACCTTTGCTCCAAACCCACTAGACCCAGACCCTTCTAGAATCTTTGCTCCAAACCCACTAGACCCCAGACCCTTCTAGAACCTTTGCTCCAAACCCACTAGACCCCAGACCCTTCTAGAATCTTTGCTTCTCGTTTCCTTGTCATTAATCATCAGGATTTAACATATTTTCTTTTTTTCTATGTTGAATCTACTTAACCAAACAAAGGAACCTCAGTGTAGTGATATTTTTGCGTTAGTGGTGTCCTGTACCATAAAGGGCCTCAGTGTTTGGCATGCCCCAGAAAATTGCTGCAAATTCTAGCATTATTCAAGTTTTAACATCACTTTTCTGGTCTCTTAACAAAATATCAGTTTGGAATTTCCACATGATTGTCATTAAGATATGGGGGACTGTATGGAAACAAAAAACAAAAAAATATTATAAAAAAAAAGAGCATGGTACCCGTTTGAACTCATATGGAATGACCCTGAAAGCTAATGAGCCTTTTGGTAGTGCTGATCAGCTGAGTGCACTTAGTTTAATTCATAGAGTCTTATTATCATACTGACACTGTAATCAGGTGTGTGTACTAAAACTCAACAAAGAGTTGTGTAAGACCTTATAGTCAGCAGACAAGCACTAAAGTCTGCTCATGAGATTTTCCAATGCACTATTAAAGAGGCTACTACTGAGACCGGCAAGTCAATAGAAATATAATTTGGTTTTTTGACATACAAACATTAAGCACACCTGTCCTTTACAAATGTGGTCCAATTCATGGTCTTTGCATCAGCATCTATATTGCATTTTTGGCAGATGATATCCACATGTGTAGTAGTGGTGCAAGCCTATGTATGTAGTGTCATGTGCATTTGAAAAAAAAAAAAAAAAAAAAAAAAAAAAACCTTGTTGTGCACTGCCATATTTTCCTAATAATGAATCTTTCTTTTGGTTTGATTTTGTGTTTTTTATTTGTGGTTGTGTTTTCTATTTGTTGTGTTTTGCACTTTGCCACTGTATTTGCGTGTGTGCATCTAGAATCGAAAATAAAATCTCAGCCATCTCATGCGATTGCAGAAAAATTTTGTTGGTAAAACCTGTTTGCCAGGGCTAAACAGAGTGAAGCAGCATTAAGCTCACCCACCATTTCTGGTATGTACAGTTTCAACACAAAACAAAAAATGTTCTATTTTGTTCCCAAAACAACCTCAACCTGCTTTGGATTTTTTGAAGGACAGGTTCGGTTTTTCACACTTAAAGCCTTGTTTCTAATCGTGTGTGATGAAATACTATGTTTTAAACTGAAATTTTGACAAATGCATCTGTTCCAAGAATTTTTGGTTGTTGCGGTAGCACCCCCTCATCTACAGAATGGCTGCATAGATGCACTGCTGCAGTCTTTCCTAAAACGCATTCAACTTTCATTTGTAAAGACATGAAACTCACACAGCGGTCAGTTATGTTCACTGACACGCTGACACAAAATTCATCGCAAAGGGTGACTTCCATCTTGGCTTGTATTTCTTCAAACTCTTAGGCAGAAGTTTACATAAGGCCTACTTGAAAAATAGGTCTACGACTGAGAATGAATGGAAAAAAACCTGTTGGAAACCATACTTTGCAGCGATTCTTCTGTCAGCGTATCAGTAAAATCACTATTAACAGCTGACAAGTTCAACTGCCATTTACTATTGTTGTTATACTTACCTTTCAAAAGAGCACTGATACAGATCAGTGATTAGACTTTTTTACCAGATCTACTTCATAGGTAGTACATAGCATAGTACTATC
This sequence comes from Tenualosa ilisha, assembly GCA_015244755.2. Classification (NCBI taxonomy): domain Eukaryota; kingdom Metazoa; phylum Chordata; class Actinopteri; order Clupeiformes; family Clupeidae; genus Tenualosa; species Tenualosa ilisha. The sequence goes on from PYXC01002421.1 coordinate 76,088, forward strand.
AGGGGTGTAGTGTGTATTAGATATGGGGATATGGAGTCACCCCAATTCTTGGAACTGATAATTTATGTATTTCTCACTTTTTTAGAAATAGGCAGTCGTTGTGTAAGGGATAATGTATTGTCCACCGGTCATTATATGAAATCATTAAGCAGCTTTTTTTAATGCTGAAGAATGCTCCATTTACTTCAATGGGAGTTCCCAAGGTTCTACGTTCTGATATTTCTTGATAACTAAGTATAACCACTGTTAGGGAAAGTATTACAGAACGTTGCCATAACCAATCAGCTGATCTGTAAATTAACAGTCTACCATTTTTTTTAAATCAGTATTTCATTTCTTGAGGTGATAATGCATGACAGAAGTGGTAACAAGGCCATAAACAAAGTCTTTTTCAGACATTTTCTCCAGACATTTACTGTACATTGTCATAGGGACCTCGGTGGTGTGGTCAAGTGGTCTCCCTGTGGAACCTCATTAAGTTTCAACTGTTTGACTGTTGAACTGTTTCAAATGCTTTGTCATTGCAGTAGCAGGTAAGTAGTTCACCATTGTAGAACAAGCAGTTGACAGTGATGATGTCTTACTGGGGCACAAATCTGATGATTGGACAGAATCTGAGGGTGACATCACATTCATTTACATTACATTTATGCCTTTAGCAGACACTTTTATCCAAAGCGACTTAAAAAAGAGAAATGAATGAAACAGTGAAAGTAACTAACAAAGAGTGCATATTGCTAACAAAACTATTACTACTAAATGCACTATTATAAGTTGAAAGTGCAATAGTGTAATAAAAGTGCAGTATAAAAGAGAGATTAAGTATAAGAGGATAAGTGCATTCTCAAAATTCCTCTACTCTGACTTTCTCGGCATGGATCCCCTATCCATCTGCTGGCAAAAAACGATTTCCGTGATAGGTTGCCGAACAGCATCTTTAACACCTGCACAACTATTGTCCAGAACTATGGACTGACTCACACTGGATTTCTCCTTTCATAATGGAATAGTTTCGATTTGTATTTTGGGTTATCCTGTTGAAATTGGCTCCAGTCAAGTGCTCTCCACAGCGTATGCCTTTCAAAATCTTTCTAAATGTCTCCTGTAACGCCTCCGAAGGACCTCCACCATGCCTGAGCAGTATTCCTGTTTTATTCTTTTCATTTGTTCTGCGTCTAACAAATGAGACTGTGATGCTGCAGTGGTCAGGCTAATTGCTGCAAGTGCACTGAACAGCTGGCTTCATGTCCTGTTCACTCATAGTATTTCCTATTCAAATTCCATTCATGTTTTTCAAAAACAAGGAAGTTGTCAAGTGCTGCTGAACTGTTGGGCAACAGTGTATGTGCATGCAGGCTATGTGACACCCACACATGATCAGACAAGATCAAACTTTCAGGCCAGACCTGAATCGAACATATTTTTTAGGAGTTTTCTAACCTTTTGCATAGAGGTTGTAAAATGCCAAATTCACTGACAATTTTGTAGCAGGGAAACATTTAATCCCCATGAAATCTAAGTGGATCTAAGTGGTACCAGACTTCACCACTCTCTCTCTCTCTGTTACATAGTTCAGTTCTAGAACCAACATTGTTGTTGACATCAGAGATTCTCCAACTCTAACTACTTCCACATTTTTGACTAAACTGATTTCTGCAGTGATAATAACTTATACAACACCCTTCCTTGTCTTTTTTGTTACTTTATTACCTAATCAATTACCTACAGGTATGTTACACCTTTATGTATATTTTCATTTTATACTTAACTAATATTCATTTATGATTACTATGATCCCTCTGCTATGTGCAGAGGAAAATCGAATGTAAGAAAGGTTTTACAATCTTATTATTTACTAGTTTTTGCTTTGTTTATGTAAGCACATTGAACTTCCTCATCCACCTGCTCCATCACAGGCATCCCAGAGCTACAACCAGCTCGTCCATGCTCTATATCAAGCTTTTTGATGGACAACAAAAAAAATTGTAAAAAAATCTTCAAACCTTTTTAAACAGTACATGCTTTAATAAGGAGGACTCACATTTTAGGGATAAATTGTTATATTTTTTAATTTTGTGTTTCCATTAGCAAATCATTGTTCAATATACAATGGCTATTGTCTGTTTGTTACATATTAGTGTCAATGACTGTTTTAAGCACTGGCGAACAGGGCAGCCGCCTGGGGCTCCATTTCATAGGGGGTGGCACGAGCACTTAAAAAAAAAAAAAAAAATCTCTGAATATCAATCATATCACTGTGTGGGCAATTGCCACATTGGTGCCCCCTAACTGCAGGCCTCCTTGCTTGCTGAGAAGGTGCCATGCACAGAAGCTGTGTGTGAGAAGGGCAAAAGGGAGGGGGCGCAGGGAAAAGACAAATTTACCTCTGGGTTGCAAATGCAATGCAACGCCAAGGGGAAAGGGGATCCACTGTATAGAGCAATACTGTAACAGAATTAGTGAGTTATGCTTAAGTTATATTGTTTTGTGAATTGCCAATATTTGTTTCGTTTCTTTGGGGGGGTGGCACTCGGAGGCAGTCTTGCCCAGGGAGAAATTCACTGTAGAACTGCCACTGGTTAGTGTTCTTTTTTCTCAATAGCATAGTGTTATGTATTTTCACAAATGTGTAGCACATTTATGTTCTGAACAATATCAATCTGTCATTCCTTCACAAAAAAAACATATAAAGATAAATAGCCTTCATTAAGACACCGCAACAAAAAGTATAGAGTTATTCATAAATTCATAAACAGCAAAAAGCAATGGCTTTAAATCCTATTCAGCCATGTTATCATGTAGTGGAACTATTCATTTTAGAATAATGCATTCAATAGTTTAGAAGGGAAGTCAGTAGTACACTAGCACCAACCACAAGAAACACAATTACTAAAGCGCTTACCCCCACAATTAGATATTTGGGATGCTGTACTGCATCAAGACAGTCACAGTGTGTAGGATGAGAGGGGTCTGAATGAGGGATTTGGACAGGAATTTCCCTGTGGAACCTCTTTAAGTAATCATAAACATTTTTATATGCTTCCTCATTGCAGTGACAGTTCAGAAGTTTACCATCATGGAACAGGCAGCTGGCAGTGATGATGTCTGAGCGAGGCACAAATCTGTCAAAGTCTGGTACAATATACTCCGGGTTAAAAGTCGAGTGCAGTGCTACCAGAGCTCCAGGCCTAGATGCTATGGACAAAAAAAGTGAATTTCATGTTAAATTAGTAATTATATCTCAATGGCTTAACAGAGGGAGATGCCATAGAATAAAGTGTACAGTATGCAGTACATGTAGATCAAGTACGTTCATTCCCTTCAAATCAAATACTGCTGCTCCGGCAGTATCACCGAGACTTACAAAAGATCTGAAGTCCTGAAGTTAAGTGGCAGAGTATTCTGTAAGCATATGTCTGCTTTATTGCTGCAGCTGAGATTTTTGGTGTTTGATTTCACTAGTAAACATCACAAGTATTGCCAATCAGTTAATTGTCTTGAGCTTGGAAAAGTTTAAAAAATAAATGATGTTTTCCAAATCATTGAGTAATAGTGTTAAATTATTTGATCTCCCATTTTGACCAAAATAACTGATCAATTATTGATCAAACAGTCATTGATCTTTGCCCTGCCCTTACACTGACCATCTTTGAAAATAGTCTTTTGTTTCAGCCCTTTGCTGTTGTGACCAAAAGTTCTGAAGTTATTATAGTCTACATAAGTTTGTTTTCTCTGTACTCACCAGGAATCTGTTTGACTGCTGCCTCTATGTCAGTCCCAACTCGCGAGACGATTGGACAGAATGTGAGAGTAACATCACATTCCTCTAAACTGACACTCTCAGCATGAATCCTTTTAGCCAGCTGCTCCCAAAACGCCTGGTGAGAGTTGAGAGTGTTTCCAGCTAAGATGATATGCACTTTCACCATCCTTTATTCTGTATGATGACATGAAAATTTGGGTTAGTTTGAGCTGAATCTCTCCATTGCATACAATGCCCTCTCCAGACACACCTCCTAACGAAACCATCCTTTTTTGAAAGGACTTGTTAATGCTGAATATGAATCTGAATGTTAACACTGAAATATTTGGGATGCACTGCCTTTTTCAAATCAATGCGTTTCAATGTACTGCAAATTTTTTGGCGGTAATCAACTCAAATCAGGGCTCCTGATAACTGTGAATCAGATGTGCATAACATTCAGGAGGTATTTTAGCCAGTTCTTCTTTCAGTCCAGCCCTACTGTTTGGGTGTCACAGGATATACATGCATATTTCTTTTGGCAAGTTGTTTTAGCGAAGCTAAATGATACTCCCTCAAATGCACTTCAGAGCAGAACTGATGCTTCATCTGATATTTGGATGCCACCCAGGTCTGTGTATTGTTTTCACACAATTCATTCTAAGTTTCACCTATCCAAACCACCAGAATGTGGCTGAACTGGAAGAACTGGCTAAAATTCTGAACACTGTGCAGATCTGATTCAATTATCAGGAGTCTAAAGTCTGTGAGCTTGTTACATAGGCAAGACTACCATTACTAGTAATTGAAGGAATTTCATGCCTTAAGCATGAAAAAAAGAAATATTCAGAATTCCTAAAGCAAAGGAGATAGATCCTGGACATAGATCCTGGCAAACATTTTTTTAGTTATGCATGTCAATTTCGTTTAGAGAGACCAGCTATACTAGCTGGCTAATTCTGAAGTCGGTTTCATCTGATATGTAGCCTAGTTGTCAGTTTTGGATATGTGCATAACGCACATATCAGTAAATTTAACCTTATTTGTATATGGACCATTAAAATGTAAGAAAACGTTACTACAAAAAAAATGTAAGTGAAAAAAGCCAAAATTTTAGCCTCCACCAATCCGCCACTATTGTCTCGCCTATGTAATATTTAACTAAAAATGAACAGAATGATTCAATGTCCTATTGGAGCCTGATGAAGATCCTGTGTGATTGAAAAGCTGTTTGTTTTTAAGATTCAGTAATGGAGATTTTGTAGAGTTAGAACAGTGTGCAGAGATTCAGTAATGGAGATTTTGTAGAGTTAGAACAGTGTGCAGAGCTTCGCTGCACAGCTCACACCTTCTCCCTCTTACTGTTGCAGCTTAGACCATAAACTCTCGAAGGTCTAAAATCAGCATAAGAATTAGACATATGAAACCATCCTGACTGTAGGGAAGACAACGCCTCTCTTTTAAAGCAACCTCATTGAAACAAAAAAATCTCTTCAGTGGTTCCCTGTTTTGCATAGGTGAGCATTTCTGATTCTCAACATTCTGCTTTGTGAAGTGTGGTAAGATGTCTGACCACAGAAATGACTGTAGTCTAGGAGGCAACCCTCATCTATATATATCTCATCTATAACAGTCAACCTGTGCCCTAGTCATATTTGAAACTACTTACAAATCCATTCCTCCGTTTTGAAACCACCCTGGAGTCTCAAAAGAGCCTACATATGTAGTTTAGCTGGTAAGGGAACATTCCATAAAGTTATAGAAATTAAGTGGACTTTGACACTGCCGGATGGCTACTGCCACTCCCTTTCAGAACCACACACAGACACAGACACGCACACGTTCTCTCTCTCTCTCTCTCTCTCTCTCTCCACACACACACCACACACACACACACACACACCACACACTGACTGCCAAATGGTGTGTAGCTTAAATTTACCATAACGCAATAATATATCTAAGCACTTTGAAAACCCCCAAGCACGACTGCTAAATCATTACTGGTATCGTAATAACGTAGCCTATAATCTCCCAAGAATTAGCCTGCTACAGCGCCTTCCTTCTTCTATATATAATGGATATATGCTACATTATTTATCTATGTTGAGGAGAAAAGAGAAAAAAGCGTGCGTTGGTCATCTGAATTGTTGTTGGGCTAATGCAACCCTGCTGTTCGGACGACGTGACTATCTTGTGGGAAGATCATGCCCAGTTGTAAAAATAAGTGTTGAACTTCATTCAATACGCCCCTCTATGCACAACAATATATCATAAACCAAATAGCCTATGCCTAGCCAGTGTAAATCAAAGCTTACCTCTTGGAAAAGCGAGAGTCCGAGGGTCCGTTCTCCTCCGCTCAACAGATATGAAAAATACTCAAAGCGAAACTGATTTGAAGCTCCAGGCTACATAATGTTAAGTCTTTCGGTTTCACTTTAAAGCCTCGAGATTCACCCATAGCCTACAGCAGCAATAGTGAAATAAAAAAAATAGCCAACATTTTAACATTTTACACTAAATCTACACTTGAAATGCATTTTCTTTCGAAGTATATCAGTGTAGATAATGTATGTGTATTTTGTGGTGTGGAGAAATCTATTTCTTATGTATTTTATGAATCAGTGTGTGTGTGTTGTGGATACTCCAAGGCTCTAAGGTGGGCATTAGGCTCACTTGGGGTGGGGGGCAAAAAAATAATAAAATGGGTGCAAAACAAACAGGGGTGCCTTCATTTGTTTCAAAGTAGCATTGCTGAACATATGTTGTGTGGTCGAAAACATATATTGCTGATGTATAGGCTAATAGTCTATACAAGGGAACAACATAGGCTTCTCCAGCACTTATAGATCGACCAATGCAAAGGTATTGGAAACATATGTAATGCGCGTGTGCGCAGCTACTGAGGGGGGCCTTGGGGTTCTCCCTCAGAAAAAAAATTGTTGTGATTTCCTGCATTCTGGTGTATTTTCACAGGTTGTTAGATATTAATTATTTTTATAGCAATTAATTCAGTGGCTTAATCCTAACATCGCTCACATACATCATCCCAAACCCAAAGACTTAACTGGCATGACTTGGCTTCATGAATAATGGCAGTTAAGTCTTGGAGGGCATAGGGTAATTTGTCACTTTTGTAGGCTAACTAACATTTTGGCTAACCAAAGGCTACAAGTCTGCTTACCGTGATTCTGTTGATGAAATAATTCAGTTTCGTGTAAGGATTCCACTTATTAAAAGACATTTGGTTTTGGTATTTTCTTCATCACTGTTTTCTTAGGTCAAACTTTGTAAATGCATCAGCTATCTAACTAACAGCCAAGTAGTCAGTATGGCTCAATTGTTACAGTTTATTGCTACACAACATTCTACGGTGCACTGACATTTTGCCTCATTATGTCACATTCTTTTAGGCTTCTTTTAGGCTGATTATTTACCTATTACAGAACAAATGGTTTGCTAGCAACACTGAAAAGGAAAAACTTGCCAGGTATGTGGTAGATTTCTTTGCATAGTTGTTAATTGGTTTATTGACACAATATATGCAGCTGTCTTATGAGTTACATATATCAACTCATCTTAGCAAGCAAGAAAAATACAGGGCACAGGCAATACATTTAGTGAAAAAAAAACAATAAAATAATGATAATTCAAAAGAAGAATCCTGTATAACTGTATGATATTTGTAAATTAGGTAATCCAAATATTGAATAGTTTCATCTGTGGCACTTCTGGCAGTTTTAAGTGGAAAGGGTTGAAGAGCTGGAGAATGGTAGCCTATACTTTGTAAAAGATAAATTTCATTTCACTGATAGAAGCTAAAAGTTCAGTATCTGCATCAAAAAGAGACAACGAACGTCAAATGTGCTTAATTTAAAAAAGCAACACTACAGGGCAGTGTAGCCCTATCTGTCCTAACAGGCTCCGACAACACTCCAGCCCAGCCTTGCCAACATTGTGTACATTGTTTTCTAGTTATCTACACAGACATGATGTTAAGGTAGACAGAACTTTTAGACTTTTGTTTGTGCTAGCTCACATACATCATAGAAATTTGGGAAATATTGCCTAATTTGGTGATATTGGGTGTTATCACACCTATATACTGTATGTTAGGGTTACTTAAGACAGCATAATTCTCTTTCTCGCTTCTCTTTGCTATTTTGAGCGTCTCGGTGATGTGCTGCCTGCACAAGAGTTTGTGTATTCACATACAACCTAGAACATGGGATGCTTTTCTGGCTGCAAAGTCATCATTAAGACAACAGAAAAGCACCTCTCTCTTCCTTCCCTGAATTTGTGTCAGCAGCATCTGTGTACATTACTGAACACTCGGTGAGTTTCACATCTTTTACACACAAATCTTAATGCATTTTAGAGAACATTGCAGCTGTGCACTTATGCAGTAATTCTGTAGGTGGAGCCAATCAAAAATTCTCACAGGGGCATTTGTCAAAATGTCAATCTTAACCACTGTGTTTCATCAACAATCAGAAAACAAGGCTTATAGTGTAAAAAAATGAACTTGTCCCTTAATTGTTACTTTATCAGCGCAGTACACTGTTTTACATACATACATACATACATCACATATAATTGTAGGCTATCTATCACTTGTGGAGGAGGGTCAAAATGGTATCACTTGCTGTCTTTGATGTAAGATCTCTTTCAATACAGAACAAGCAAGAAATTTCTGGTCTGACAACAGCTGCTCTATCTGTCTGTCTAATGTGCCGGTGTGCAGTGGTACAGAGTACCCCTACTTCTTGGAACAGAGGCTGTTTAAATAACTGGCCTTCATTCATAACATTATATTGAAAATCCCCACTAAAAATATCCCCACTACACCTGTGCTGATGTGTATGACAAGTGCTCTGTTACCTCTAGTCTTATTGTTAAGAGACAGCTGGACAAGGCCTCTTCAATAAAAGGGTGTAAGAAAGTGATTTTGAGTACCTGAGTGACTGGAATATAACTGGATAACCCACAACCACAAATTTTAACTGTCAGAGATCAGACCATATCAAATGCAGTTTACGGCACACACTGCTTTTTTGCAAACAATTTCAGACATTATGAGATTTTTTTTCTGGAACTTTCACAATCTGGCTTTCTGTAAAAACAGAACAAAACAAAAACAAAACAACAAATTAGAAATTTATAACACATTTTGTACATTACAAAAACACATTTTATGAATTAATTACATTAATGTTAACACATATATATATATATATATATATATATGATAAGAGAGTCCATCTGCTGCTTCAAGAGCATTTTGCCCATATGACTGCTGTATTTGCTGGGTTGTGCCAAGTGTGTTCTCCAGTAAGAGAGAAAATATATATATATATATATATATACAACACAACATAAATATATATGTATACAACAGTGGGATCAAAATGTAATGTAGTCAGGACAACATCTGTGTTGAGAAAAACTCTCTTCTGACTATTCAGTAAAAGGCAGTGCTCAGCAATGGTATTGGTCAGGTTTAACCAAACCTTTATTTCTTAATCACTTAATCACTTGCATTTGATCACTCCTTATGACAACATTGAGCATCTACTCCCACCTTCATTTAGAAGTGTAATTCTGAAACTTGCACCCCATGATTGCTAACTTTTAATCTGAAATTATTTTAATGAAATTACCTTCTCTTCTTTTTTCTTCTCTTTTTTTTCTTGTTTTTTTTTCGCCTTTATAGAAAAACAACAACATTCTGTCATTACACAGCTATGTATTGAATGTAGCTTAGCTGGTAAGGGAAATGTGCTGGAAAACAAATAAATTAAGAGCTTATACAATAATCCCCCGGAAGGGATAACAGCCGACGAGGTGTTCTGTTATACGGAATTAATGAATGAGGCGGAGGTGAATGAGGCGGAGGTGAATGCGGCGTTGTGAGGTTCCTCTGCCAAGTGCTGTATGTTGCTGTGCTGTCTGCTGTATGTTTTTTTTCCAGTGTTTAAAGTGTGTTTTTAATGATCTGGCATTGCAATCATTTGAATTGGAAAGATGCGCCTTTTCTGAAGTAAAAAGTTATTCTCAACGTCAAAGATAGGCTACATCTTTGCACAACAGAGGACAAGTGTAATGGAGTTTACATGTTCTACATTACATTCATATTTTACCTATCAGATAAAAGAGTCCACCTGCTGCTTCAAGAGCATTTTGTATGCCCATATGACTGCTGTATTGGCTGGGTTGTGCCAAGTGTGTTCTCCAGTAAGAGAGAATATATATATACATACACACACACACACACACACACACACACACATATATACATATACACACACAACATATATATATACAACAGTGGGATCAAAATGCAATGTAGTCAGGACAACATCTGTGTTGAGAAAAACTCTCTTCTGATTATTCAGTAAAAGGCAGTGCTCAGCAATGGTATTGGTCAGGTTTAACCAAACCTTTATTTCTTAATCACTTAATCACTTGCATTTGATCACTCCTTATGACAACATTGAGCATCTACTCCCACCTTCATTTAGAAGTGTAATTCTGAAACTTGCACCCCATGATTGCTAACTTTTAATCTGAAATTATTTTAATGAAATTACCTTCTCTTCTTTTTCTTCTCTTTTTTTTCTTGTTTTTTTTCGCCTTTATAGAAAAACAACAACATTCTGTCATTACACAGCTATGTATTGAATGTAGCTTAGCTGGTAAGGGAAATGTGTTGGAAAACAAATAAATTAAGAGCTTATACAATAATCCCCGGAAGGGATAACAGCCGACGAGGTGTTCTGTTATACGGAATTAATGAATGAGGCGGAGGTGAATGAGGCGGAGGTGAATGCGGAGATTTTCCAAATAGAATTTGCTTCAGATTTTTTCTTCTTTATAATTTACTGTTTGATCATTATTTACTGTTTCAAAAATCATTATAACACTCCCTTCATTCATCTCAGGATAATAATGACAATAAAGATAATACCTAATGTGACATTATGTTCAGTACTTTTTCTAGAAGAGAAACACAAGATACAACAGAGTGAACTTGAAGCAGCTAAACAGAAGAGCAAAACAGAAGAGCATACCTTGATTTCTTCTAGATATTTTTTTGTTTGGTTGATTGCCCTGGTATTCAGATCACAGTTTTTGAGAAGTCCTTTATCCTCGTGGAACAAGCAGTTCACTAAGTATGTTTTTTGCGTTCTTGCGTGTATTTGGCATTGTCTGGTACAACGTGTTCTTTGTCAAACGTATGGTGAAGCACCACTACAATGATGTACTTTGAAAACCCATCTGTGTTGAAGCAGAAAAAAATATAAGCTATAGGCTATTCATTTACAGAATATTCATACTTTTGTTCCTCCTTGGTCATAACAAACCCAGATGCAGACTATTGCTTTGGAAAATTTTGTTTGGCAAAATCATGTAAGTGTATCAAAAGTAACTGACTGACACTGAAGAGAAAATACAGCAGTTGCAGTTCTATTACTGTTCAAAAACAGCAACAAAAAAGGTTAGGCACAATCTATCCAGAGACTGGCTGGAAAACTAAACTTATCACATCCTGCTGGCCAGAAAGTGCTGGAAACAGCACAAAACTTTTAATACTGCAAATGAGATAAAAGCAGGGTGCTCACATTCACAAAGGTGATATTCTAATACTGTAGTTTGTAGACTATTAGTCAGGAATGTTCAACTGCTCACTTAGGCCTAGTTTACAGCTTAACCTACAACGAATTCCAAAGAGACTGTTAGGTATCTATGCATTTCTGGAAACCTGAACTTGAAAAGGGGAATTAAAAGACTTTTAATCTATTTTCAAATGCTTGTCAAATATGTGTTCCAACAACAACAAAGGGCTTCTCCCACCCCCAAACATCACCCCACCATGACGGTGTTGCTACCTGTAAAGGCCTTAGTGCGGCTTCAATGTCGGTGCCCACTCGAGAAATAACTGGACAGAATCCCAGAATTACGTCGCAGTCAGCTTTATCTGCCATCTTGATTTTATTATGTATGTCATCCAGGAACTGCTGCTTTGATGTCAGAGTATTTCCACTTTCGGTCACAAATACCTTTACCTTTCCCTTCCTAGAATGGGATAGCACAATAATGTGATAAGCTACACATCTGCACACAGTCTAAAGTTCTAGCACACAGGCTTAAGCAGACAAATCATTAGTAATTAGCAAAGCACTAAGAGAGTGCAGACCTCTGTCAAGGCAATATGAGGTCACAGAGACAGGGTTGAACTGGGAACAAATTTCAGGCCTGGCAATTGTTGTCCCCAAAGTTGTAGGCCCAATCACAATTCCTTACTTTCTCATGCTGATTGAGAGCACAATTCACCATGTCACAGTGCATCTTATAACAGAAAATTTACTTACTTATCGTTCTAATTAAATAGTAGCCAGTGCAGATGTCCTAATCCAATGTCATCCAGACTTTAGTCTGACAATTTTCTAGAGAAAAGAGGTTGGTGACAGCACTCCAGACCACTGTTTACTGCTATCGTTAGGTGAGGAATTTAGGCCTAGGGGCACTGTTGGCAGAATTTGGCTTAACTAGTTATTATATTTTCCATATGATCACGCGTTAGGATTAACCATTGTATTTTGCATTTGCAGTAGCGATTCCTGCGTCTTTTCATTCCTGTTTATTTCTGGCCTGACACTGGATTTACACGCGGATTTAATTGGCTGCGCTACACCTTTTCGTGTAAAGGAAGTGCTCTGGGCTGCAGATCTAAAATTGCTACTCTGCACCTGTAGAGACCCAATAGCATTTCCAGGCGGTGTTTGGATCCCAACCAAAATGTAACCATCTGTCCCTTATCCTTATACCGACGTTGCGGTATGCAAATCCGTAGACTACCTCTCGAGTTATTTTGTACACAAACAGACAAACAAACAAACAAAACAGACAAATGGCGACGAAAACATAACCTCCTTGGCGGAGGTAACAATATGGTGTTCTGTGACGAGACCACAATGCAGTTAGGCTAACCATCGTTCTCTTTGAATTTCGAGATAAGAGACATAGGCTTAATTTACATCCAAAACGTCCGTCTTTCCTGTTTGTATCTTACGATATGTTTGTTTAGTTAAGGACAATATAGCCTACCATTTAAACATCTTTGTTATTGTCGAACTCAGCTCCTTTGTCTGTTTCAAGTCGAAACTGAAAGTCTTGACGAAAGTCAGTCTGGGTGATTTTGGGGTCTAGCGTCATCAGGCTGTGGGCGTGGTAAATTCGGGCAGACATAGGAATAGGCCTATGGCATGCATTCGTTCTTACCTCCAGAGTTCAGGTGAACCTGAAATGGTTATAAACTTAAGTTCCTGGGTAAAACATGTAGGCCTGCTTTCAAACTAAATGCAGGAAGTTTGAAGAAGAGTAACTATTCTGACAGATTGTACGAATATAAGAAATGCGTTACACGTTACACCTTGTCTATAACACATTTTGCACTGTATGTACTAAATATAGGCCAGCATATATCATCCAAAGGTTTTGATAATGGCATCAGTCTCAGAGGTAGTAGGCTACATACAGAATATTCTGTCTTTGAGGTGATCTCTGACATGGCATAAAATTTAGAAGAGTAAGGGTGTTCATACTGACAAGATTGCCCACTTCCTCACCTCTACATAAAAGCTCTGACTCCGTGATCTCACAGGGAAGTATGGGCTACTTGAACATTTGTCAAACACCAGGCACTATGCAAGAAGTAAGGCTAAAAAAGGATAAAGATTATCAGGGCAGTCTAAAGTACTGCAATGTATAGAGTTTGAGTTCTCATGCACACAAATAAAGCACTTTGCTAGTGTCCCATTCAAGTATAGAAGTATCATCATCAGCATCATTCAAGTATCATCATTAAAACAATAACAACAACAAAACACAACAACAGATTTGGCCAGTTTTAATTAGCCTACATGAGCAATATTGCATGGTTGGCAGTCTACATAATACTTTGTCATTTCTGCAATGACATAAATTGTGATTATCATCAACTGACTCAAAGCCTGAAGCCTGAAAACAAACACACATCAAACAAATAATCAAAGTTGTCAAATAGAGTTGGTTGTACATTAAATCAAACCAATCAAATTCATAATTCTTAGGTTCATTCTTTACTCCCTTCTGGATGTTTCATTCACATACTCTTGTTTCTTAAGGTGCCATGAGTTTGTTCATATTAGTCATAGCCAGCATTGGTGACCAACAAAGTCATCAAGTGCCCCTTCATGAACTACTGGCAATAACTGTAAACATGACTACAGTCATATTATTGTTTGATACAGCCATGTTCTGGGTTGAGGTCCATATAGTGGTTCAATGTTGTCTTAATCTTCTTAAGGCATTCAGTGCCACACCTGTTAGAAAGACCAGCAAAAAGTTTAGTTAATACAACAAGGTAGTTACGTTATATTGAAATGGAATCACACAATGATAATATACTCTACACCTTTCACTTGACAGCTGTGATAAAGTAGACACTTACTCAGAGGGAGACGTATAAGTCTAAGCAACCAGCCCTTGGCATACCATGGAGGAGGACAGAAAGAAAAAGAAAAGCATAGGAAGTGAATGTGAAATTCCAAAACTCTGGTAAATAGAATTCTATCTACGTATCTCTCTCTCTCTCTCTCTCTCTCTCTCTCTCTCTCTCTCTCTATATATATATATATAGTTGTTGGCTGGAAATGATGAGAACGGTTTGGAGAGATGTGTGGCAGTGCTTAAAAAAAGAAAGAAAAAAAAAAAAACTAAGACAAAAATGTGAATGACAAAGTTAGGCCTGCCACTCTGTTTTCACATGTTTTGTTCTTAACTTATACTTAAGTAGTCAAATCTAAGATTTGGATCTGGGTTGGGGAGCAAGATTTATGCACTTAACTGCTATGGATCCACTTGCTTCAGTACTGTGTAGGCTGTCTAAAATGATCAGGCTTTGTTATATCCTGTAACTTACCGTTTCATTCTTCTGAAACGGCTTCAAATATTCCATAGCATGTCTGAAAGCCTTGTCATTTTGCTGAGTTTGTAATAGTCCACCGTCATTAAACAAACAGTCGACTGTTGGAATCTTCCTGTCTTGAGCAAATCGGCTGGTGTTTGGTATAATGTAATGTTTGTCATTAGTGTGGTGGAACACCACTAGGACTGCAGGGCGGCACTCTGTAAAAGAAGTTACATTCAACTATTCTTACTTACAATAGCCTATTCATACGAGCAGAAAGATTCTTATGAGCTAAAGGGGAACTTCAGGCATTCAGTCAAAGAAGAACACACAGTCCACTACTGCCAATGCAAAAGTAAATAATTTTAATTCATGGAAAATAACAACCAACTGCCTGAGCCACCATATTTGTCTCCCATTCAATAAGTACTGAATGTATATTAGCGGCACATCTTTTTAAAGCGCAAACATACAAAACTATGCTAGAGCAACAATTTACTGAATTCAAAAACTGTTTTATTTTACAGGTGAGTCTGCAGCTTTAACTGGATCACCGCCACTACTATGTTGTAACAGCACATAATTCAGCAGGTGTTTCACTGTTCCACCTACCTGGAATGACAGAAAGTGCTGCTCCGATGTCAGTTCCGACTCGAGAAACAATCGGACAGAAAGCCAGGATGACATCACAATCCTCAACTGAAGGCACTTTCTCCAAGTTAAACTGATTGGCAAGAAGTTTCCAGAAGCTCTCATGGGAACCCAGGGTATTCCCAGTGAGGACGGTGAACACTTTGATCCCAGGTGTTACATCCCTGTAAATAAAGAGGATCTTCCCATGCAGTGACGATACTAAAACATAAAAAGACGCATGAATGAGCAACAGGGAAAACGAAACCCCATGAAAGAATGTGACACTGGGCCACTCTATATTGGAATAATTTGTCAGCATCTTCTATGAGGGCCCCCGTCTAGCTTCACTAGCCAACATTTACATTACATTTACATTTAGGCATTTAGCAGACGCTTTTATCCAAAGCGACTTACATTTTTCAACGATCAACTAAATGATGTCCAGTCTCTCCTAGAGCAACTTAGGGTTAAGTGCCTTGCTCAAGGGCACAACAGTGGCAGCCAGGATTCAAACCCACAATTTCCAGGCTACTAGTATGCTAGTGTTACGGGTTTAGTGCTTCCACTTGCCATTGTTAAGGGTTTAATGGTGCTCTGTGCCTTTAAGGAAATAGCTGTTATGGGAATGATGCGTTCTGCTCTTCCCAGTTCGTCTTGCCCGCACAAGTGGTAGGTTATGAGTTTAACACACTGGAGAAAAACTTGATATTTCAATCATTTTACTTACATACTTATCCCTTGTTTCTATCTATATGTACCTAGAATTTGATAGATCATTAAATGTGAACAGAATTGTGTATTTAGGGCATTTGTCCAGTAAGTATTAAACTGTTAGCTTGGAAAGTCTATATTCCGTGTATGCTAACATAAGTGTTTCTATACTTTTAGTGGCAGTATTGCTAGATTGGACCGTGATGCAACTTCTGTTGTCTATCTATCTTCAGGTACATGTTTGTTTTCAGTATATATACATAGTGCCCAGTTCGTCTTGCCCGCACAAGTGTGGCAGTATTGCTAGATTGGATGCAACTTTTGTTGTCTATCTCTCTTCAGAATAAAATCATTGATTGGGAGTTTGTATCAGCTGCTTTCAACACAACGCATAACATCTGTTACACTAGCCAGGTACCTTAACCACTACGCCACAAATGTCCCTATATCCCTATCCTCCTCTGATGCGTCATTTCCTTGTGTAATGTATTGAATGTATGTCCAAGTGTGCTCAATAGGTGTCCTTGCAAAAGTGGTTCAGAGGTCATGAATGTGATAAACAGAATGGTAATGAGATTGTGCCTGCAATAAAGACTAAAGCTGGCTTTGGACCTCAAATGTGTATGTGTGTGTGTCTATATATATATATATATATATATATATATATATATATATATATATATATATATATGTGTGTGTGTGTGTGTGTGTGTGTGTTTGTGTGTGAGGGTGATGAGCAAAGAGGCTTACATGCTCTTAAGAAACTTCTGATTATCGGAATCTTCATTCCAAATTTCCAAAGAAAATTGAACACTGTGCCAACAGCATGTCCCCCTAAAAATTGAAATGAAAATTTCAGACATTACAAATAACTATCAAAAATGTTTAAAGAGGATGTGAAACACCCCTAAGGTTGATTACCGGTAATTATATTCTGAATTTAGTGTGCTGAAGTGTATCTTGAGATCATTCAGTGTATTTGATGACTATACATTAGTTTATACTATAAGTTATATTATAAGTTCATATTTTGTCGCTGTCTGTCCATTTTTGTTTTTTTATTTTTTTCATAAAACATTGCTGTTGTTGAGTCATCATATTGGTCTGACAGTTTTAGACAGATCTAACATGTAACTATATGACCACAGGTTAAGATTTAGGCTTAACAAGCCTAAATCTGTGAGCACCCTTCACAGTTTACAGGTTGCTTACTAAAAGCCCCAGCTACACAGTTAGTACTACAGAGTTTTCGGATTATTCTGCCCCAGTGTTATCAATTTAGTTTCTGGTGCTGGAGAATTGCTCTCAATTGTGCAGCATGTGTGAGAGCTGTCATGCTCAGCCTTGTAAAGAGAGTGTCGTTCTTAGACATAGTTCTGAACCATGGCAAAGAGTTTATACATTTAATGCTCTTAAAATAAATGTGACCAGTCTTTGCATTTAAAGGAGAAATCCGGGGTGAATCAATCAATGGTCATGTTGCTGAAGGTCGCCGGAATGAAAGAGAGAAATTAGTGCAACATAGACCAGATTTGCAAAACATCAGCTAACGCTAACTGATGGGGCAGGACCGTAGGCCTAACGGTCCTGGTGAAATACTCGATTCAGTTCCCTATTTGGAAACTGTGTTTTACACTTAAGTTCTAGTTGGTTACTAGCCAGAGAAGGTCAGTCAATGATCTTTGCGATAGCTGAAACACGATTTAGTAGCCGCCCGTGGCAAGGTAACCTAGCAACAACGCATGAATTGGGATATTTTTTGCGAAAAGGGCAC
The DNA here is from genome assembly GCA_015244755.2 of Tenualosa ilisha. Classification (NCBI taxonomy): domain Eukaryota; kingdom Metazoa; phylum Chordata; class Actinopteri; order Clupeiformes; family Clupeidae; genus Tenualosa; species Tenualosa ilisha. The sequence goes on from PYXC01002421.1 coordinate 93,899, forward strand.
AGAGAACCAAACCAGGTGCTTCACTGGGTTTACCAATGCAAGTTCAACGCACAATGTTTGCTGCTGAAACCTATTCACGACTGCAAAAGAACTCGTGGTCGCTTAGTGTGACATGACATGTTCAGATGCCCATCTCAGTAAAGCAGGTATGCCCACCACACTGATGTAGGCTACATTAATAGCTAACTGTCTGATACCGTTTGACAATATAGGCTACTTAATTTAGGTCTAGGCCTGCTTATTTGCCTATCTCGTAGCGCATACATAAATCGATAGCCCTGCTGTATGCGCTTGAGCCATACTACAACTTACCGAGCACGATTAAACTTTTCCCAGAAACTGAATCCATGTCCGTAAAAACTGCTGCTAGTTTTCAGTAAATGCTTTTCCTGAGAGAAACGAGTACATATCACTTTCACTTTCGAAAGGGGTAGGCTACTGTGGTTGATTGTTCTAAATAAAAGCGATTTCAAATATGCACAGTCTAAGAACACAATGCCGTTGGCGGTTTTAGACAGGGCTGCAGTAGGCTACTCTTTGTTGTAGCCCCTGTGCTGGGCAGATTTAATTTCTTATGCGCTGAACGTCGAACGAGCTCACATTCGCACAGCTTTCTACACGGACTCTTTAGAGCTCACACTACACTCACACTTCTGCCAGCTGTGTGGAGCTATCTTGGGCATACCCATGCAATATATATATACCCGGCAAGGATTAACTAAAAGGTTCAAAGTTAAATTTAGTAAGTTAAAAATTTTAAACTTTTTAAGGTTTAAAATTTGATAGATTCTGTAACGTCTTTGACTACGTTTACATACACTTAAGTATCCCGAATATGGCTTATCCCGGTTTTGATCATGTTCGGGATTACATGAATGCAGATAAATCGGGTTATTAATATCCCTGTTTAGATGATAAATACTAATATTCCGGTTACTGATCTTACCATCTTGCACTCCAGTCATGAGGCATAGAGCATCGGCGGCGGAACCAAAAAAAGCAAAATATTGGCTAAATGTTGAATTTTGAAGAGCAAGTCTGATACAGGACCAAAAAGCAGTTCCGATATAGGCTGAACGCTAAGTGCGCATTGGAAGTTTGAAAAGACTTATCAGGAAGACTAGTCCTACTCGGGGTGTTTTCCCTCAGAAAAGTTTTAATATCTGCTGCATGCTTTTTACACAGTTTCAGACAAAAAAAAAAACATCATGTATTTGAGTCCTTGAGTAAAACAATGTTCTCATAAGTTAACCAACACATCATGTTAGGGTGTATTTTCCACCTGGACTTTCACTTCACCAATGCTCTAGATTGAACCTTCCCTTCACTCTCATTCATTTTGGGGGTAGCCTATATGAGCCCATAAGGTATAGCCTGCATTTCTTAAAGGCACACCAGGCAACGTTTTTAGGTTTTCAGCTTCGTAGTCATAGTGGCTCATTACAAGGTGAACAAAGGCTCTCTTGGCCGCCTCTAGAGTAGATTCTGCGGGTTATAGCACTTGCAAGAGCTTGAACACAGGGTTGGAGGAAACAAAAGTGAAAGAAATCCAAATTGCATTTATTACAGGCTTGTCAGTCAACGTAACGCACAAAAATGAACATTGCTGGTTCCTATTCTTTGGTTTGCAAGTAAATTCACTTTGATGATTGGTGAGTGTAATGTGCCCGTTACCAGTTTTACACCACACTTACAAGCTAACGCGCTAACAAACACCACGCCAACACACGTTGTAAACACAGCCCTTTTATTATTTTTTTAACCACGGAACGTGAGCATGCAGATGGCAGTCACGGGAGCACAGCATCTGCAACAGAACACAAAACGAACTTTTATCAATAACATGCTTTTACTTCAGGAGTTGCCAAACTGAAGATAAAGGACTATGGACATTGCAAACATTTTACGTTTGGCAAACAATAGATAGATAGCTAGCAAGCAAACTGGTGAGCCAATTACAACAGAGCAGAACTTACCTTGTTGCAGGTCAGCTTCCTGATGTCGTCTGAATGACCCGATGGGAGCTCTCGAGGGACAATTATAGTTTAGAGAGCTCACGTCAGAGGCATGCATGTTACACCAGTGTGTGGGGAAGAGGGGTGTTTGTGTGTTTTAATATTTTAGGGCATTTATGAAGGGTGTGGTGTAGATATTTTTAAAAAGGAGTATTTATTGTTTTTAAACAGAGTATTTATATATTTTTTGTACGTGTTCTTAGCTTGTTAAACATAATTGATTTTGCACATGTTTTGGTTTGACCCAGGGGAAACCACGCAGCAGAGAGTTGGTTTTGAGGTGAGCTAGTGTGAACACCTGACAATAACCAGAGAGAGAGAATTTTGGAGCACTAAATACTTTGTTATTGCTTTCTATGATTGACTTTACTTTATCTTTCAGATGTTTAGTTTGCATTTTGAATACTTTAAGTTCTGATTGATTTTGTTTGGAGTTTTTTCTTTTGTTTTCCTCTGGACCATTTTTCCTGCTGGGGAAGGAAAATAAAACAATTTTTGACCATCAGCATTCGACTCGCTGTCCTGCCTTAGCCTGACTACAGTGAGAATACAGTGTTGTTTTTTGAAAATCATGGATTTTATTCAAAATTGTGAGCACGAATTAGTAAAACATGGCCACGATTGGTATAATGTGCTCACATTAGAGAACATGTAAGCATGATTTACTTTTAGTGGGAACACTGTTACTGTATACTGTGCCAAGTACACATAGTAGGCCAGACTGAGTAATCTGAGGCATTTTTTCATGGATGTAGTAAGTGTTTACCATGGTTTATGTCAGGCACACAAAGACATAGGCTACTGGCAACTTTAGCCACCCAGCATGACATAATTATGTCTTAGTACTTTAAAAAGAATGCTGAGGATAAGCGGTCTTTGCTGCTGTGCCTATGATTTACATTTACGTTAACATTTATGCACTTTTATCTTTGCTTTTATCCAGAGCAATTTACATAAGAGGATAACATTCAAGCTACTGCACAATGAAAAAAACTAACAAAGAGTGCATATTACTAGCGTAAAATCTGCAGTATTTTAGGTTGAAAGTGCAATAGTGTAATAAAAGTGCAGTATAAAGAGAGATTAATAGTAAGAGGTTAAGTGCATTCCTGGTATTCAGAAATTCAAGCCAGGAGATATTCTTGGAAGAGTTGGGTCTTCAAGAGTTTCTTGAAGGTGGAGAGGGTCTCTGTTGACCTGGTAGCACTTGAAAGGTCATTCCACCAGTGCGGAACAACACACGAGAATAGTCTGGATTGACCTGTGCGAGGTGTTGGTCGTGCTAGATAACGTTTCTTGGAGGAGCGAGGTGGTCGAGCGAGGTGGTTTTTGCTGTGGTGCAAGCAAAGATGCTAAGGTTACAGGTAGATGGTAGCTAACATTTGATTTATAGCCGTCACGTAGTAGAGTAGAATAGAGTTACTTTATTGATCCCGAAGGAAATTAAGGTGTCCAGCAGCATACACATAATACACAATGCAAAAACAGATCAACCATATTGCACACATCTGCATTCATACAACATTCACTGAATGGGGAAAAAAAAAAAAGCAATCAGCACACAATAAATATTACTTGGCTTGTGCTGTTTAATCGTACAACTGAACACAGTCAGCAGCTTGTGGTTCAACTTCTTATTCGAGCTATTCTTCTCTATAGCCTCCAGTTCCGTTATTCTCACCAGTTTAGTGATGTGAAAGTGTTGGCTTTATACTGTCAAATTATGCTTAAATGTGGAATTTTTTGGTGCACACATTCCATTTCTCAAAATATCTCAAAAACAAAGTTTCTGACTATTGACTGCATTTGTGGTGTAGGGTCACACATAGCAAAATATGATTGCTGCCAAATTTGCTACGAAAGTTTTAAAATGACTAATTTAATTAACTAATAGTTGCAAGACCATCCAGGTTAAACATTTACCTATGAAGAACAGTATGAGTTTATTTCATTTAATTTAAGTCAACCTAGAACCTAGCAAATCCTTTGATCTTGTGCTATATTTTTTATCAAAATAATGTATACAATCATATGAAATTTTACAATGAAATTATGTTCAGGAATGTCATTCGGAGAGACAAAAGAATGTGTCCATGTTTGAGGCATTTTAAGACAGTGTGTTGAAGTTCCTTGATGCATTGCAGCTTTCTAGCCAGATGCTTTAGAGAGTCACTAGTCATTTCCAGTGCTCAGTAGTCTCATCTAGTGAAAAATCAAAATCAACAAGGCTGGTGGGTGTCACTGTGAAGTTCTCTCACACACTCCACCACTCTTTAAAACAACAGTGTAACAATGTATCAAGATGCTGTACTTACATAGCTTTTTTCTAGCTTTTTGAGAGCTTTTTTATTAAATGAACACTGTAGAAGTAGGCACTCATCCTCTTCAAATACAAAGTCTACAACAGAGACACTTCGTCTCTTTTTGGCAAAGCTGCTGCTGTCTACTTCAAATGTGTGTGGATCAGATGAGAAATGTATCACCACCAGAATACCAGGCTTTTGACCTGTCAAATGAAAAAAAAAAGAAATTTCCAATCAACAAGGTTTGGTATGGTAGCGCCTCACCAGCATTAGCATGGTACCTTTCTTGTTAGCACAATGTCAAGAAAGTCACTCTTAAGCACAGACTGTCCCACAAGTATGAGTAGGAAGCTCTTTTTTGGCTACAATACTAATATAAGATGTAGGTTATCCTTATAGAGAGGACACAAGTCATGCAGATTCTAGCTAAGTTCTAACTACATTAAGCATTTACCTGGAATGCTCTTTAAGGATGCATCAATATTATTTTGTCCTGGTTTCATTAAACAAACAATAATATCACATTCCTCCAAAGAGTACACTTCCGCTGGTGCAGGTTGGAGCCTGAGAAGCAATTGTCTCAGAGAATCACAGGAACTCTTTAAGTCTTGCTGACCAAAACAGAAACAGAAACCTAGCAGAAAAACAAAAGGTGAACTGTTTGAGCACATGTAGTCATACAAATAAAACCATTCCAGCAGTTGTTTTTTTTTATCTAAACCTGTTAATTGCAATTAATTGGATTGGACTTAATACTGTACTGTATTAATACTGAAACTGTCACATGAATAAACATGAATAAACAGTTTTCTCTTTGCACTGTTGTATCAGACAGTGCAATGTATTTAATAAAAAAGCCATGCATTTGAAATGCAAGGTATTCAGTTAAGGTTGGTCCAAATTAGCACACTGTGGATAACAGATCTCCATAGCTCCATAACAATCAAAGCTATTCCATAGTTGGCGGTGTCTTTGTTCATACCTTTTCTTTTACTTCCTTCCTCAGTATCAACCTGTGCAAACACACAGAGAGGTTAGAAAACAGCACAAAAAATTAGAACAACATAAAATGCTCTGTTTCAGTAGAATATCTACAGTAGTTACCATCATTTGTACATTTACTCATACCAGAAAACATGTGATCAGGTGGCATTATTTGTACCAGAAAACATGTGATCAGGTGAAACACATTACATTTATTTGAATGTGGTTCAAATTAAACCAAACATCACAAAGTAATGCAATCAACACAAAGGAAGGAAAACTAAGACAGAACTTGTTTTTTATGTTCTTCCCCCAAGTTTCTATTTTAAATTTAAATAGTAGATTAACTTAAGATAAGTAATCTTAACTACTTATCTTAACTACTTGTTAGGCTTATTTCACTGATGTTTTCTCTTTTGTCTCCAGTACATAGACCATATGTGACATAACCCAACCGATATTTTGACATGACAGAATAACTATTTATTTACTTTGAATAGAATAGAATAGAATAGAATCTTTATTGTCATTGTAACCAGCACAACAAAATTTGAGCATGCCTCACCTATTCAGTGCAACAGTCAATGTAAAAAAAGCAGTAGTGTAAAAAAGTAGCATACTTAGAAGTAGAGTAAATAAATAATCAAATATAAACAAGACAAAAGACAAACTCACACCCATTTATGCATACATTCAGACACCCACATTAATGCTGTTTGTTGACTTCAGCTCAGCATTCAACACAGTCATGCCCTCCAAGCTAATCGCCAAACTCGTCGACCTTGGAATCAGCAACCCCATCTGCAACTGGATCATGGACTTCCTGAACAACAGACCCCAGTTTGTTAGGTCAGGCCAGAACCGGTCCACCACCCTGTCACTGAGCACCGGTGCACCACAAGGCTGTGTGCTATCCCCATTCCTCTACTCCCTTTTCACCCATGACTGCAGGCCTGCGTATGGATCCAACTCCATCATCAAGTTTGCAGATGACACCACGGTGATTGGACTCATCAGTAACAACGATGAGTCTGACTACAGGGAAGAGGTGAAGCACCTGGCTGCATGGTGTGCTGACAACAACCTGCTCTTGAACACCAGCAAGACCAAGGAACTCATTGTGGACTTCAGGAAAGAGAAGGGAAACACCCACGACCCATCCACATCAATGGTATGGCTGTGGAACGTGTCTCCAGCTTCAAATTCTTTGGGACCCACATCTCCGAGGACCTGTCCTGGTCAACCAACACCTTAAGCCTGGTCAAGAAGGCCCACCAGCGCCTCTACTTCCTAAGGACACTAAAGAAAAACCACCTGTCCACTGGCATCCTGAGCAATTTCTAACGCTGTGCGATCGAGAGCATCCTGACTAACTGTGTGACAGTTTGGTATGGGAATTGCTCTGTCACTGGTCGCAAGGCTCTGCAGCGAGTGGTGAAAACTGCTCAGAGCATCATAGGGACTCCTCTTCCTGCCATTGAGGATGTCCATAGGAAAAGATGTCTGCGGCGGGCACGCAGCATTCTGAAGGACACCTCTCATCCTGCCAACAAACTGTTTCAACTCCTCCCCTCCAGAAGGCGCTACAGGAGCCTACAGACTAAAACCACCAGGTTCAGGAACAGCTTCTTCCCCACTGCTGTCACACTACTGAACTCTGCCCCCACTGAACCTCACACTTTGCTGCCATAGCTATGCTGCTATAGCCCTTGGACTGCACATCTGTACATCTGTATATACTTAATACATCTGTACATAACTGTCTCTATAGCACATCTGTATATACTTAATACATCTGTACATAACTATCTCTATAGCACATCTGTATATTGCCCTTACATTGAATCTCTATAGCACATCTGTATACTACCCTTACTATCCCTTCACCTAACATGTATATTGCTCTTCTGCCTATTTATTATTACTACTCTTATCTGTATATAATCTGCTCTTTACTGCTGTACATACTGCATACTGTATATACTGCACTTGCTGCTCTTTGCACTTCTGATTAGATGCCAAACTGCATTTCATTACCTGTATTTATACATGTGTAATGACAATAAAGTTGAATCTAATCTAATCTAATCTAACATCTCATACATTGCAGTATCCCTTATTGCACAAAGTTATGGCTTTTTTAAGTGTAGTTATAGCTGTGGGGTAAAGGTGTGTCTGAATCTGCTTGTCCTTGTTCTGACATATCTGTGCTGCCTGCCTGACGGAAACAATTCAAACAGTGAGTGGCAAGGGTGTGAAGCGTCCTTTATGATATTCTGGGCTTTTCTTGAGGCAGCGGAAGCTGTTCACGTTCCAGGTCAGATTGTCTTCAGTGCTGACTCCCAGGAAGTGGTAGTCAGCCATCCTCTCCACACAGTCCCCGCTGATGACAAGTGGTGGAATGTCTGTTTTCTTTCTCCATTTCTTTCTCCTGAAGCCTATTATCAGCTCCACTTCCCCCCTGTATGCTGCGTCATTCCCCTCTAAGATGAGCCCCCCATGGTGGTGTCATCTGCAGATTTGACAAGTATTGTGGTGGGTAGGAGCGCAGTCGTGGGTGTAAAGGGTGTAGAGCAGGGGACTTAGTATGCAGCCTTGTGGAGAGCCAGTGCTGAGGATGAAGGCAGTGCAGCACGGAGGGCTGTGGCTACTGCTACTGCCTCTAGGGATCTCTTTAATCTGTTGACAAACTGGTGGGGATCAAAACTGTGCCGTAAGAGTGATTTGATGTGACTCCTGACCAGCTTTTCAAAGCACTTCATCACTAGAGGAGTGAGCGCCACTGGCCGGCAGCCATTAGGGCTGGAAATGCAGAGTTTCTCGGGCAGGGTAATTATAGTAGAGGAGCTTCAAGCAGGGTGGGACAAAGGACTGAGACAGCGGCTGGTTGAATATCCTGGTGAAGACTCCAGCCAGCTGATCTCCACAGTCCTTTAGCACTCGACCTGAGATGGCGTCTGGACCAGCAGCCTTTCTTGGGTTGACGACCCGCAGTGTCTGCCAGACCTTATGCTCATCCACTGTGAGGATGAAGCTGCTGTGGCCAGTAGAGTGTGATGTAGATGCCTCTGGTGGCCTCACCTCGAAACATGTGAAGAACAGGTTCAGCTCCTCTGCCAGTGTGATGTCACCTTGGTTGGTCTTGTAATTGGTGAGATGTTACACATCTTGAAACATCTGCCTACTGTCGTTACTGAGCAGGTGGTCCTCGATTTTCCTCCTGTAGTCTGACTTGGCCTTGCTGATGCCTCTATTCATGTTGGCTCAAGCCATGCTATAGTGAGCCCTGTTGCTGAACCTTGAAGGTGATGTTCCTCTCCTTCAGCAGCAGCTGGACCTCCCGGGTCATCCAGGGCTTCTGGTTTGGGTATATCCGGATGCATTTGTCCACTGTGACCCTGTCTATGCAGTTCTTAATGTAACACAGAACACTATCTGTGAACACCTCCAGTTCTGCATGTTGAAAAAGTCCCAGTTAGTTCTGTCAAAGCAGTCCTGCAGCTGCTGAGAGGCATCATCTGGCCATATCTTTACTGTCCTTGTAGTGATAGGAGCAGTTTTCAGGCGGGCATATGCAGGGATTAAAAGCAGGGACATATGGTTAAACTGGCCTAGGTGTGGTAATGGTCTAGCTATATAGCCCAGCTTGATGTTAGCGTAGACTTGTCCAGTGTGTTGGCTTCAGTACTACGATGTGTGCAGTATCAGGATATGTGCTGACGACTCCTGGCCGGGATGGGGGTTCATAGAGAACCGGGGCTCCTTGCTATGTCCACCAGAATGTTGTGTTCGGATTTTGTATTAATTTTTGTTAAGAGCCTGACTGTGGTTTTTTTTTTTTTTTTGGTGTTTTTTACCCCCAACTGTATGGCTGTTCTTAAACGAACTACATTATAGCTCCTTTACACTCCAGGTGTTAAAAACATTAAAGGAGACATCAAATGGAAAATATTTTTGCCTTGGCTTTAATGAGTTAGGAGAGGTTGTGCATAATTAAAGAGCTATCATGAACATGTGACACGGTTGTTCCCTCCTTCTTATGGAAATCTTGACTTAGAAATACTCACTAAAACAACAGCAAACTAGAATAAAGCCTACAAGTGATGTCAAATAGCACAAAGCTATTGTAGTTCAACTGAGGTTGCCAAAGAAGGCACCATTTAGCCAATGCAGTACTCTAATACCTAAATATAAGGTTTTTATTAAGTCTGTAAAATAGTACTTGAGCTTATTTCTGATAAATTAAAGCTGACTATATTCTATTTTAACATCAGAGTACAATGCTCTATTCATCCATTCATCCAAATGTTAATACCTAAATCTATGAACAGACCTACCGTTGTCTTCAGTGTTTTATGATTAGAATGAGATTGAGCAGGCCGTACTTAAACTCTCAGTGGTACGATTGGGAGTTAGTTATGAGCACAACAATTGAACTGTCGCGTTTCAATGTTGTAATTTGGCGACCATATCATAGTGACCATAGAACAAACATATCAAACGTGTTTAATTCACTCTGGCTTTGTCATCATTTTGTCAACAATGGAAAGAATCGCAACGTTTCAAAACGTCACCCAAACACACATAACAACTCCTGCCGCAACTACTGTTGATTACCTGCGATTACTGTACCTATGACTGACTTGGACATTCCATCGTATTAGTATCGGCGTGTTCATTAGCTTGTTCCTAGCTTAACATCTACCCATTTATGCATGTATCCCACACCAGTGGCAAAGGATATCTTGTGAGATGACCAAAAAACAGGCTAGAATGACCGTTATAAGCTGATCAAAATGTTTTGTTTGTTTTTCTTCAAAACATTTAAATTTGTTAATAATACTGATAACAAGAAGAGAACCTATTCATACCTTAGAGTAAACACACAATTCCTTGTGAATCTTTTCAACTGCCTCATCATTCTTTGAACTCTTCAGTAGCCCTTCTTCCTCACTGAACAGACAGTCAACAATGAGTCTGTTCCCACCTTTGGAAATTTTTTTACTGTCTGGGGCTACATAATCTGGATCAATGGTGAAATGCATCACCACCAGGATGTGAGGTTTTGTGTCTGTTAGAAACATAAGAGAGAACACATGATAATTACATGATTTCATCATAACAGCACATTGCATTTCATTTGCTGTTACAAGAGATTTGAGGATAGCAAAGATTTTAGAAGTTAGTGTATATCCCACGTTCATTCAGAACACACATCAAATACAGTTTAGCACACTCTTGCCTCTGATTATATATATTTTTGTACAGTATTGCTTTCTTCTTCTCATTAAGATATAGGTTAACATCCTGAATTAATCCCATAATCATTTTGAGCTTTAAGAAATACTGGTATCATGCTTCAGCAAATCAATCAGTCGAATATCATAAATCCATAAATTTTACAATAAAGTGTGGTCTCAAAGCATAACATGTACAGAAAATTTGTCACACATATGTTTTAGAACATGAATGAAGTAGTATATGAGAACTTGCTTGTAATTGTAATTGATCATGCCAAGTTAATAAATGAATAAATAAACACATTCAATTCTAATTTCCTTACAATTGTTGCCAGATTCTTTATAAATATATACCTGTGTGTAGTATGCAAAGACTGACAACTTAAATCACCAGGAAACATTACTACAATGGGTGCTGTGTGCAAAAACTGACAGGTTACATCACCTGGGATATTCTGAAGAGCAGCTTTAACATCTTTCTCATGCTGAGACACAACGGGGCAGAAAGCCAGTATGACATCACACTTGGCCACTAAGTGCACTTCAGACGCTACATTGCTCTTTGCATGCAGTGATGCCACCAGAGTCATACATAGCTCCTGAACATTACTTGGCATTTGAGCGTAATATCTCACTGTCTTGGTACCTAGAGAATTTAAAGGGTGGAATGTTAATTTCTCTGGAAGATCAGTAACTCTTGAAATATTTGAAGAGTAATGCTCACTGCAGCAGCATAGTTGGCTTTAACAACACGAACACGGATAACACATTGATCAAGCGTTATGTGTGGCTAGCTTATAGGAAGGAGCTCTGTAAACTGCTCAACATGATCCTCCATTTTTCAAGTAACTGATCTGGTAAAGGTCAAATAATATCAGACTTACCTCTGCTTTGTTCATATTTGCTTTTTAACATTTTTGATGACCTGTATAGTTACAAGATTATATGTCACTAGTATTAGACACACAGAAACCTTTGAAGAGATATTGTTAGCCAGGATCTGAACTTTGTAACTAAGCCTGACAATGGGACTACTGTCCATGGTCCATGAGCTAAAATAATCCCAATCAGATCTGGTTTATGACAGGCAATTACCATTGTTTTTCTGCACAGAGACTGATTATCTATGTTAAACAGAGACTGAAATGGCCCTGTACAGAAATATAGATATGCATTTAGCAGACGCTTTTATCCAGAGTGACTTATATTTGTCAACTATATTTACCAACTTCTATTTATACCCGGGACAGTTTCCCCTAGACCAGCTTTTGCCTTGCTCAAGGGCACAACAGTGGCAACAATTTTCAGGCTATTAGCATGCTATCCAGGTTCCTTAACCACTGCACCACCACCCCCACTACAATAAGCCTTACTCCTTACTCCTGACCCTTGACGGAAAGTTACGTTCTGTACCCATCTCTGACATTATACAGCACACAGTGAGGTACACTATGTGACCAACAGCAGGGAGCAATTAGGGTATAGGTGCCTTGCTCAAGACCTTGCCTGCTTAGACCTGCCTGAAGTCTAAGACTCAAATCGATACATCTCACCTTACCCTCTATACATAACATCTTCTCCCCAGTTTTCCCCTCCTAAGAGGTGCATTTTTTCATTAGCTAGTTTCATCTTCACCTAAGCCCATTCGTAGTGTTATTAGGCCTGGCGATAAGCCTATGGGTACATGTCGTTATATGTCATCCATGTAGGCCCAGATGGGACATAGACACATGGCTGCAACATTTGACCCAACAACTCATTTTGAAACTTTGCATATATACCTTTATAAGCAGTGGTGTATTGGGGATTTTTTTTAGACAGGGGTATGTGATTTTAATAATACAGGCCTACTTACAAAGTAAGTCACACACGCCTCCTAAATCTACGTCCATTGTATCACAGTATCGCATGATTATGGTCATCCTATAATGTTAATGTAATTTGTTTATGAGAGTAGAGGGCTTATTGGAAAGGTTTTCTTGACATGTGCACTAATTGGTATTATTGGTATATTTGGTATATCGTATTACTGCCTTATTAATATAATGTTATAAATTAATGCCTAATATTAAGAAAATAATAAATAAATTAACTGTAACAATAAAATCCCAGAAACAATTCACAATAGCAATAGCTTAGAGCATTGGCATACAGTTAGCAAAAGAATGGCTTCATCGCCCACTCTAAACACCCACAATAGCAGCCAGTGAACAGGTGATATTACAAATTACTGCTATGATCTGTGACCCAAACACTGTGAGCTATTTGTATAAGGCCCGAGATACAGCGTACAGCTTTATTAAAGGCATACCAGGCAAATCTGTGATTCTGGGATGCAAGTCCATGTCTTGGGCATTTGTAGACAAGTAAGTTGACACTCTTTTTCCAGCCAGATGTATTATAGAGTCACTGAGTCACTTCCAGTGCTCAATTGTCTCACCTGGTCATGGATGCTTCACCACAAGTTCTGAAGCCTCAACTGAACTTTCACAGAATTAGAAGAAGAGGCAATGTAATCTTAAACTAATATACCGTATATATTAGTCATATACTACATGACTAACATATGACTAATATAACCACATATTGCTGCATGTGCCATCCGAGGAAAATTAATGTCCATTCATGCATCTTGACTTGGCTCGCTTACAGATTTGCCTCTATGAGTTATACACATGCCTACACACATATATACTGTTAACACATGTTTACAGTCTGAATATCTTCTTTAACATAATGGTTTGTGTAGTCAAGCACAAGGAGCACATCTCCACAGACTAAAATAGCTGACATGCTATGAGCCTAGTAGGGGTACATTGCCACCAAGTTTCATTAGCCCCTTGAGTCAGTGTCCCTGAAATCATTGAAGGGAAATTGCTTCCCAAAAGAACAGCTATTTTGACAGTGGTTGCTGAATATATCACCTGTAAACTGCTCCACCAGAGACTCATGAGCCAGTCAGGCCCTTTCAGCTGTTCTCTGGTATCCTCCTCTCTGCTGTCTGATATAATGTCTCATCTGAAGCCTTCCATTCACACATGGGTGGGCCAAGTGATCCCATCTCCATAACCACCTTGGCTGAAGACGCAACCTCAGTCCTCCGTCTCAACTTCAAAGCAGCCTCTGGAAGGTGCTGGATACAAACTGACTAACCACGTCTGGGTCCGAAGGATTCTGATCACATATGGACAAATATCTATTCATTTGCTTTTGCTTTATTTTTATTTTTTCTTTCATTGTGCTAAAACTCTAACTTATGCAATTGCTCTTCTTCCCCTCTGACATCATATCCTCTCGACTCTTCAAGAAGTTATTAGATTACTCCACCCCATTATACTAACTATAGTAAACTGCTCCTTATCTAGTGGTATTGTCCCCCTCTAGTTTTCAGCATGCTGTAGTTCAGCCCCTGTTTAAAAAGCCCAGTCTGGACCCCAAAGACCCCCAAAACTTTAGATCTCATCTCTCATCTCTAAACTACCATTTCAATCCCATCTAAACAACTTTAACATTTTGGATGGATTTCAATTAGGTTTTAGAGCCTGTTACAGCAGAGTCTGCCTTACTTAAAGTGCACAGTGACATCTTTAGACTCTGGTTCATGTGCCGTAAACTCTGGTTGATCTGCCAGTAGACTCTGGTCTCACTTGTTCTTGCCACAGTTCTCTCAGTGCTTAAATTTAAATAAATTAATAAATGAATTAAAAGGAAACCCACTCCATATATGGTGGCCATTTTAACTTTAAAAGTAAATACACAATTAAGATATTTTTTTTTATTAGAAAGAAGCATGTAAAATATTTTTTTACTTTAATTAGTGTCTCATTGTAATTCACATGGAAATTTTCAACAATGTATCATGCACCTCATTTCCAAATCCTCAAGTAGCCCATCTTACATCATTGTGAAAATAATCTAAGAGAGATACTTAAGACACAAGTGGACTTCAAAACATTGGAAAAAACTAAATCTCTAGCATATGGAGTGAGTACTTAATGAAATTCAGTAATGCCTTTTTCTTGTGAAAGTGTCCAAAAATATTAAGGGATCAAATGAGTATAGATTATTATTATAATTATACTGTTAATAAAATGTATACAAATATGTACATAATTACCTTTACAGATTTACAAGTTTTAAAGGGTAATTTTCATTAATACAAATGACTGTTATTTTAAAGCAGATGTAATTTTTCCAACCAGTAGTGATTTTGTAGCACCTACTACTTCTTAAAAACAAAGCCTAGCAAGGTCACTACAAGCACACATATCACACTTGTTAGGCTCCTGTGTAATTGCCCAAGTTGTTAGCCACAGGCATAACACAACTCCAAACTGACTTGATGTACTACTCCAATTAGATTAGTTCTACCAAGACTATTCTCCCTCCTACAAATAAGGACAAGGAAGCCTGACAGTAAAAGACTGAAATGCAGATTTATACAGCAAAGTGAAACATATTTTTTCCAATGGTTAATGACCAATGCAATTGGTTGAACTGAACCAACTATTCAAAGTCTACTAAAATTGGAAACCTTTCCCAGTGTGGAGTACCATGCCCAGACTCTCTTCATGAAGTGGACTGGTCTGGTGAGAACAGGCTAGAGGGGACAAAAAAAGAGAACCGTGGTTTTTTGGAGCTATATGATTTGAAAAATGTGATGAGATATAATCCTGTAGATATGTCAATGTGGTATCAACTATGTGTCAACAAACTTACTTTCTTATCTTTTTGTCAGATCAGACCTAATGGTAGCAAAAAGAAAAAAAAAACAGATTAACACATTTATTCCTTTGTTTACCATAACATAAAAACACAACTTGTGGTATAGGTCACAAGTTCTCACAATATGTCACAGGCATAACAGGCAAGTCTGCAGTTTTTGTGAATTACAGAGTTCCCCCTACAGCTGCAGATTTTAATTACAACTTACACCAATGTTCTAAATTCTCACCAATGCATGTGGATTTGTTTGCAAAGAACCAGTGATAATATTTTCAAGGAGTTATGTTGACTGACGGCTCATTTGTGAGTTACTTTTGATTTCGCTCACTTCTTGCAATAGCAGGACATTTGCCAAGTTGAGAGACTTCATTTGCCTCACTTAGCCATTAAAATGACTACGAAGCTGTTTATTTAAACTCTCCTAATTCTTTCCTGTTATCCCTATAAGACAATGTAACAAAATACTTACACAGCTCTTTCTAGATTTTTGATAGCTATCTCATTAAAATGACACTGATAAAGTAGGTGCTCTTCCTTTTCAAAAGCACAGTCTACTACAGAGATGTTGCGCTCCATTGTGGTTGAGCTGTTGCTATTTTCTTCAAATTCATGTGGATTGGGTGGGAAATGTATCACCAGCAGAATTCGAGCTGCAATGTAAAATGCAAAAAACAATTGGCAGGAATTTTAACATTTTGTTGTCAAAGCAGGATCAGAGTCAGTAATTTTTCATTGCCACAGTAGATAAATCATACAAGTTGATTAACTCTAATGACTAGACACAACAGGAAGAGAGTTAAGTGCAGAACGAAAGCATAGCAGACACAATACTGAATTATTTTTAATTTCAAATACATGTTAACACCCTAGAGATTGCAGTTTCCCTGTGTGTTCTGTGAGGCTCAAACCACACCACAAATCCAAGGTGCACTACCAAATAGAAGAGACTTGAGAGCGGTAGTAGACTTTAAACAAGGACTGGCAGCAGCTACTATGAACAAAACTGTTTCTGGTGTGAATACAAAAGGCACAAATGTACCATGAGCCTAAATGGGTCGATTTTAATTCAGGGGAGAAGCAATTGCAATGCATGGAACTTATATATGGGCAATTTCATGGAAAATGTTTAATGGAATGCCATGGTGTCTGAATGCTGTGAATGGTTACGTCAAATGTTTTGAAATGTTTTTTCATGCAAGTTCTACAGCCAAAAAATACATTTAATGTAATAATTCACATGACATTCATATAATTGCACCTTAGAACACTTTTTACTTTTTAAACTTTACAAAAAATTGTCAGTGCTTCCAAAATGCGGTCAACATTAAAGATTATATGGGTTTTACTATGACTTCAAACATAATTGCATAATTCCCATTCTGTTTACTGTGCAGACAAGTTATGGAGGATCTGCACTAGAAACAGTGTAGTCCATTTGGCCAACCAATATGGACATATTTAGAGAACCACAAGCTGTAAAGCCTCAATGAATCTTTCAATACTCTTCATGCCACTGCCGAGAATTAGGATATTAATGCTAAACTGTAATCTAATCTTAAGTGTTTACCTGGAGTACGTAAGGCTGCAGAAATATCTTTCGGTTCACATATACAAATATCAATGTCATATTCATTTACATCATCCAGTCTTATTGGTTTAGATCCAGTCCTAGCCATGATATAGATAAGACTTTCACAATAATCTTTCAAGCCGGTTTCCCAAATGTAGAGCTTAAACTCTAACAGAAAAAGAAAAAAGGGTAACTGTCCATACAAATCTAATCAAATCTCTAACTTTATTTTACTAACTAGTTGCAAAGGAATCAAATTGTACTTATGTCTCTGTGTTAATAGTTAATATTGAAAATGATTACAAAATGAAAGAAGTCAAGATAAGATGTTTTCCCTTTAGGTGACATGATTTTAGTGTGTCACTGCAGTGGACTCGGTAGGAAGAAGAAATCGTGCGTTAATAAAACAAAACAAAAAAAACAGTTGTTCCAAGGTTTACTCTTGAGTGCTCACCTCTGTTGGGAACCTTCAATGAAAACACAAATTATTAACATTACACTCAGTCAAAGAGCACCAGTCAGGTACAGGTACAGCTAAAAGATACAGCTTAAGGTCCAATTAGCAATTAGCTACTTTACATTCTTACATTCTACTGCATGTACTGCAGTGGCCTTGTAGTACTTTACTTCTGTATATTTGATTTTGTTCAACAGCACTTTGATACGCGTGTGTAGCTGGATATTCAGTATATGAGAGACAAAAGGGAGCATCCCAAACCTTGGCATGATCTTTCAAGTTTCCAATAATTATTTGAATTGCTTCATTATTCTTTGAACACACCAGCAGTTCAGAGGTTTCACTAAACAGACAATCAACAGTGACCATATCCTTTCTGCTGACAAATTTCCTGCTGTTTGGTGCTACATAATCTGGATTAATGGTGAAATGCATCACCACCAGGATGCAAGGCTTTGTGTCTGTTGAAAGCATACAACACCAAGGATTAATGCTGTGCTAAAGTTGCAGTATTCTGAAACTGTTAGATGCATAACTGAAAATAATGTGTTAACATGTGAATACTAGACACATTACATTTTATTGAGGAGATAAAAACGTCATACAAATAGAATAACGTAAAATCACAGACATATAATCACCGATATTGAAAATATTGCCATCAACACAAATCTTGCCTTCAGGACAGGATGTTGCGTAAAAACTCATATGTTATATTACCTGGAATGTCCCTAAGAGCTGCCTGAACATCCGTTCCAAGCCGAGACACAACTGGACAGAATGCCAGGATGACATCACATTCCTCTGGTGAGTTCACACTAGTCGCCTCACCTGGCATATTAGTTTCTACTGATGCCAGCAAAGTCTGGCAGTGGGCTCTAACATTACCCGGCACTTGAGCGTAGAATTTGACTTTCTCAGTTTCTGAAACAATGAAAGTATGCTCTATAAGGTAATTATTGCATACATCAAATCCAGGTGATATTCAAGAGTAATTAGGACTAATTACCTTGCTGAGAACAAAAGGTATAAATAGGGTGTGCTGTGCATGCATATCGTCACAACTGTGCTGTACACTACGTTCCAATTTGGCTACATATTCTGCTCTGCTCATGTTGCATTCCTATAGAGTATAGCTAACAAATGTCATCAATGAAATGCTTCTCTGTTTCTTCATGAAGCATCCTTTTCATAGTAACCTTATCAGCACACTGCTATAGCCAGTAATCGCTCCTTGAATGTGGACTCCCCTCGTTTTCCTTCACTGACTACTAAACAGTTAAATGCTTGCATGATATTACATATATAGCATGTATTGATCATAAACCAATTTGTCTTATCCTGATAGGTGTTTGATCTCCCTTCTAGCTAAGTGTGGAAATAAAATTACACAGTGTTATCCTATTGCTCCTTTCCCCGTGTCATTAATTAATTTAAAGTAATAGATATCACTGCTCACCTTTGGTCACTTTCTGCTTCTTGTGCTTTTTTTCAGTTTTTTTCTTTGAAGAAAGTAACACAGGATCCTGACAAATCTTGAACAAAAGCACACATGTAAATATAAATAATCTGTGCATGTGTGGAAGCTGCAACATCAAGGGACAACATATTGTGAGTAGTTTCTGTAATTATCCTGGTTCCGCAGTGAGGGGAAAAAGGATCTTGATAATTTTTTTTTCATCTGCCCATTCATCTGTGAGTATGCCACATAGGCTAACTTAAAAAATGCTCCTGTGTATTTTAGTTTATTTTTGCATGAGTACAGGCCACCAGACCTCAGAATCCTGCATCATGTAGAACCAAGTGGGAATGCAGATTGACTTTGGTTTCACTTCAGTTGACAGTGCTTGATCGGGGGAATTTGGTTTCACTTCATTTGACACTGCATGATCAGGGGAATTTGGTTTCACTTCAGCTGACAGTGCATGATCAGGGGAATTTGGTTTCACTTCAGCTGACAGTGCATGATCAGGGGAAGATCAGTGTCTGACTGCTCTTGTTTCTGCCTGTCTTTTCCACCCTGCACATGATGAGCAGTATGGAATGAGGTATCTTACTCAATGACACTTTGACAGGGATGGGAGACGTAGGATTTGAAATAGTTCCTCTAGCTGAGCCATTAGTTTACTTTTTTGACTCTTTCTATACTGTAAAGAGGAGAAATCATATTCAAACCTCAGCATGACTGTTAAGTTCTTTGAGAATCATTTCAACTGCTTCCGTATTCTTTGAACTCTCCAGTAGTCCTCTATCCTCACTGAACAGACAGTCCACAATGATTATGCTTCCCCCTCTGGCATATCTTCTACTGTCTGGTGCTACATAATCTGGATCAATGGTGAAATGCATCACCACCAGGATGCAAGGTTTTGTGTCTGTTAAAACCATACAACACCAAGGATGAATGGTATACTAAAGTTCCAGTTTTCTGAAACTGTTAGATGCACAACTGTAAATGATGTGTTCACCTGGGAACATTAGACAAATTACATTTAATTGAGAAGATTGTGAATTGTAAGATAAAAGACACGATGAAGCTGATCAAATCAATCACAAAACACATTAGTGTGTTCTCATCCATGCACATGGTCTCAAAAAGTAATATGCACATAAAATCAGCAGAGGTCACACATACTGCATATGCTTGTACAGATACAATTAAAAAGGACAGGTTAATTTGAGGTCATGGTTAACATACCCATGGTTTACTTTATATTACCCAACAAAAGCAGTACAAAATGCTTCATACTTGACACTGAAGGATATCACTAACTGAAGGATGACACCAACTTAGAATATTACCTGGAATGTCCTTAAAAGCGGCTTCGATATCTGTACCAAGCCGTGACACAACAGGACAGAAAACCAGGAGAACATCACAAGCTTCAAGTGAGGGGACTTCAGTCACAGTTATCTTTTCATTCAGTGATGTTATTAGAGATCTGTATTGCCCCTTAACATTATTGGACACTTTAGTATGAAGTTTGATTCCTTGGGTAGGCCTACCTAGGTAAATGAAAAGGTGGAGTGTTAGTAAGATCATTAACTTCTGAAATCACTGAAAGGTGTCATGTTCAATTTTGTATCATGTCTCCTAATGTTTATTACATATTAAATATTTATCAGATTTGAACTTAAAGGAGAATATTAGCGTGAATCAATCCATATCCCTGTTGTTCCTGAATACTGACGGTAGGGAGAAGTACACGAAAATTTGATACAACATAGACGGAATAACAAAGGTACAGCTAATGTTAACTGAACTGAGCACAGTGAAAATAAAAATGAAAGTAAGTTACTGTGCCTCATTGAGTTGTGCCTCATTCACACCCTTTGGGTGTGCCTGTTCTGCTGAACCCTCTTCAATCAATGCTCATGTGCTCACATGCACTGCAGCGTCTGCTCTGAACTATGTAATGCAGGCATATGCTCGTCAATCTTCCTCTTTCACCTGTCAGCAACTCCTGACTACGTGGACCCCTCTTCGCGATTTTGTCAGCACAAGGCAAGGCGATGGGATCTATCTATCGCTGGCAGAGTCTTTGGCACACGCTTGCTCACCTACCCAACCACGAGAGGGTTTTTGCTGTTGGACACTCCCCTCACTGCTAAAGGTTTATTCGGAGCCGCTGTGGAGACGAGGGAAAAATTCGAAGTGGCTCAGAAGGATTCTGCAGCTTTATGCAACACCCCCCCCCCCTTGCCACCATGTCAGCCAATGCATTGGCAGAGTTCGGGCTCCAACACCACCTCAGCTGTAACATCGCCCTCGAGACCGCTCTCCATCCACCTCGAGCCCCAGTTCAGCAGGGCGTCACCCAGCATCCCCCTCCACTTAAGACCATGCAAGTGCGCACACACACACACACACACACACACACACACACAGAAGCACACTAGAGGCAAAATTGTTTTTATATAGCACTTACTCTTTTTTTCACAAAACACAATCGACTGTCTGTTGATGGCTTTTTCCCCTGCAAATACAGTGAAAATAGGTTCTGAATAAACTGTCGACCTGAGGATCTGAGAGGTGATCATATTAAAACTGTTTGTGTAGCTATATGATGCATTCCTTTTAAACATTAGATATAGTTATTATATTTTGAGTGTATTTCAAAACTTAAAGTTTGTAAAGTTCACATCTTTGCTTCACCTTCTCCATCCTGTGTAAATATACATGGAAATAACATTCTTTAGTATAATTGGTAATTGCCAATTTTAAACACATTTCAATTCAGTGTCAAGTGTGAAAATTGGAATAAAAAGCAAAGGAAGGAGAATAAAAAACTTCACCTTCTGATGTTCTGTTTGGACCATGGTGCTGCATTTGGTAAAAGTAAAACGTAATAGAATTACATGCATCAACATTACAAATATTCGTTACCCTTGCTGGTCTAAATATACAGCTAAATATACATCTACTTTTTTGCCAGAACATTGCATTCTGTATTTAACCATCTATTTTAGCATTCAACGAAAACTAAAAATGTAGCTTGTATGAAATGACACAGTAACAAAGCAAAGTAATAAAAAAAAACCGAGTTTTTAAGGTGATTTACAGTGTTGTGTTAAAATGCATGGCAACATTCAGCAATGCATGGTTCATGGTTCATACCAATACCTTGGGTATGCAGTAGCTTAACGGGGAGAGAGTTGGCCTTGAATTTAAATGGTTGCAAGTTAAAATCCTGTACCAGTACTTAAGATATCATGGTGCTTGTTCATGGCTGAAGTGCCACTGAGCAAGGAGGCCAATCCCACAGACTGTCGCCAGTGTACTCAGAAATTAATGGAAAAATGTATATACTTTGTGGTGCTTTTTTGAGTTGAGTCAACTTGTGCTCTGTGTAAACTCTATGCAATAAGTCAGCACAACTA
The DNA here is from genome assembly GCA_015244755.2 of Tenualosa ilisha. NCBI lineage: Eukaryota > Metazoa > Chordata > Actinopteri > Clupeiformes > Clupeidae > Tenualosa > Tenualosa ilisha. The sequence continues at coordinate 116,074 of PYXC01002421.1, forward strand.
AGTTGGCTAAGTTGAATACTAACTAAAACAACAAAGTTAAATAAACCTAAAAGTCTCTCGCAGCAGGTTGCCTTATTTTGTTGGCTCAAGAATTTTTACAGTGTAGCATTCTATCTGCTTATGAGGTTGACTGCTTAACCCTTCAATAAGTTGTATTTAGGTAGAAACTGAATTGAAATAACTTTATTTACACAATATGGACAATAATTTGGTTAAATAGAGTTTGTTAAAGATTAATAACATGCACTATCTCCCGTCCCACTTTAACAATAACACCCTGTCCCACTTTACCAGTATATCACTGGTAAAGTGGGACAGTTGGAAATTTACCCCTAATTAAAATAGTTCATCACAGAAAACAATAATTTTTTAACTTCCTGCTAGCTGAATAAGTCACTTTTCAGATGAAAACATTTTTTTAGAGTTAATGTCAATATTTCAGCCTTGGGACCCTTAACATTTTTTACCACAGGTTGCTATGTCATTTCACTTACTATTGTTTCTCATGGTCCTGCCTTTGAATGTCATCTGACCACGCCCCCTGGCATGACATCACACTCATGATGCTTTTAATAATTAACCCCTTACACCCCAGAGGAAAATTAAAAACCAGTTTTAAACAGTTAAAGTATAAGCTCTTAAAGATATTGATGATGAACCTTAACTGTCCCACTTTACCAGTTGTCCCACTTTACCAATGTTCACCCAATATATGCTGTGAATTTATAGGCAGCTCTGACATTTACTTTTTCACTTACCAGTCATAAATGTGTAGGAGCAATGGTTTCTCTTACCTCTTTTTACCTTCTCTTCTTTTTTACTGATGAACTGATGAAAGAAACGACAGAATGAAGTCATGAAGGCAAATACTGCTGTCCTCTCACCCCCTCCAGTATAAACCAGCATGACTGGTTTTAACAACACTGGGACACTGATTAATTGATTTCTTGAGTAAATTTTCATCAAAGATAGTACAAGGAATTTACTCTCTTATACTAGTATACTACATGTATTAAAGACTATCTTGAATCAATGGCTAATGTAGGACACTGCTAAAATAACAGTACCCTCCGTAAACTGCTGAGGCTCTGTTCATGCGTGGGATTTAAAGATAAATAATGTCTGGTAATATCAAACCTACCTTTGATTTGTAGATTTGCTTCTTCACATCTTTGATGACCTCAGTCATGAACAAAAATGGGATTGTATGTTGTCACATGAAACGTTTTTTCCAATTATTTCCCTGAGCAATGGACCTTAGATTTCTCTCAGCTGTTATCTTCTAAGCAAGGAATATTTGAACTTTGTAACCTTATCCTGCTTACTGTAAAGCCACACATGGTTTATGACAATTTTATTATAAGCAATTCCCTCTACAGTGATAAGCACAGCAGATAAAATTCTAGATAGCTTACTTTGTGACGATTTTGATCTTAGCTTACTTTGTGACGATTTTGATCTTAGTCTGTGTAACTGTTATGGCCTAGGGAAAGTAAAGTGTCAAATGTATCAAAGGATACAGCACATTAAGTAAACATCAGTGTCCAATATGTGAGTCGAATATTCAAAAGTCAAACGTTAAAACGATCTCTCAAGGACACATATATAGAATCAGAATAGAATATCAGAATAGCTCTGATAATGCAAGAGCATACCTAAGTACCAATGCAGCTCTTCTGCCATAGTGCGCTAGTCCTGGCCACAAGTACACTTGTACCATAGCATGGGTGAAAACGCAAGCAGGAAACAAAAAGAGGCCTAGTGCGCATCACAGTCATTTTTTCCACTTTACAATGATCAGTTTCTATGGTTGTCATTAAACAGGCATAGGGGTTTCTCTGTAAAGTGCTACTGATCCCTCTGCGAAGCTACATGCGGTCAGAAACATAAAAGTAGACCACTTTTGTGTCAATGAATTTGCTCAAAATGTCAACAAGTGCTGCACAGAGGGATCAGTACATATATCACAACCATTTCCTGGGAACAGTAGCCTCATGGCCTACCATAATGATGAAGTCTCAATGTTACTGATACTTTAATAATATTATTCAGTAAAGGATTGTAAGATGTTAATAACAAGACTTTACACTCTTTTAAATTGATATTATTTACTTGTCTTCCCACATGTACTATACAGAGCAGCACATCAAAACACAAAACATAGCAGTAACAAAAGCAGTCTTAGCAAACACTGTGTATGTGCTTGAGGCACACTGCATCTTATAGTGTGCAGAGACAAAGTAAATATGCACTGCACATTCTACTTAAAGCGGCTTTTATTCTAACAGTAATAGCCCTCCTGCTTCTCCACAAACATTCAACTGTAAGTTTATCCCTGTTGCACATGCACTTCAGTGATCTCTAGATTTCATCATACATTACATTACACTAGTAGTTGTAGAGCCCTCATCAAGACCTGTTATGTAAACCACTGCCACAACATGCTTTCTGCCTTTCAATACTTCATGTTTCTTTTTAACGGTACAGTAAATAAGCCAGTGAGTTGGTATTATTTCAATGCCTACTAAGATGCTAACAAATGTACTTAGTAAAAAACAATGACTGTATATATAGAGACTGTATATATATATATATGTAAGAACTAAATGGGGCTTTTAAAAATAGAGTTTCTATTGTCATGCGATTTTGAGAAATTTCCTGTGATTTCTAAATTGGATTTCTCAGAAATGGCTTCTAGTATAGAGGTGCTTTATACCAAGGAATCTGGTAGGTTTTCATGCCTATTCTGACTATGGAAAATGGGTGTTCATAGACTCAGAGCTGCAGAATGTAAATATTATTAAAGCTGATGTAAATTCTAAGTTAATTTCCTTTGGAGCTATTCATTCAACAGCAACTAGTGACTGACACTATTGGAAAACTCAGATTGTGCAGTTGCATGTGATATGCACTATGCACGTTGAGAACTCAAGCAATTTAGCAGAGACAAATATGAATATCAGGTGCATTTTGGCTTCACCAGACCTAATGACTTCCTTATAGGCCTGCATTAGACAAAAGACTAGACTTGCAAGAGAAAAGGCATTTAGGCACAGGAGTCTCACATTTAGTATGCTCAGATGGCAGATCTGATTTTTCTTGCCAGTATTTTGCACTGCCTCTGAATCTTTTAGGGGGGCAGAATACTGGACTGCACCAGCCAATTTTCACCCCTTGTGTCAAATACTGGCTTGTGCATCTAATTTTCTATTCACCGAACATCTAGTTTCAATTTCAATTGTTTCAATTTTAATAACTGTACGGTATACATATATATATATATATATATATATATATATATATTTCAGATAAATTATATAGATATAAGGCACACTTTGCAGCACATTTTGGTTCTCAGAAACATATGGTATACTGTGAACAGTGAGCACACTGGAACACCCACAGCAGTGAACAGCACAGCTGCCCCAAGAAAGCTAGCATCCTTTCACATCTGCTTGCCCCTTCATCACTGCTTGCAGATTCATCTCCTTCACTTTTTCCTCGCAACTTGTGTGGATACCTAAAAAGTTAGACATTAAACAACAAACCTGCATAGATATTTCAGAGGCTGATAGCAACTGATTTCAGTTTGCATTTAGGCCAGTTTTAACAAAATTTATGTAACACATAGGCCAAGAAGTCATTTCTATCACCATGACTATAATGTTTATGGTATTTACTGCTAAATATTCCAGACTTGCCTTCAGTTTTTCCAGATATGCTTTTCTCTTGATTGGTGGCCTGTAATCACAAATACAATATTAAAATGGTATCATACAATTGCCACTCATTATTTTGGAGAGCATTATTAGGAAGGTGACTTTGTAATAGGCCATAAGTGTAATACGCAGATTGAATATGTGTTTTGTAATCAAGGACTTCCTGGTTTAGAGTGTAATTCTAGTCCATTGAGCAGAGTTGTGTTGAGATGATCCCCACAAAATAAAGTTAGTCTAAATCTTGTTTTGTGTGTTCTATGGGTCTGTGTGTGTGTGTGTGTGTTTAATGAAATACAATAACATTTGCATTTGACTTCATTTGCCATGGCACTTGAAAGAGCTGATGAGGTGATGGTGGTGCAGAAAGAAAAGAAACATACCTTTGTAAATAGTCCAGTGAAAAACACCACTACTTTTAATAGTCCATCAATTAATGGAGACATCCATTTTGCTATTGTGAATATTTTACGTGCCGTTGTGATCATAGCATCAGCACGCTGTCTCACAGCTTCTGTCCCTAAAGAACCAGGTGAAATATTCATACTTTACAAAAGTGAAATGAGGTATGAATTTTGCTTTCTTTGTCATAAGATAGGTTAGAGGCACTTCTCATGATGCCTGTCAGGATATGAGACTATTGTGCAGTGCTGTGTCACTCATCCACCACTAGATGTACACACTGAGCCAGGTTTCTTGTCTTCACTTTAGACCAGTCCTTCTCAAATACTTTTCCTTTACCGAGTAAACAAAAATAATACCATTTATAGTCACGGTGGAGAGTGGGGGGCACGTTTTCTTTTTCCTAGGGGGGGCGTAACAAAAAATAATTGAAAAGCGCTTCCTTAGACTTACAATAATTAGTGGTTCCTTCTACTGTATATCATTTACATTTACATTTACATTACATTTATATTGTGAAACAGAGAGACTCTTAATATAATCTCTACTCTAAATCTAATCTAATCTCTACTCTGCAGATAAATTGGAGTAGCGGTAACAGTCAATCCAGATTTGGGTATGTGTCACTTTGGATAAAAGTGTCTGCTAAATACCAGCCAGCTTTACATTTACATTTACATTTATGCATTTAGCAGACGCTTTTATCCAAAGCGACTTACAAAAGAGGATACCATTCAAGGTACAGCACAGAGAAAAACTAACAGAGAGTGCATATTGCTAAAATAGAATTTGCACTGTTTTAAGTTGAAAGTGCAGTAGAATAATAAAAGTGCAGTATGGAGAGAGATTAAGAGTAAGAGATTAAGTGCTTTCCTGGTATTTCGAAATTCAAGCCAGGAGACATTCTTGGAAGAGCTGGGTCTTCAAGAGTTTTTTGAAGGTGGAGAGAGTATCTGTTGATCTGGTAGCACTTGGAAGGTCATTCCACCAGCGTGGAATATCAATTTGGGTTTGGCGCATTTTGTGTCTTGCCACGTGTTCCTCACTTAGATTCCTCATACCCACATATCTATAACCGTTGGGTATGACCATGTCATAATTCAGTTATCTTTAACCGTTGGGTATGACCATGTCATAATTCAGTTATCTTTAACCGTTGGGTATGACCATGTCATAATTCAGTTATCTTTCAGTCGAGTCACTCAACCCTATCTATTCAGTGAACTCTGTGACTTTTGCTGTTTTTAAAACTTTGACCAGATTCTTGACATCTTGTCTCTTGCTTGGATACTAAAATCCACCTGGACTTTTTGAGACTCTAGGACCATTTTTGAACTTTATTCCCTCTCCACCTATTCTATTAGTACAGTGGTTGGCGTACTTGGATCAATTCTAGGGGATACACAAAATAAATCTATGAATAGGTTCTTAGCTCTCACGAGCACAAAGTTCACAGACAATTGTCCCCAATACAATTGTTACATTATCATGTACCATGCATGTGTTTACATTTTTTGTATGCAAAAATATTATTATAGCAAGCTGTTTGTGGTGCTGGGGCCACTTGCTAGGACACAGAGTGTCTCAGGGGTACGAGGCAGTTAGAAGTTTGGAAACCACTGTACTAGTATCATTTTTTGTTAACTGTTTTGTAATAGCAGTGCGTTGTTTCTTATTCTTATCTAATTTCTTATGGCTCTTATGGGCTACTTAACAGTCATGATGTTCCAAATTCCAAAAATTACTATTCCACAAAATTACCGTGCCATCAGTTTTCGTTCCCCATTAAGGGCATCACAAAGTTCAGCGCTGTATTATACCCAGGAGTGATCCATACCCCACCCCCCACCCCTCTCACAAAACAGATCACTGGCCATAATGGAGTGGAGGTTGTTTGGTTCCAGTTTGGAATATGCACATAACAGGAGAGGGTGTGTCATAGAGAAACTTACTTGATAGAAACTCTTCCTTGATGTTTGGGTATGTCATTGCTAGGGCCCAGAGAACCACAGCACAGAGCACCACAGCTTTTACCACTAAATAAAGGTGAAATATTCAGACATTACAAAGACAGCTGAAAGTGTTTCTTGTGCTATTGAATAAAATGCAAGCTGATACTTCTCTGACAGCATCCTGTATTGTCTTTGATGTCTTTAAAGTGCATTCTAAGGAGTTTGTACAAACTTTAGCTTAATTTTATACAAGTTGTACCCCTTGGAAAATAGAAAAATAAATACAGTATGCCATTAAAATCTGGCCTACGAGCCTGTGTACCATAAAAAAAAACATGTTTATTTTACAGTGACCCAAGAGAATGAAGAGCTAATGGGTGATGAGACCGAAAAAGGCATACATTTACATTTATGCATTTAACAGACGCTTTTATCCAAAGCAACTTACATTTCATCAACTATCAATTGTTCAGGGCCAGTCTCCCCTAGAGCAACTTAGGGTTAAGTGCCTTGCTCAAGGGCACAATTGTGGCAGCTAGGATCCGAACCCTCTACTTTCCAGGCCACTAGCAGACTAGCCAGGTTCTGCACTTGGTTTTGTATGTTCACGTGTAAGGGTAGGGTGTCCCAATACCAAGACCAAGGAGAAGTGCCTTTCAGCTCTTAAAACCACCCCTTAAAATGAAGGGAGGCCAGGTGCAGAAATTGAACGAAGTGTAGGGATGATTACCCAGGATACTTTGTGTACTTGCACAGCTAGAGTCAAGAAAATAGTCGAAGAAAGATGATGGCCAGCTCGAGAAAAGATTAACGTGATGTATATTGTTGCAATTAGGCATGCAAAATTCAAAATATGACGGGACGGGGTTGATGCAAATGTAAAGAAATTATGTTAAATCAGAACATAAATTTTAGAAAACTGTTCAGGATAGACATAAAAATATCTGCTGAGATTGTTTTAAGAGGCAAACAAATAGATCCTAGTCCATTTTTTCCCAGTAGCCTATGTAAAGTAAAGTATCCAGGTGGGGCTTCTGATAGGCTATAGATAATTTTCGGGATGTGGCGATTACGAACGCAGCAAATTCTGATTAACCCCGTTGACATGAGCTTGCATGTTCAAACAAAGTAAAATATAGGTCTACTATCAGTGGCCCCTGTTGTCTCTGTGCGTTACATAGGTAAAGATGCTGGCCATGCAAATTGGCATGAAGTAGCATCCCATTTCATAGGTAGCCTAAATATTTCTACCCCTAACACTTCTGACTATCATCAAGGAGTATCTTCTTTTGGAGAGCGCTTAAAATCAAGTGCTGGTGTTAAGGTAGGAGAAATGGGACTGGGCCATTATCATTGTGTTATAAAAAGTGTGTTTGCCAACCATGTAAAATCACTGACTTTACCTTTAAGGTGTGTCCATTACATTGTTTATCATGCCTATAAAGTGTGTTTGCCAACCATGTAAAATCACTGACTTCACCTTTAAGGTGTGTCCATTACATTGTTTATCATGCCTAAAAAGCAGCAACAGACTCACCAGTCATTAATGGTTCTCTAATGCTTGGAAAGATCATTAATAATATCCAGATTAAGACAGCACATGATATGACAGCTTTTGCCCCTAAAAATAAAATATTGAAAGATTACAAGTAAATGTAAATGTAACCAAATGAAACCAAAATTGCTCATTTTGTGTGTTAAAGATATAGACACTGAGTGACAAGTGTGTGTGTGTGTGTTTGTGTGTGAGCCTGTGTTTGAGTGAGAGAGAGAGAGAGGGAGTGCAGGTGGGGCTTACTTTTGAGAAATTCCATTATTTCCTTTATCTTCCTGACCACAAAATATGTACCTAAAAGACCAATCAGACCAATTACTGCAGAGAAAAAGAGAGTGGAATGCATCACAATTTGAAGCAAAACACATGATAAGACCATCCACATCATGTTAGGGTAAACGGCAGTTTTTGATTGGCTCCCTATCTCAGGCGAATGGGAAGATGTGAAGATAGGCCGACTGGCCAGACTAAGATGCATAGCAGATCAGTATGTGTGAGAACCAGGCTAAAGCTGAAATTCGGACAGCTGAAAAAATCATTGGCACTCCACTGCCCTCCCTCTAGGACTTGTACACTGGAACGAACAGGAAGCAGAAAGAGAACATCATTAAAGACCTTACATATCCTGCACACATTCTCTCTTTAACCTCCTTCCCTCTGGCAGATGCTACAGATCCCTGTGCACCAAAACAACCAGGCACAAGAACAGCTTCTTTTCTACTGCAATCACTCTCTTGAACTGCCCCTGAACTGCTGATACAGTAAACTGGGTTATCCCCACTTTGGCCATTCACCACTCAACCAGTCATACTTATCACTGCATCTGTGTCTTTCACACTAGATTTACACATTACATACTTCATTATTCCAAATGTATTTTGCACAGAACATTGCATTATTAGTTGCACTTTACATCCCACTCCATGTGTATGTTGTCTTATATATTATGTCCTTTTTGTGTATTATGTACATAGGTGCCTATATGTATATTGTTGTCTCTGTTGTACAGTATGTGTCTATATATTTTATGTGCCTACTGAATGTATACTTCTACATGTTATATGTTGAATGTATAGAGAAATAACATCTACCGAAGTCTAATTCCTTGTGTATGTAAGTATACTTTGTCAATAAAAACTGATTCTGATTCTGAAGGATAGTATGTCTCAGTTTTCAATAGGACTTCAACATGGGAAAGGAGGAAGAGAGAGAAAGTGAATGGGAGAGTGATAAAGAAAGAGTGACAGAGCCAAAGAGGGAGGAGGAGAGAAAAAGGCTTACCAACTGTTCCTGTCAAGAACACTGAGAGCAAAACCATTCTCAAACCTTCAAATACTGAATGTGCCATTTTTTTCAAAGCATCTGCACCTAAAAAAGTAAAAATATTCACTCATTCTCTTTTTAAGATGTTTTAATGGTCTGATCAGACATCAGAGAGAGAGAGACTTTGGGTGGGGCAGCGGAAAGAAACAGCTTACCAGTTTTGAACAGATCATTGATGGTTTTCCAGAATAATTTTGTAGATTCCCTGAGTGAATTGAACACTCCTTTCGTTGACTCCCAACATGAACTGACAAATCCTTTGATGGACTCCCACAGTGAATTGGACATTTCACTTGCTGCTGAGACCACAGCATCTGCCACCAAAATCCTCAAGTTATTCAAGCGATATGAAATGATTTCTCTTGGACGGTCTGGACAAAACCTGTCGTTATGATTTTTGTTGGACAAAACAACATAACACATGCTATCTAATAGGGGCTCAGAAAAATGAAACTGAAAGTGCGTCTCTGAGTCCCATTCAGTTAGTGTTAGTTGCCAGTTTGCTATTCTGTACACAATGCACAAAATTTGATCATTCTTTTCCCTTGAAATGCTCTGGATTATCCCTTTAAAACATCATTGCTGATTATCTATTGAGCCACAGAATAATTAGCTGGTACATGAAATAAACATGAAGAGTTCAGGTGCAAAACCCACCTTCAGAAAAATATGCAAAAATTATGTTGTTTTTATAATAATTTCCAAGTAATCCCTATTAAACAGCAATTTGAGTGTTATTATCGAGTAAAATCAAATCAAGCCAAAACAATCCCATTGGGGTTGGACTGATATCAGAGTTTTCATTATTCATCACAAATGGACTAGATTTTGCATCTGAACTCTGCACACAAACTTTTCATTTTATCAGCGGATTTCCCCAGCTTTATTCCCAGTAAACAAATGAAAATATGCATTTATAGGCCTACTCCAAATTCCTTTGCATGAAAAAAGTCAGACATCTGATTAGTAAAATCAGAAGGAATACATGGTGGACTTTTACTTTCTGAACTCAGGTTGTCTGCCTCTGAAAATAGTCATTTTTTTCTCTTCACCTGTGTGTCAGTGACTGCACACATGTAATCAATACAGAGTCTATTAGGACATTAACATATTGTTGAAAACATGGGAAAGGCCATAAAAACACATCATGCATAAAATGTAATAGACGTTTAGCCTAGAGTCTATATTACAAATAAAGGCCTGTCTCTAATACAAATCTGCCTCAACTAAATTCTACATATGGCCTATAGGCCTATGTACCCAGATAAATAATGAGCACTGGCATTAACTGAAGAATTAAGATGCTGTGTTAAAATTATTAGTATTAGCTGAGTGAGACTTGATTACAGGTAGAGAGGTAAGTCACACACCCACACACACACGCGCGCACACACACGCACGCACACACACCACCAAATAAATATTTAAATAAATAAGAACACCTGTTTGTACCTGTTATAAGCAGTCTTTTAAGGGTTGGGATCAGTCCTAATGCCAAGGGAGTCATGCAACACAGTGCTACCATTTTGGCCACTGAAACAAAATATATATTTCAGTGTGTGTATGTGTGTGTGTGTGTGTATGAAAGCAAAACAGAATGTAGAAGGAGAGCAGAAGAAACTCACCAGTTACCAACAGACCACTGATGACTGGAAACAACATCCCTAATGCCCCATATATAAGAGCACAAAGCCCCAGAGTTACTGGCCCTAAAAAATCAATGTATTCAAATATTATATAACATAGCCAGTATAAGGAAATGTGTGTTTTCTGTTTCCCAACCCAAGCCCACAGCTAATTACACTTTACATTGTGATGATGAATGGACCTTACAGACCACCCAGTCAAAACTGGTGGATAAAGTACCATGGACGTGAGCACTGTGTCATCAGTGGTACATCAAACCTGTGTGTGTGTGTGTGTGTATGTGTGTGTGTATATGTGTGTGTGTATGTGTGTGTGTGTGTGCGTGTGTATGTGTGTGTACATAATAGGAGAGAGCACAAAAGTCTGGTTTCCACTGAGTGGTGCAGTGGTGTAGTATAGTTTGCAACAGTAAACCCTGACATGTCTTTCTGTTTTTAATGTAGTATCATTAGTTGATAAGTAGGGACATTTGCCAAATGGTAATAGCTGCATCGATGAGATAAGTAGTTGACTTGTGACAAAATCAGTGGCACGCCTACTGGAGCACTCACTGGCCCTGGCCATGTTGACCCTTCCCCTTCCCTTGCTTGCTTGCCTGCCTGTGGTCATAGATAAAGTCCATAGCATCAAACCATTTGTTCAAGCTTTTCACTTGACCCCACTCTAGTCATTGTGGTTGTTTAATTTGCAATATAAAGTTAACGTATCTGGACAGACATCCACTGATATCCCTCAGCAACCTTTTAGGATACATGTTGGAACACCCTCTCAATTTGAACTGCACCACCTAGCTCCCTCTGAAATTTTTCATCCCCAATAAACCTCAGCATCTCTAGGATTGACCATGGAGGCTACTGTTCGCTGGCACCATTCCTCCATGTTAAGGTTTTTTAAGGATGGCTCACTCTGTGTGTTGTTCCTTAGCATTTTTAAAAGTGGCATCTTGTTGCACGGAAGTGATGATAACTGAGAACTGTACTGTACTGAACTGTACCGCTCGGTAGAAACACACTAAAAGTGACTTACCACCTATTAGCAGCCCTTTGATACCTGGAGCCATGTTCAGTACTGACTCCTTGAGTGAATTTGACATTTTATGTGCCATTGCAACTACAGCATCTTCCCCTAAAAAGCAGAAGTCAAATGTTAATCTTAATTAGATATGTAAGAGGTACTTATGCAAGTTATTGCAGTTATGAATGCACTGAAGTCCTGAGACCAGAGAATCAACTCTCTCTCTCTCTCTCTCTCTCTCTCTCTCAACTGACTAGGAGGCTCTTACAGTGTCAGGAGGGAGGTATAATTATGTTCTACATGTGCTGCCAGACTAGCTGGCATCCATTGTGTGTGTGTGTGTGTGTGTGTGTGTGTGTGTGTGTGTGTGTGTGTGTGTGTGTGTGTGTGTGTGTGTGTGTGTGTATTTGAATGTGTGTGTGTGTCTGCATGAGAGAGAGAGACAGAGAGGGAGAGAGAGAGAAAGGAAGAGAGAATAGTGGTGTGATGGGCACTTACTTGATACATTCATCATCAGTCGTAACAGCAGAAATAACACAGCACATAGTATCATCCATTTTGCTCCTACAACAATGCAGATTTACAGATACACAGATATTTATACATACAGATATTTACAGATACAAAACGACCCGGTAGAGGTATAAATTATACCAACCTCACAAAAATAAAACCAGAAACAAAAAAAGAATATAGCCCGAAATCACAACTGAAATTTGGCTTATTAAATATTCGTTCGCTCTCTTCAAAGACGACTTTAATAAATGAACTTATTTCTGATAATCAAATTGAAATACTCCTCCTAACCTACAAAGCCCTCAAGGGCGATGCACCAACATATATTAAAGACTTACTTGTCCCTTACCACCCTCCTAGAACCCTAAGATCCCAAAATGCTGGTCTCCTTGTAATCCCAAGAATATCAAAATCTACGATAGGAGGAAGAGCCTTTTGTTACCGTGCACCCCTCCTGTGGAATAATCCTATATTATTTCCCATAGTTAGGGATGGTGCATGGCAAATCATCACTTCTCATGGGTCTTTTGGAAGGGACTGCCTCTGCTGTTGCCCCCAGTTGCGAGGCATGGCAGCCACTGACCATCCCTGCAGTGGTGCTGGGTTGCCATGCATCATACCTTAGTTATGCTGCTATAGCCTAGCGCCGCCACACAACCTTCATGTGTCGTGCCGTACAACTCCCTCTCTCTCTCTTTCAGCTCTCTCTCAATATTTATATGTATATATATATATATTTATACACATGTATGTATGCCCAAATTACACATTTGCTTTCTGATGTGTGAGCCTGGCCTAATTCACTATTTTCCTCTGTCCACAATTATCTTTGCTGAGTGTCATCCCTGCCTCATTCTGGCGGACTCCTCTCACCCTCCCCTCCTGAGTGGACTACAACCAACACTACGGGAGGCCCATGTCAGGACCGACTCCCCATCACAGAGGACCTTCCTGGATGCCGATGCTGGGCCCGACTCCCCTTCCTGAGGCTTCGTGATTGACCCCCCCCCACAATGGCGCTGTCAAATGGACCCTTACTGTTACCCCCATGACCCATCTCACTCCTTTGAGTTTGTCACTATGCCTGGCCGCTGCTACATTGTCCAGCCATAATTCCTGATAACCACCTATAGACTGATTACCATGTAATGTAAAAGTGGGATAATACTCTATTATGAACTATTATGAACCTTAGCTAAACCATAGGCAACTTATAGTCTGTCATGGTTACTACTGATTGTAATTTTTCTCCATGACCCCTGGCAGTTGGGTTAGCCCCTTGAGTCGTGGATCTGCCCAAGGTTTCTTCCTAGATTAACTGAACATAAGGAGTTTTTCCTTGCCCCTGTTGCTCTTGGGTGCTCCTTCTGTGAAGCGCCATGAGACAATATTATTGTAAAAGGCGCTGTATAAATAAAACTGAATTGAATTGAATTGAATTGAATACACAGATATTTACAGATATTAAAGACATAAATGAATTAATCAGTGTTTTATGTGTGGTTAGGGCTGGTCGATATATTAAAAATTAATCAAAACAGACATTCAGAATAATTATTTTATTCTTCACCAACAATTGAGAAACTATAGTTTACTACTACCATGGTGTCTATGTGGGTGCTGCACAGACAATGAAGCTCCTGGTGTCCTGGAAGTGTCTCCTCCAGGAGCATTTGAGAGACTCTGGAAGCTTATTGTGTACAATGAATTTATTAATCATAATCAAGGTAAAATGCAATTCAGGCATAATTGTCCAGCTATAGTTTGTGTTGATTTGAGGCATAATCACCTAGCTTTTATGTCCGTGTACTTGTGCAGGGGCACTGCTAGAATTTTTGGGCCCTATGACAGGAAAAAAAATTTAACCACTCATAGACTGATTATAATATAAAATTTTGGGAGGCCTCTTGTCAGTGCCTCGCCCTTGGAATCATCCTGACTTTCCCACCCCGGTGCAGCCCCTCTCAGAGAGAGAGAGAGAGGGAGAGAGAGAGAGGGAGAGGGAGATGTCTTACCAGCTATCAGGAGTCCACTGATGACAGGAATGATCATTCGTAACACCCAAGGTAGCACATTCCACAGCACCACAGCTATTGCTGCTAAATCAGATGAAATATTCATATTGCCCATTATAAGTGGAGTGAATAGGTAATGAATTAAATGTACTAATTTAATCTGCCAGGATATACTAACATTATTTGTGTCAACCATTGCACAAGATTAGAAACAGAAACAGAAAGTAATGTATTAGCTCTTCATATCCATCACGTGAAAGTAGGACTAAATGAAAGTGAAACAAACTGGTTAATCATTTTACATAAAAATAAACGTCAGATGATAATTTTTTCTTTAAGCACATGAAATTCAATGTAGGCTTAAACTTGATCTTGAAATATAGACCTAGGCACATCTTGTCTGAACAGATTATCAATCAATAAACTGTGCTGTGCTAATGACGTTCGAACGTCATTGATGGAGGGATGACAAAAACAGAAAACGACAAAACCAAAATTCACACTTTAAAGTGTCATTACAGCTAGGCTATGGCTATATTTCACATTTGGAGCAGTGTCTGTAGTTTGTCCAATGTATTGCTTTGGTAGGCTTACCTAGCGCAATGATTCCTTGCATCATCTTCACCCTGGCACTCGATGTCCGTATCAACCTTCTCTTCTTTGCAAGGAAAGAAAGTGAAAATGTGTGCATAAGGGGATCGCATAAGGGGATCACAGAAAGCGCAGTGGTCACGGGAGAGCACGTTAGTCTGTAAATTGTCAGTGTGGTTCATGTGACTGAAAAGTGAAGACTATGCAATACGCATTCAACATCTAATACCAAGCCTACAATAAACGGCAAATTTAATCCGTTTTAAGACAAAATTATTCTTCCTGCAGTCACTATTGAAGTCACTATAATGCATCATTGGGTGGCTATAGCCTTATGCATAAGACAACCTCTCTATCTTAACAATATTGCAAAAAGTTATCTCGGAGAATTTAATTACCACTCTACATTGTCAGTATAAGGCCCTTGAAATATCCCAATTTATCCCCACTGGTAATACTTTCCATGAATCCAGTTCAGGTTATAAAGGCTTATATGATAACAATGCCTTATTATTACAGATGGTTGGTGTGCTAAACTTGTAAAGGTTCGCCATAGAACGTCTCAATACATGACTATTATTGAGCTAGCAGCTAGCAGGACGTACGCTACACAGATGGGACAGGAATAGCGACTCCGGGAAAAA
The DNA here is from genome assembly GCA_015244755.2 of Tenualosa ilisha. Taxonomy (NCBI): domain Eukaryota; kingdom Metazoa; phylum Chordata; class Actinopteri; order Clupeiformes; family Clupeidae; genus Tenualosa; species Tenualosa ilisha. The sequence goes on from PYXC01002421.1 coordinate 131,449, forward strand.
CAGAGGAGGGGGGCTCTGCATTTACGTGAATGAAGGTTGGTGCAACAACAGTACCGTCCTAGACAAACATTGTTCTCCTGACCTAGAGTTCGTGACAGTAAGATGCAGACCCTTCTTTCTGCCGAGAGAGCTAGCAGCAGTCATCATCACTGCAGTGTATATACCACCGGACACTAGCGTCAAAACCGCCCTCTCTCTGCTTGCGAACGTCATAAATAACCACCAGCGTGCCTATACAAACGGCGTGCACATCATAGCTGGAGACTTCAATAAGGCAAACCTCAAAACTGTGCTGCCTAATTTTTACCAACATGTGAAGTGTGCAACGAGGGGGGAGAACACTCTGGACCATGTTTACTCAAACCTTAAACATGCCTACAGAGCGATCCCCCTCCCCCACCTTGGACAGTCTGACCATCTCTCCCTGTTCCTATCCCCTGCATACACCCCACTCAGCCGGCAATCAAAGCCACAAAGAGGGTCAATCACCACCTGGCCTGACGATGCCCTCCCCCGACTACAGGACTGCTTTGAGCAAACACAATGGGACATTTTCCACCATAACGACCTGGCCACATTCACGGATGCAGTGCTGTCCTACATCAAGCACTGCATTGACACAGTCACCGTGGTAAAAAAACATTTGGGTGTTCCCGAATGAAAAACCATGGATGACTTGCCAGGTCCGTGCACTCCTTCGCGCCCGAAATGCAGCCTTCAGATCCGGCGACCGAGCGCTATACAACAGGGCTCGGGCCGACCTGAGGAAAGGGATCAGTGTTGCTAAAGCAGACCACAGGAGGAGGATTGAGGAGCAGCTGGCAAGCCCCAGGCAGCTGTGGCAGGGCATCCAGGCCATCACAAACTACAGAGGCAGTGCTGTGTCAGCCGGGGACTCAAATGCGGCATTAGCGGAGGAGTTAAACAGTTTTTTTGCCCGCTTTGAAGCCCAGGCGCAGCACACAGCCACACCACCCCCCGGACCACCTCCCCAGCCTACACTACAGAACACACCACCCATCAGCACACCTCCCCAACCCCCACTCCAACCAACAGCAATCACCGGCACTCCTCAGCTCGCCTTGAGGGTCACGCCTGAGGAGGTGAGAGGAGTACTAAGGGCCGTTAACCCCAGAAAAGCCACTGGCCCGGACGGAGTTCCAGGGAAGGTGCTGAAGGCCTGTGCTGACCAACTAGCACAGGTCTTCACAGACATTTTCAACAGGTCATTGGAACAAGCCATCATCCCGACCTGTTTGAAATCAGCCACCATCATCCCCATCCCCAAAAAGTCACCCACAACCAGCCACAACGACTTCCGCCCCGTAGCACTCACCCCCGTCATAACGAAGTGCTTTGAGAAACTGGTTCTCCGCCACATCAAAACCTGTCCCCCCCCACCCTGGACCCACACCAGTTTGCATATAGGACCAACAGATCGACAGAGGACGCAATAGCCACAGCTCTCCACTCTGTGCTGAGCCATCTGGAGAGACAAGGGAGCTATGTCAGAATGCTCTTCATCGACTACAGTTCAGCTTTCAACACCATCATACCGGACATCCTGATCCCCAAGCTGTTCAGCCTGGGGCTCCCACCATCTACCTGCTCATGGATCAAAGACTTTTTAATCAACCGGCCCCAACAGGTGAAACTGGGCCGCCACCTTTCATCTGCCCGCACCCTCAGCACTGGCTCACTGCAAGGCTGTGTGCTGAGCACACTCTTGTACTCGCTCTACACATACGACTGCAGCCCCACACACTCAGAGAACATCATCGTCAAATTTGCTGACGACACAACGGTGGTGGGGATGATAACAGGGGGGAATGAGGAGGCCTACAGAGATGAGGTCCTGAACCTGGAGAGGTGGTGCGCAACCAACAACTTAGCACTAAACATCTCCAAGACAAAGGAACTCATCCTGGACTTCCGGAGAAACAGCGCTACCCCTGCCCCCCTGTACATCAATGGTGAATGTGTAGAGCGAGTACAGTCATTCAAATTCCTGGGGGTCCATATCTCTGCAGACTTAACCTGGTCAACCAACACGTCAGCCTTGGTCAAGAAGGCCCAGCAGCGACTACACTTCCTCAGAGTGCTCAAAAAGGAACAACTGAGCACAAGTCTGCTGGTGACCTTCTACCGCTCCACCATAGAGAGCCTGCTGACCTACGCTGTGTCAGTGTGGCACTCAAGCTGCACAGTGGCAGACAGGAAGAGACTGCAGAGGGTGACCAACACTGCACAAAGAATCATTGGCAACCCCCTGCCTTCCTTGACTGACATCTACAGTTCCAGATGTCTGAACAGAGCAAAAGGATCATAAAGGACATTACTCACCCTGGCTTCCATCTGTTCAACCTGCTACCCGCTGGCAGGCGATACAGGTCCATACCAGCCAGAACAAATAGACTCAGAGACAGCATTACACTCTGTGTAATGACAATAAAGGCGTTCTATTCTATTCTATTCTATGTTGTGCAAGTGTAGAATTTAATATGTTTTTTTTTTTGCTGCTGTTATGTCATGTATAAAAAATTGTCATTGGCTTGTTGAATGATGTGGGTCCGGGGTTATCTGGGGACTTTTAAATACCCGCGGCAGGTAGAGAGGGGGCGGGGACGACAGGTGGACTGTTTTCCTGTTTATTTGAACCCGGGCGTCAGGACCAGTGTTTTTTTTTTTTTGCCGGTGGGCCTGTGTCGGCTTAGAACTTTTTTTTCGTCTATACAGTGGATACCCCCATGAATGGAATAAACCGTACTGGATTACCACAAGACAAGAAGGATTTTCCCTCTTGCTACAATCTGGGGAGATTGCGCCGTTTTGTTTTTCAAGGAGCGACTTCTCGTCAGCGCCTATGAACTGACGCGGATCGTAAGATTGCGTTTTGGGCTGAATGAACTGTGAATGTGTCTTGTTTTTCTGCTATCACGAACTGATTTGGGACGGTATGGGTTGCACTGAACTGTTGAGGCTGCGGCGAGTGTTGAAGGGGAATTGCCTTGTCTGGTGAAGGTGTTTGGTTTGTTTGTGGTGTACTGGGGATACAAACAGTGTCTGAACTGTTCCTGCGTGTAAATACTACTGATTATCAATACAGTGCAAACAGTTTGCCGAACGAATGGGCTGTTCGTTCATTATTTTCCAGGGCTCCATTATAGGCTAATAATAATAATAATAATCGTATGTCGCGGTGAGTTACAGCTGCCGACAAACTCACTTAGCCGAAGTGTTAATGCAATAGTTTAATCACCGTGCCTTGCATTATTAGACCCACCCATGAAAAAAATGTTGTGTCTTTTCCCGTCATTTGCGAATAGGTGAATTGTTACAAACAATCTTTGGTACACTAATGAGAATTTGAAACAGTTATAAAGACTATGGATGCATTTTAACCCGTTGTGAATGTGTGAATGTTTATAATGCTTAATGAATAAGGGCTTCATAGAAAATGTCACCAAAAAATACAGGGATAACATCTCTGTGGGTGTATTTGTAGGACTTGGTGGATAACACTGCAGTCGAACTAGGAGAAGCAGATGCAGCACTCACCATCAAACTGGGAGCAGACGTGTCAGGAACAATCAGGCAGACGTCTGTGGTGTAGGTGAAGAGACGAACTAGGCGAGCAGGCCCCAGACAACCAGTGCGCTGATAGACAACTGCAGACAAGTTGAAGTACAGCACCAAGCACAGTCACAGTAACTCCAGGTTCAAACAGCGAAATGCAGGGAAAAGAGAAAGCAGCATACACGGCCTCCAACCCAAACAGGGAGCAACCCGAATGCCCGTGTCCGGGGTCTCATGAACTCACTTCCAATCGGCTCTGCCCAACGAGCCAATCCAAGTCGCAATCAAATAATTTAGGCAAATAAAACAAACTAAGTAGACACAGCAAGGTAAATTTAACAGGCAGAGTAACACAAATAAAGAAACAAAGTGCACACAACAAGAAAAGAATATAAGAGAAAAAAAACATGCAATAACTCAACCACACCACTATGGATCCTCTGACATATTTCCAAAACTAGAACTAGTGACCATAAAATGACAGCATTTGAAATAATTTCTCTTAAATTTCATATCCATTTCTCTGTAGAACACTGCTACTCGCCAGATAAGCATGTCAGATAAGCCTACAAGATAATAAATAAATTAATGCATCATATTTCTCTGATAGATTTATATTCTATTAGATTAAATACAGGCAATTCAAGTAACAGTGTGATCAAAAAACACTATGCAGGCAAGGTACGTGGATCACTGCAGTCTTTATTAATGACAGCACTCAAACATACCAATGATAATTATAGCAGAAGCTGAAAAGTACCATCTTTCAGTTAATCTAAAATAATTAGGCTACATAAAAACATTGATCGTACTTATATATTTAATCTTACTTTAAATGGAATGTGCAAGACACTCATACTGCAGCACAGTGTACTTGAGGATCTGTGTATGGTCATGGAAATTACGATATGTCAAAAGGTGCAATAAAGCAGCAATCAATAAGATAATCTGGAGTGCTTTATGTAGCAAGCAACACAATATTGTTTGGCTTTAAATTTTACTGTCTTGATTTTTGTCTGATTTTTAGAAGTTTCATAAACAAACACCTGGAAACAAAAGTGCATCACTCATCTCCACCATCATTTCCACAACAATCTCTCCAAATTCCAACAATTCATTTAGAAGTATGGCATCGGTAAAGACCAATATCTTCACCTCTTGCAATTAAAATCTGTCCTTAAATCTAACAATGAATTACCTTCACCCACCCTTGAGGAAGAAATTAATAAAATATCCCATCACAGAAGCATTCTCTCAGAGTTATACAAAATTGTATCATCCATAGACACTGACACAGGTCAGATCTAAGTCAGAGCTAAGAAGTAAGAGAGTAAGTAAGTAAGAGTAAGAACTCTCAGACAAAGAAAATACATGTTCAGGATAACAAAGTGTGCCTGGGTTTAACTTTGTTAACCAGTTAGGAAGGGTGTTGTATCGCTGCTTGAATCAGCCTGAAAAAGAGATATACATAGCTCATTTTAGTTAAATTGCAATGCAAGGCATTGTAAGGTAACGCTGAAATTGTGCAGGGAAACAAATGTAGATATCACAACTTATTCAATGAGTTTCATTAGCCTTCTTTTCAAAACATGCCAGGCTTTGCATACACTTATATCAATAAATAGTGTTCAGTCACAAATTGTTTACAAGATATACTTTATATCTCATATCAAATCAAAAGGTCCTCATGGGCACTTTGGCTTCAAGTCATCAAATAAATAAATGACAAATAAATTAACAATTTTAAAGGGTCCAACACTGGGCATTTCAGTGAGGGCAAATTGAAGCTTCTAGCTTCATGCCAGATGTTTTGTGAAGTTGTTCATATCTGTCAAGATTCACCTGGTAATGAAAGCAAACAGTCTGTGCAAAAGCAAATGGCGTCTTACATGACATCACGCATGGCAATATGTATACTAAAATGCTCCTTAAAATGTAAGGGCAATTATGTAGATTATAGATGTTTCAAGATGAACTAGGCCTACACTGTTACTATTTTAATGACTCAGCAAAATTTATGCAAGTTCACACTTCACAAGAACAAGTTCAAAGTTCAGTCCATACAGAATAAAATGAATAGATTAATGTTCATAGTTCACCATTCATATTGAGAACTAGTTCACTTTTTTCATTTTTATATTTCTGTGCTTATCTTTCCAGATAAACCCTCATCATCATCAGCCATCCACCACTACCATTCCCAGTTGTTCCCGGTATGATTTACACTTGTTTCATTCATCACAACTAAGGCAGTAACTCCTTGTATTGTAACCAAACTTTTATCTGGACTTACACAGCCATTTAGAATCTGTTTAGTTCAGTGTCAAGCGTTAATTTCAGTTCACATTCCATACAAAAACGCTCTTGTTCAATAAACTAGCTTATTTGTAAGAGGTTACAGAGCTAAGAGGTAAAAACTTACTGTGGGTTCCTGTCTGCAGAGGCAACATTTACAAATCTGAAAAAAGACACAGTTTCAGTTTTTATCTATTTTTTTTCAGTCACACGCTACACTGCCATGCCAGCTACCAATGGCACTATACCAAGTTTCAGAGATATATAAAACATAAAACACAATAACACGTTAGATTAGCACACTTATGTCACCATTAGCCAGCTTCTTTTTAACATACAAGTTGATAACATACTAGCCATTTGTTGGTCATTGCAAATCACAAATTACAAATCAAATAGCAAATCGCATTGCAAATCTTATTCTGCGTAACCCTATCCTACCCATATCAGACCCTTAACTAAGAATTTCTAAGCATAGTATATGAAGTATTTACACTGTTTTGATGCCATTAGCGAAATTCATTTTACTGTTGCTCACGTTTTTAGCCCAATGTAATAGGTGATCAAGTAAACTGCACCCAACATCTCGCAAAGTCTGACCTGCTGCAAATGACTGTAACGGTTCAATACACAGTTCAATAGAGTTGAATAACAAATAACTTAAATTGAATAACAAATAACTTAAAAATTACACCTGTTTTATTTACTTTATGTTCGTACTATTTCACCACAAAACAGATGAGGGTTATTTTCATACATATAGTAGAGTGCCTAGGCCTGATCAATTGCCATTGATGCTTCTCCTTTCAATATTTACGCTTCTCTCCCCTTTTTCCCATAAATGCAAGAGACACACAGCTCGCCACTGCATCTCTGACAGAAACAGTGTGCTGTCACCAGATTTGCAGTCTAGTCATTCGTACACTGCCTTGTTTTAAAACACACTAAATAGCTGCTAATTTCCTTGTAGCTAAAGGACCGTGGCCCAAAAGGATGGATATGAATAAGAATAAGTCTATGAAACAATAGCTGGTAACTCTGTGAACGATGTAATGGCAAAGTCTGTGACTTACTGTGATCAAAAAGTCAGCAAAGGGAGGAAAAATCCTATTCCAAACTCCATTCACCTGTTGTATGGAACAAAAATAGTCTCTGTAGGATTTAACATGATCACTTGGAAAATTGGATTTTAAATTCTTTATATAAAATGCACCATCTCTAATTACTGTAATTCCTTAAATAGTGACCATCCTGAATTAACAACCGAGGCTAAGATAAGGTCCTGGTCAATGCAAAAAAAAACTGAACTAATCTGTTGAACTGTTGCTGAACTAATCGAGCTGACTTTGTGTGTGTGTGTGTAATTGCCTGGGCCATCCCTGCATACAGATGCTAGAGAAAGTTGCTACTGCTTACATTTGGACAACTTAAAGCATGAGGAGAAGAAGACACAATCAAACCTTGCTGTGTTTCTTCAGTATTTTCTGAATGTTCTTAACTGCGTCTGAGTTTGTAGGACACTCAAAAAATCCACCATCTTCATTGAACAGACAGTCCACTGTGACCATGTTCCTCCCTTTAATAAATTTACTGCTGTCTGGATTAACATGATCTTTATCAAAGGTGACGTGCATCACTACCAGGATACTTGGCTTTGTATCTGTCAGACGGATAAATGATCTGTATTAAAATACATTTCCACACTTAAGACAGTTATATTGAAGAAAATCATACTTAATTGGTTTAAATGACCTGCCACAGTGTCATATTTACCTGGAATGTTCTTGATAGTGTCTTCAACATCTGTTCCAAGCCGTGACACAACAGGAAAGAATACCAGGATGACATCACAGTCTTCAAGGGTCATCTTATTTGCTTTAGCTGGTTCCTTAGCATTTAGTGACCTCAGCAGGCTTTCACAGTGCTGATTCACTTTCCCTCTCACTATAGTGTGGAGCCTCACTGTTTTGGTCCCTGTTTACAAAAGAATGCAATACGTACAATAGCACTTTATAGCAAGACACTCACATTAAGGAAAAGGATTTTGGATTGACGTTTTCTGAAAATGTATGTATATATGTGTACATTATCCATTACCTACTGAAATATGTGCTAATTTGACACATTCTGAAATGGGGCGACGCCTGTTTTGTTAAATGTCTGTCTTGTCTCCCTCTCCCCAGGTCCCGTCACGGTCACTCCCCCCTGGTGGTGGGCACCACCTCGGTTGAAAGCCCGCTCTCTGTACGCAGCACTACCATTCCCCCCGAATATCGTCACTTCGCCGAGGTATTCTGTCCCACGCATGTTGCACAGCTACCCCCACAGAGGGGGAAGGTCTACCCGCTGTCCCTGCCCGAACAGCGGGCTATGGAGGAGTATGTCCAGGAGGCCCTGCATCAGGGGTATATCCGTCCGTCCGTTTCCCCCGCAGCCTCCAGTTTCTTCTTTGTGGCAAAGAAGGACGGGGGGCTCCGCCCTTGCATAGACTACCGGGCCTTAAACAAGATAACGGTAAAGTTCCGCCACCCTCTTCCTCTGGTCCCGGCTGCCCTGGAACAGCTTCGTGGTGCGGTGATGTTCACGAAGCTGGACCTACGGAGTGCCTACAACCTCATCCGGATACGCGAGGTGGACACATGGAAGACGGCCTTCATCACACCGAGCGGACACTACGAGTACCGGGTCATGCCCTATGGACTAGCTAATGCCTCCTCCGTGTTCCAGGCCTACATGAACTAAGTGTTCCGGGAGTATCTCCACCGCCTCGTCTTGGTGTATATCGATGACATCCTCATCTACTCCGAACGAGGCTGAACATCGCCATCATGTGGTGCAGGTACTCCGTAAGCTTCGTGAGCATCACCTCTTCCTAAAAGCAGAGAAGTGCACGTTTCATGTAACCCAGGTGCAGTTCCTCGGTTACCACATCTCCTCCCAGGGGGTGAAGATGGACCAGGGGAAGGTTGATGCCGTGCTCAACTGGCCTCCCCCCATGACGGTGAAGGAGCTGCAGCGGTTTCTGGGCTTTGCGAATTTTTACCGTTGATTCATACGGAACTACAGTCTGCTTGTCACCCCACTCACCGACCTGCTTCGAGCGAAGCCGAAGTCCCTCCCGTGGACACCAGAGGCCGCGCAGGCGCTCCAGGACCTCAAGACCTCCTTCGCTTCAGCCCCTCTCCTCACACTCCCAGATCCAGCTACGCCCTTCATCGTGTAGGTGGACGCTTCCAGATTACATCCGTGCGCCTTCTTCTCGCGCAAGTTCTCTTCGGCGGAGCAAAACTACGACATCGGGAACTGAGAGTTGCTCGCCGTCAAACTCGCCCTAGAGGAGTGGCGCCACTGGCTAGAGGGGGCCCGGCACTCCTTCCGTGTTTTGACCAACCACAAGAACCTAGCCTACCTCCGGGAGGCTAAGAGGCTAAACCCTCGCCAAGCACGGTGGGCACTGTTTTTTTACCCGTTTTAACTTTGTCCTATCTTACAGGCCAGAGTCCAAGAATGTGGTGGCCGATGCGTTGTCCAGAGTCCACGGGGATGCGGACTCACCCAAGTCCGACGAACCCATCTTGCCGGCCCATCTCATAGTGAGCCCCATCCAGTGGACTCTGGATGACCGCATCGCCCAGGCAACGACCCAGGACCCGGCGCCACCCGTGACCCCAGCTCACCGGCAGTACATGCCCGCCGGGCTCCGCCAGGAGGTGCTCGAGTGCCTCCACACCTCCCTCGGCACTGGCCATCCGGGGGTTGCCCAGACCCTCTCTCTCCTCCGCGAACGGTACTGGTGGCCTCAGATGGATCGCGACGTCCAGAGGTACATGGCTGGGTGTGCCGAGTGTGCCATGGCAAAGACCCCCCGTCATCTCCCAGAAGGTAAACTCCAGCCACTCCCGATACGCCAGAGGCTGTGGTCACACCTCGGCGTAGACTTTATTACCGGCCTGCCCAAGTCCAATGATTTTACCTGTGTTTTAGTTGTGGTTGACCGCTTTTCGAAGTCCTGTAAGCTGATCCCAGTTAAGTCTGTCCCCTCGGCGGCCGAGACCGCTGAGGCTATCTTTACGCATGTTTTTCGGCACTTTGGTTTACCAGAGGATATTGTTTCAGACCGTGGACCACAATTTATTTCCAAGTTCTGGCGGGCCTTCTTGGGTCGCCCAGGTGTGGCCGTCAGCCTGACCTCAGGGTATCATCCGCAATCAAACGGCCAAACCGAGCGGAAGATCCAGGAATTTGGAAGATTCCTCCACACCTTCTGCTCACAGCACCAGACTAGCTGAATACGATACCTCCCCTGGGCCGAGTATGCGCAGAACTCCCTGCGCCAGCGAGCCACCAGACTGACGCTTTCCAGTGCACACTCGGCTACCAGCCACCCCTCTTCCCCTGGCACTCCGAGGCCACCGGCGTGGTTAACGTAGAGGACTGGTACTGAGAGAGCGGCAGGGTCTGGGACACCGCACACCATCAGCTCCAGAGGGCAGTCCGCCGCTTGCGTGGCGACACCACGCAGATGCCCGGAGGAGACCCACATCCCCCTACGTGGTGGGCCAGAAGGTCTGGCTCTCCACTCGGGACATCCACCTTCGACTGCCCTCTCGGAAGCTCAGCCCCCGGTACAGCGGACCCTTCGAGATCACGCAGCAGGTCAATCCGGTCACCTTTAAGTTACGTCTGCCCCCTCACTACCGCATTCATCCCACCTTTCATGTCTCCCTGCTTAAACCCTATCATGCACCTCACTGTGTTTCTCCTCTTCCCCCAGAATCTGATGCGCGACTGGATCCGCCTTTGCCGCTCCTGTTGGACGATGGCCCGGCCTATTCAGTCGACTCCATTCTGGACTCTAGGCACCGGAGTGGCCGCCTGGAGTACTTGGTGGACTGGGAGGGGTACGGTCCGGAAGAGCGGTCATGGGTCCCAAGGGGAGACATCTTGGATCCCAACCTGCTCACTGCATTCCACACCGAGCATCCGGATCGTCCCGCTCCCCGTGGTCGGGATTGTCCCAGGCGGCGTATCCCAGAAGCGGCCCCTGAAGGGGGCGGTGATGTCAGGTTGGCAGCAGATCTGGTCACGGTCACGCCCCCTCACTCAACCCCACAGACTCTCGTTCCCTCTCCCCGTTCGCTCCCACTTCCCTGTGTACGTTCACCTTCCCCTGAGTATTAATTGGTGTCACCTGGTCTCCACCCTACTTAAGCCTCCCCCTTGCATCACCTGGTGTCTGGCCTCGTCGATGTCTCCTAGGATTTCCTACGTGTCAGCTGTGTTTCCTTCGTCTCCCGCGATCACCTGTGTTGAACGCCCCGCAAGCCTAAGACTCCCCAGTCGGTATTGTTACTGTCCGTGTTTGCTAATCGTTTGATCTGTACTTTTGTGTTTCGCCTCCTTCATCTCCTGTGTGTTAGTTTTCCCGAACCTCTGAGCGTTGTACTTTTCAGTTCTCTCCGTTATAGTAACGGACGCGACTTTAGTTATCCCTTGTTCGTTTGTTTTAATAAAGACTCCTTGTTTGTATATCTGCCTCCGCCTTGTCTGTGCCTGACAGGCAGTCATTAATATTTAAATCTGAAATTTAAAGACGATACGATAGTCCATTAAATTACAGAGTTGCTGATTGGTTATTAAAGTGTTCTGTTTTACTTTCCATAACACAGTCTTTGCTATACTTAGCAATCTATCAAGAAATTCTTATCAAGAAATATCACCTTAGAAAGTTTGAAAGTCCCAGTGAAGTGAATGGAGCATTCTACAGCATTATAAATAGCCGTGTAATAACCCACATTAATGACCGCCTCAGAAAATGTTGTACCTTACATAACTGTGACATCAAAAATAGTTGCAAGGTAAACTTTGACTATGCATAGTTGAAGAGTTTGACAAGGAACAGCCCTGAAATTTCAGAAGATGGTTTGCCTACTCAACCTGCAAGTGGGGACCCCTATGTTACCGACTGATCTTCCACATCCTAATAATGACCCAATTGGATTTAAGAGGTCATTTGAACTGGCTTTGACATTGATTTTGGAAGAGTTAGACTTGGGCTTTTCTTTGAAAGTTAAGCAGAAAAAGCTACTCAAGTCAGTACTTTCAAACAAGGACGTATTTGCTGTTTTACCAATGTCGCTCTGATTGGTCATAGCGCTGTCCAGTTTTAAAGACAACTGCTGATTCTGCTACTAAGATTAAGCTCAGTGTATCGGTTGTGGTCAGACGGGCGATCATTACACTATGCATTTTGATGTTATAGTCTATTTCTAAGTTCAAGATTCTCATGAAGGAGGGCACAGACACGCCTCATATTCATGATAGCTCTTTGACTATGCACAACCTCTCCTAATTCAGCAAAGCCAAGGCAAAATGGTTCTCCATTCTATGTCTTCTTTAAATATATAGTTTGAACATTATCTTTGCCCAAATCTGATCCTAATCTAAGTTTTATTTCTAAGTGTAAATGTATGTTATTTACCATCTTTGATAACATATTTCTTTCCAGGGATATCAGTAGGGGTGCTGTCAACTGCTGGTAGAAAAGAATAGAAAAAACTGTTATTTCAAAGCATGCTTATGCAATTGGAACAACTTGTAAAATTCTTTTCTTCTTGGTTCTTTTTGTCAGGTCATATGAAAATTGGTTAAGGATTAAGGATTTTCTTGTTTCTTTGACTCTTTTATGTAACATGTGAACACAAAATATTTGAATTGCAATTCTATGACTATTTCCAGCTAAATAAAATTGCCCCCTTCTACACCTTTATTGTATTCTTGCCATCTTTGCTAAAGAAACACATAAGTTATAGTTTTAAAGCCGTTACTTCACTAAAGACTAGCTAGTGTTGCTACATCTAAACCAAGTTTCATGTGCCCCAATTTTTCAGGGTACTTGGTATCATTAATTGAAACAGCTTCAAAAAAAGCTGCAAACGAATCCTCCAAACAAGTCTTGACTGCAGTGCATTGCACTGGGGTTAATGGTGCTCATAATGAATAAGTGCGATGTTATAGACGACCCCACAGGCCCTATATGCAACAGAAATCTCTTTCAAAATCTGTGTTTTTATTACAAAATATACACATACCATCTGGTTCACTTGCCAGATGCACCTGATTATGGACCTTTAAAAATACATGGAGAGATCAAAGAACAACAGAAAGATATCATAACCAGTATGCAAGAACATCAGTCCACTGAGGGTGAAACAGGGGGCAGGTATGAATAAGATTAGGAGACACGTCCAAGTGAAAGTGACAGATGATCCACCATTAGGCCTTACATATTTGTCATCACCGCCATCTTCATCATCACTTTTTGTCAGAGATCTTAGAAGATGAAAGAAACTAAAGATACAAAACCTGAGCGTCTGCAGCTTGAGATGCCTCCTGCGTCATCTCACAGTCCTCTGAAGTTCCAGCTGGGGTTGCTGTAGTGTTTGTGACACACAGGAACAGGGCAGAATGAGCATTTTTTATTTCATTTTCAGACAAACTGATCAGGTATCGGTTGAAACAATGCTCATATACAGTGGGAACCAGTTTACATACACCTCAGAGAAAGATACAAAAACCTTTTTTCCTCACTGTTGAACATTAATCCAGAGCAAACATTTCCTGTTTTAGGTCAGTTAATATCAACATATTGTTTGTATTTCTTCAATGTCAGAATAGAGAGGAAATTTTATTATTATTATTATTATTATTTACATTGCTTTCATCATTCAAAAGTTTGCATACCCTCCCTTAGTATATGGTGGAATTACTTTGAAACTGTTTCACTTGGGCTAAAATTTTTGAACATCTTTCCACATGCTTTTCACAATAATGTGCTGGAATGTCGGCCCATTTCTCTTTACAGAACTGGTGCAACAGGGCTAGTCTTGTAGGACTTTTTGCCCACATGCACCTTTTCAGTGATGTACACAAATTCTCAATAGGAATGATATCAAGGCTTTGTGATGGCCACTCCAATACCTTGATTTTGTTGTCCTTTAGCCACTTGTAACTAATTTGGAGGTATGGTTGGGGTCATTTGGAAGACCCATTTTCACCCAAGCTTTAACCTCCTGATTGATGTCTTGAGATATTTCTCAAATAAATTCACATCATTTTATTTTCTCATGATGCCATCTATTTTGTGAGGTGCATCAGTCCCTCCTGTAGCAAACATGCTCCACAACATGATTCTACTACCTGCATACTTTACGGTTTGGACATGAATAAAATGATTTTATGTCCTTTACAATTGCCCAATTCTATACCAGTATTGCATTTTGACTTTTTGTTAAAGAAACACATTTGTTCTTGCAATAGAACCATCAAGCTGAACAACAGATGCAGACTAGCTTGTGGTGCTACACCACACCATGAATCATTCGCCACAATTTTTCAAGATACTTGGAATCATTAATGAAAACAGCTGCAAAAAAAAGCTGCCAAAAATTCCTCCAACAAATCTTTTTGACTGCACTAGATTGCACTGGAGTTAATGGTGTTTATAACAAATGAACGTAATGTTATAGACAACCCCACAGACCCTATGGGCAAGAGAAATCTCTTTAAAAAAGTTGTGGATATGTTCTTATTGCAAAATATATACATACCATCTGGTTCAATTTCCAGATGCACCAGATTATGGCCCTGTAAAAATACATGGAGAGATCAGAGAACAGCAGAAAGATGTAACCAGTAAGAACACAGACTGGTCACAGTTCAATCCACAGTTCAATAGAGTTGAATAGCAAATAACTTAAATTGAATAACAAATAACTTAAAAATTACACCTGCTTTATTTACTTTATGTACGTACTATTTCACCACAAAACAGATGAGGGTTATTTTTATACATATAGTAGAGTGCCTAGGCCTGATCAATTGCATTGATGCTTCTCCTTTCAATATTTACGCTTCTCTCCCCTTTTTCCCATAAATGCAAGAGACACACAGCTCGCCACTGCATCTCTGACAGAAACAGTGTGCTGTCACCAGATTTGCAGTCTAGTCATTCGTACACTGCCTTGTTTTAAGACACACTAAATAGGTGCTAATTTCCTTGTAGCTAAAGGACCGTGGCCCAAAAGGATGGATAGACTAGAATAAGTCTATGAAACAATAGCTAGTAACTCTGTGAACAGTGTAATGGCAAAGTCTGTGAGGTACTGTGTTCCAAAAGTAAGCAAAGTGGGGAAAAAACGTATTCTAAACTCCATTCACCTGTTGTATGGAACAAAAAGAGTCTCTGTAGGATTTACCATGATCACTTGGAAAATTGGATTTTAAATTCTTTATATAAAATGCACCATCTCTAATTACTGTAATTCCTTAAATAGTGACCATCCTGAATTAACAACCGAGGCTAAGATAAGGTCCTGGTCAATGCAAAAAAAAACTGAACTAATCTGTTGAACTGTTGCTGAACTAATCGAGCTGACTTTGTGTGTGTGTGTGTAATTGCCTGGGCCATCCCTGCATACAGATGCTAGAGAAAGTTGCTACTGCCTACATTTGGACAACTTAAAGCATGAGGAGAAGAAGACACAATCAAACCTTGCTGTGTTTCTTCAGTATTTTCTGAATGTTCTTAACTGCGTCTGAGTTTTTAGGACACTCAAAAAATCCATCTTCATTGAACAGACAGTCCACTTTGACCATGTTCCTCCCTTTAATAAATTTACTGCAGTCTGGATTAACATAATCTTTATCAAAGGTGACGTGCATCACTACCAGGATAGTTAGCTTTGTATCTGTCAGACGGATAAATGATCTGTATTAAAATACATTTCCACACTTAAGACAGTTATATTGAAGAAAATCATACTTAATTGGTTTAAATGACCTGCCACAGTGTCATATTTACCTGGAATGTTCTTGATAGCATCTTCAACATCTGTTCCAAGCCGTGACACAACAGGAAGGAATACCAGGATGACATCACAGTCTTCAAGGGTCATCTTATTTGCTTTAGCTGGTTCCTTAGCATTTAGTGACCTCAGCAGTCTTTCACAGTGCTGATTCACTTTCCCTCTCACTATAGTGTGGAGCCTCACTGTTTTGGTCCCTGTTTACAAAAGAACGCAATACGTACAATAGCACTTTATAGCAAGACACTCACATTAAGGAAAAGGATTTTGGATTGACGTTTTCTGAAAATGTATGTATATATGTGTACATTATCCATTACCTACTTAAATATGTGCTAATTTGAATTTCAACAGTGAGGTCAAAATTATTGTTGCAATGTGCTTACATATTGGCTTACACAGTGCTAAAAAGTGATATCCAAAATTATTCTATGAATATATTTGGAATACATTTATACATCTTTAGATGAATTTTGGATATAACTTTTTAACACCACAAAATTAAAAAGAAACACTATAATTAGTCCAAGGAAAAATCATTTTTTGGCATGTTTTTGGCATTAGAGGTAGAACGATATGGGTTTTTTATGGTTGTTGCCTGATGCTGAACTGATATTTAGGAGTCAGAGTTAGCAGATGGCTGATATGTGCTATATGTGCTACTGATGGCTGATATGGGCCAATTTTTAGAGCCAATATCTAAACTTTTTCCTCTTCATTTGCATGTTAAAATGTCACACTTAATAATACCCTAACAGCAAAAAAAAAGAAAAAAACATCTAAAATTAACTTGTATTCTAGTTGCACCCATTTATTTACATTTACATTTAGGCATTTAGCAGACGCTTTTATCCAAAGCGACTTACAAAAGAGGATAACATTCAAGCTACAACACAATGAACTAACAAGGAGTGCGTATTGCTAACATAGAATCTGCATTGTTTTAAGTTGAAAGTGCAATAGTGTAACACAATGTAGAGAAATTAAATTATTAAGTGCATTCTCAAAGTTTACGCTAGGAGATATTCTTGGAAGAGCTTAGTCTTCACGAGTTTCTTGAAGGTGGAGAGGGTATAAGTTGATCTGGTAGCACTTGGGAGGTCATTCCACCAGCGCGGAACCAGATATGAGAAGAGTCTGGACTGACCTGCACAAGGTGTTGGCCGTGCTAGAAGGAGAGGCTTAGAGGAGCGTAGTGGTCGTCGGGTGACATAGGGCTTCAGAAGAGAATTCAAGTAGATGGGAGCAGAGCCACCATTCACCCTGTAGGCCAACATAAGTGCCTTGAATTTAATGCGAGCAGCCAAGGGCAGCCAGTGAAGTTCAATGAACAGAGGTGTGACATGTGCCCTTTTTGGCTGGTTAAAGACCAGACGTGCAGCTGCATTCTGGATCATCTGTAGCGGTCTCACTGCACAGGCTGGTAGGCCTGATAGGAGGACATTGCAGTAGTCAAGACGAGAGATAACCAGGGTCTGAACCAGGAGCTGGGTTGCATGTTGGGTTAGGTACGGCCTGATCTTCCTTATGTTGAATAGGGAAAAACGGCACGACCGAGCCACAGAGGCAACGTGATCTGCAAAGGTCAGTTGGTCATCGATCATGACACCTAGGTTTCTTGCCACTTTGGTGGGAGAAACAGACAGGGAGTCGATCTTGATACCGATGTCGTGATGTATGGCTTGTTTGGCTGGGAGGACCAGCAGTTCAGTTTTGGAGAGATTTAGTTGGAGGTGATGTCCTTTCATCCATGCAGATATATCGGAGAGACAGTCCGAGATCCGTGATGACACCATGGAGTCGTCCGGCGGAAAAGACAGATAGAGCTGGGTATCATCCGCATAGCAGTGGTAAGAGAAGCCATGGGAGTGGATGATTGAGCCCAGCGAGGTGATGTACAGTGCGAAGAGTAGGGGCCCCAGCACAGATCCTTGGGGTACTCCTGTGGTGAGTTGGTGAAGTGCCGATGTCTGTCCTAGCCACGATACGTTAAATGACCGTCCAGTAAGATAGGACTTGAATTTATCTAATGCCATCAATCACGGGCAGTCATTAACATTTAAATCTGAAATTTAAAGACGATATGATAGTCCATTAAATTACAGAGTTGCTGATTGGTTATTCAAGTGTTCTGTTTCACTTTCCATAACACAGTCTTTGCTATACTTAGCAATCTATCAAGAAATTCTTATCAAGAAATATCACCTCAGAAACTTTGAAAGTCCCAGTGAAGTGAATGGAGTATTCTACAGCATTATAAATAGCCGTGTAATAACTCACATTAATGACCGCCTCAGAAAATGTTGTACCATACATACCTGTGACATCAAAAATAGTTGCAAGGCAAACTTTGACTAGGCATAGTTGAAGAGTTTGACAAGGAACAGCCCTGAAATTTCAGAAGATGGTTTGCCTACTCAACCTGCAAGTGGGGACCCCTATGTTACCGACTGATCTTCCACATCCTAATAATGACCCAACTGGATTTAAGAGGTCATTTGAATTGGCTTTGACATTGATTTTGGAAGAGTTAGACTTGGGCTTTTCTTTGAAAGTTAAGCAGAAAAAGCTACTCAAGTCAGTACTTTCAAACAAGGACGTATTTGCTGTTTTACCAATGTCGCTCTGATTGGTCAAAGCGCTGTCCAGTTTTAAAGACAACTGCTGATTCTGCTACTAAGATTGAGCTCAGTCTATCAGTTGTGGTCAGACGGGCGATCATTATTTACACTATGCCATTTGATGTTATAGTCTATTTCTAAGGTCAAGATTTCCCTATGAAGGAGTGCACAACCATGCCTCAGGTTCAGGGTAGCTCTTTGACCATGCACAACCTCTCCTAATTCATCAAAGCCAAGGGAAAATGGTTCTCCATTCTATGTCTTCTTTAAATATATAGTTTGAACATTATCTTTGCTCAAATCTGATCCTAATCTCAGTTTTATTTCTAAGTTCTTAAGACAAAATGTGAAAATGTTTTGTTTTCTCTAAAAATGTATGTTATTTACCATCTTCGATAACATATTTCTTTCCAGGGATATCAGTAGGGGTGCTGTCAACTGCTGGTAGAAAAGAATAAAAAAACTGTTATTTCAAAGCATGCTTATGCAATTGGAACAACTTGTAGAAATCTTTTCTTCTTGGTTCTATTTGTCAGGTCATACGAAAATTGGTTAAGGATTAAGGATTTTCTTGTTTCTTTGACTCTTTTGTGTAACATGTAAACCCAAAATATTTGAATTGCAATTCTATGACTATTTCCAGCTAAATAAAATTGCCCCCTTCTACACCTTTATTGTGTTTTTGCCATCTTTGCTAAAGAAACACATAAGTTATAGTTTTAAAGCCGTTACTTCACTAAAGACTAGCTAGTGTTGCTACATCTAAACCAAGTTTCATGTGCCCCAATTTGTCAGGGTACTTGGTATCATTAATTGAAACAGCTTCAAAAAAAGCTGCAAACGAATCCTCCAAACAAGTCTTGACTGCAGTGCATTGCACTGGGGTTAATGGTGCTCATAATGAATAAGTGCGATGTTATAGACGACCCCACAGGCCCTATATGCAACAGAAATCTCTTTCAAAATCTGTGTTCTTGTTACAAAATATACACATACCATCTGGTTCACTTGCCAGATGCACTTGATTATCGACCTGTAAAAATACATGGAGAGATCAGAGAACAACAGAAAGATGTCATAACCAGTATGCAAGAACATCAGTCCACTGAGGGTGAAACAGGGGGCAGGTATGACTAAGATTAGGAGACACGTCCAAGTGAAAGTGACAGATGATCCACCATTCGGCCTTACATATTTGTCATCACCGCCATCTTCATCATCACTTTTTGTCAGGGATGTTAGAAGATGAAAGAAACTAAAGATACAAAACCTGAGCATCAGCAGCTTGAGATTCCTCCTGCGTCATCTCACAGTCCTCTGCAGTTCCAGCTGGGGTTGCTGTAGTGTTTGTGACACACAAGAACAGGGCAGAATGAGCATTTTTTATTTCATTTTCAGACAAACTGATCAGGTATCGGTTAAAACAATGCTCATATACAGTGGGAACCAGTTTACATACACCTCAGAGAAAGATACAAAAACCTTTTTTCCTCACTGTTGAACATTAATCCAGAGCAAACATTTCCTGTTTTAGGTCAGTTAATATCAACATATTGTTTGTATTTGTTAAATATCAGCATAGAGAAGGAATTTTATTATTATTATTATTATTGTTATTATTATTATTTACATTTATTTCACCATTCAAAAGTTTGCATACACTCCTTTAGCATTTGGTGGAATGGTCTCGAAATTGTTTCATTGGGCCAAATTTTTTGAACATCTTTCCACATGCTTTTCACAATAATGTGCTGGAATGTCGGCCCATTTCTCTTTACAGAACTGGTGCAACAGGGCTTGGCTTGTAGGACTTTTTGCCCACATGCACCTTTTCAGTGATGTCCACAAATTCTCAATAGGAATGATATCAAGGCTTTGTGATGGCCACTCCAATATCTTGATTTTGTTGTCCTTTAGCCACTTGTAACTAATTTGGAGGTATGGTTGGGGTCATTTGGAAGACCCATTTTCACCCAAGCTTTAACCTCCTGACTGATGTCTTGAGATATTTCTCAAATAAATTCACATCATTTTATTTTCTCATGATGCCATCTATTTTGTGAGGTGCATCAGTCCCTCCTGTAGCAAACATGCTTCACAACATGATTCTACTACCTGCATACTATACGGTTTGGACATGAATAAAATGATTTTATGTCCTTTACAATTGCCCAGTTCTACACCATTATTGCATTTTGACTTTTTGTTGAAGAAACACATTTGTTCTGGCATTAGAACCATCAAGCTGAACACTAGCTACAGACTAGCTAGGGTTTTTCAGGGTATTTGGAGTCGGTAATGAAAACAGCTGCAAAAATTCCTCCAACAAATCAGTTTGACTGCACTAGATTGCTCTGGAGTTAATGGTGCTCATAATGAATAACTTTCCAGATGTACCTAATTTTATTGTTGTTTTTTTATTACCTATTGCTTAAATACACTCACGTCATTTTATTTTCTCATGATGCCATCTATTTTGTGAAGTGCATCAGTCCCTCCTGTAGCAAAGCTGCTCTATAACATCATGCTACCACCTGTATATTTTACGGTGCTTATAACGAATAATTGCTCTGGTCAATTGTGATGTTTTGTACATCAAGATAACCCCATAGACCCTATATGCAACAGAAATCTCTAATAAAAAAAGGCTCTGAATATGTTAATGTAAAGCATGGGAGAGAAAAGAAGAGTGGGCTAGTGTTGTGAATCAGTTAATAGCTTGATGAACTTGGACAACAGGCTATGGATAGATTAATACAAATTTCTCCTTTAAGTTAGGACATGAAAATTGACTTAGGAACGGTTGTTCAGTAATGTCTTTTTTCCTAAATAAGGTCCTAAACTACCATTACCACAGGTACCAGACAAACATTCTTGTTTTCTTTCTTCATGAATGATAGGATGGACTTTATTGCCAGTGTCAATCTTCATTGTAAATCCTTTCGATAAGAGCATCAGCTAAAGTAAATGTAGTGATTGATTGTGATCCACATCAAGACAACACTGATGACCATATGTAAAAGAAATCTCCATTATAAACCGTTATAACAATGAACATAAGACTTGCTTGGATTTGACTGTATGGCAAAATATATACACACCTTTTGGTTCGCTTTCCCCCTCATTGTTAACCTGTGCCAATACATGTAAAGGTTAGTGAATAGCAAACAGATGCCATAACCTGTGCATATGAAACACAAGAGTCACCAGGGTAGAGAATGGGCCATGGCTATTCGCGCGCACTTAAGTGTGTTCTTTATGACTGATCTTAAAAGGATCCCCAACTAGTAAGACAGAAAGCACAGCAGTGTCTCTACCTCCTGCGCAAACTGAAGCGGGCAAGTACTCCACCACCCATCATGACTGCATTCTACAGAGGAACCATAGAGAGCATCCTTACCAGCTGCATCACTGTGTGGGGTGGGAGCTGCACTGACTACAACAGGAAGGCTCTACAACGCATCGTGAGGACAGCTGAGAGGATCATTGGTGCATCACTCCCCTCCCTCCAAGACCTGTACACCACCCGCCTCACCCGAAAAGCCATCACAATTGTCAGCGATGCAAGTTACCCAGCACACAGTCTGTTCAGTCTCCTGCCCACTGGAAAGAGGTACAGGAGCCTCCGCTCCCGCAGTACCAACACCTCGCCAACAGCTTCATCCACCAGGCTGTGAGACTGCTGAACTCTTTCCCTTCCCCACTCCCAGCCCCAGCCAGCAGAGGCACCATGCCAGCAGGAGTCTAGAAAGACACTAGCTCACTCAACTGAGACTCTGCACAATGCAAATTGCACACATCTGCTGCTAATTGTTATATATTTTTTTATACTTATATTTTAATTTTTATACTTATACTTATATTTGCACCACTTATTTATTATTATCATTACTGCTACTGCGGCAAGTACTGCCTATTGACATTTGCACATTGCACTTTTGCACTAAAAAACACAATTACAACAACTATCTTTAAATGCACAAGCTGGAACACTCAGTGAACTTCAGTGAACTGCCCTGCTACAT
The DNA here is from genome assembly GCA_015244755.2 of Tenualosa ilisha. Classification (NCBI taxonomy): domain Eukaryota; kingdom Metazoa; phylum Chordata; class Actinopteri; order Clupeiformes; family Clupeidae; genus Tenualosa; species Tenualosa ilisha. Next base: position 153,832 of record PYXC01002421.1, read on the forward strand.
TAGTTGTGTACTTAAGGTACTCTATGTCTTGTCTTGTCATACCTGTTATGTTAGGTAGTAGTACTAGGCAAAAGTAGCCTTAAGCTATTTATTTATTTATACAACCTTAGGATTAGAATTGTCTTGTTGTGCATCTGCACTTTACTGTTGTTCATGTACACGCATGGGATAGTGGGAAATGTAATTTCGATTCCTTTGTATGTCAAGTACATGTGAAGAAATTGACAATAAAAGTGACTTTGACTTTGACTTTGAAGACAGGTTGGCCCTATAAGATTAACGTTGGTGTCAACTACATAAATGTGACATAATCACACGTAATGTCTAACATACGTAACAAACTTGAACAGTTCTTTTCCTTCCTCTTCCTCTAGTAGCCTATTTAAAACATTTTGAGGATATTTGGGAAGAAGTGAATGTTGAACACTACATTTTGAACACTCAATTATAATTAATAGTAATAGTTGTAGTAGTACTTACTGCTAATTTAAGTAAGTAAATTAATACAATTTTACCTCATTAATTCACTTTGGATAAAGCATCAGCTTGTATATGTATTGTCTTATGAATTCTACTGTATATCTGGCTCAGAAAATACTGACTTAAAAAGAGAGATACTAACCTTTTCATCTAGAGGACTTTTCTGCCCAGACAGTTTAGTGGGCATTTGGTTTGCTGTGGCTGCAAAAGATGTCCATACATGTTCATACAGTACCTCTTCAATAAAAGAGTAACATCTCACCTGATGCCCGATAACCTCACCTGTCCCAAATCAATCATTACAATGTCACTAGTCACATTACAACAAATAAGCAATATGACACAGTCAGCTTTTTTGCTGGCCTTACAAAATAATTCTGCACAAAAGTTTTCAAGCTGTCATAGCATTTGCAGCTGATGTTCACAAGACATTGTTAGAGATATCCTTGAAAACTGACTCTTGTGAAAACGTGCCAAGTAACAGACAGTTATAGCTATGTCAGCCTTATTATGGATGCAGGGCCGACTCTCGGCATTTTGCTGCCATAGACCCAGTTTGAGTTTTGCCCCCTCCATTTTAGAAATACAAGTGAAAACAATTAAGAAAAAAGTTGAGAAATGTATTGCAATGTCCCCATGAAATTTGGTAGTCAAGGCAATTAGGCTAGGTCGCCTATTCCAGGAACCGTCCCTGAATGGAAGCAGCCAGTGAAGTGTTCAGGTACATGGTAAAAGTAAAGTAAATTCTGACACTAAATAGTAGGAATTTTGGGATGTATTAATAGGTAGTAGGTCTTATATTTGCTAATGTGTATGTGGTAATGTAGTATTAGAGGTGAGAACCAACTGTAAGTTGTTTGTCTTAAGTGTGTTACATTGCATAAGGGAACTGGGGCTTGCCTTGTGTTGTGGCTTCACTTTGTGTTATGACCTGTAAATTAGAGACCAACCATCAACCATTCTTTCTTAAACAATCAAGCAAATCTAATATTACATATTTTTCTAAAATCTGTTGTTATAAAGTGATGGCAGAAAGAAAGAAAAGGACACTGAACCACTTTATGAGTTTTGTCTCTGTCAGTCATTTCACTTATGTCTTCCTTTCCAGTGTTCTGATCTGTTGAGGCTGCTGTAGCAAAGGGCAAAGTAACAGTTAATTACAGCATAGATAACATATGAGGAGTTTCCAGTGCCACACAGCACTGATGGGAATTCAAGATACATTTCTGTCCATTTTAAATAAATTACTGATGGCACTTTGCCCTACAACTTCCATCAGCATACATTCTGCTGGCCTGGCTCTTGTCCTGATGGTGCTATTAACTTAGAGTCATAAAGCCTGTTCACATAAGACCTTTACTATTTACTGCTGATAGTACTATCAAGGAAAGAGCCAATGAGGAATGAGATACATCCTTTACTTTTCCTTTTGACAGTACACAGAGCACAGAATACAAAATCAGTGGCTCATATAATATAAACTGTGTGCCACTCACTTGTGTCAGTCTGCTTCAGACTGTCAGAATTACGATGTGCTGAATCAGTGTGGACCTGTAATGAGAAATATAAAAGCACCTACTAACTGCCAACAAGTTAAAAAAAATGTAAAATAATTTAATTTTACAAATATACAAGTACCTTGTTTTCACACATATCAAAAGTAACTCTGTGAATGCTTACTTTAAAATGCCAACCCTTAAAAATATTTATCGACCAGACAACAATAACAAAAGTCCCTTACCTCCTGTTGAGTTAGCAAGTCCAGAATCTTTGTGCAGTCATCCTCACTGGGACCCTGCTCGTCCTGGCACTCAATGAGCAGGACATTCTTTTCCTTCAAAGCTCTGACAATCTCAGGTACTTTGTCTTTGGTCTTGTGCACCAGAACATGTACATGTTTTGATCCTATAGCAAAAAGTGACATTCAAATACAATTACTTATTCAAATGCTTAATTTGATTCATTCCTGTGTTACCTTAAGTCACTAAACATTTTGAATTAGATTTTTCTTAAATGTTCAATGTCTTGTCTTAATGTTTAAGACTTGTTTTAAATGTTCAATGTTGAATGTCTGTCTTTGTCTAAGCATGGGATAGTAAGAAACGAAAATTCAATTTCTCGAATGTCTTGTACATGTGAAGAATTGACAATAAAGCTAACTTTGACTTTTCTCTTTAGGCATTCTGGGCATGGCATAGGCTACCTGGAGTCTGTATCACAGTCACCTAATTAGAATATTTGTATCCTAGCTATAGACACCTGTAAACTATTAAACAAAATGAAATTACAGCATAGGACATTTGGATTATTGTAGTTACGTTTTTATTTATTATTTAATTGTCTAATTTACAGGTATTGTGTTCTAGTCTTTGTGTTTAGCCTTGGGAAGTTAGTATTTTATAAAGTAGTTGGTTCTCGGAATCGCAGCATCAAGAAATCGCAAAGTTGGAAAAAAAGAAAGAAAGAAAGAAAGAAAGAAAGAAAGAAAGAAAGAAAGAAAGAAAGAAAAATAATGCATGTCGACATTTATATCTTAATATTATATTAAAAACAACTGATTTGCAGAGTCTGGCTTAATTACTGTGCTCTAGCATTCAGCATGCGACGTTCATAATGACGTTCAGCAAGCGAGTTTGTTTATACCTGGCATGACCAATGGACTGATTGTACAAAGAAAACAACGTTTTCTCGATCAGAAAATACTTCCTGTTTTCGTGTCATGACACACACCGGTAGACGCATATACAATTAGGTGCAGTGGGAGCGCTCAGCCTCATTCAGTGAATGTGCTCATCTGCGCAAGAGAAAGTGAAGCTACTCCAGCTGCCTGCTAAGTAACGGTAGCCTATTTAAACGACATTTAAACATTTAAACAAACTTGGATTCCTGCAACGGTTCATGGAAATAGTATTGAAACATTTAAGCTGCAGGGCACTGATGCAGGGTTCTATGCATACATCTATTGTACTGTGTGCCCGTCAGAATGAACGTCTTTCACGTAGCCCTCAGAAAGCACCTGTCATGACACTGTGACATCATCACAGTTGATATCAGGACGTGATATTGCAGGGGAGCTTGCCATTAAGATGCAACGATTTCTTCACGTTCTGCTGTTATGTCTAGGTAATTTCTAGGTGCGTTAGCCTAAAAAAATGCCATATTCCTTTTGAGGCTGACAAATTGTTATTTGACAACAACGGAAGATGGATCTTAAATACAAAAATACAACAAGTTGGAAAAATTAAGAACAGATTACCCTTTTTCACTGTTGAGGATGCATAGTCTCTGGCTAGACTGTATGTCAACACAATGTCACATTCCTTTTGATTAGACTCTTCCTCAAGCTTTTTGTCCTTACCAAAGGACTTAACATGATCATGGATGTTTTCAAGGTCAGGAGGGACAATAGCACAGACTTTTACCATCTTATCCTGACAACGACACACAACAGTGAAAGCACAATTATATTGTTTTAGTGGTGTGATCAGACTGCAATGCATACAAACACACACAGTGATTCTTAGACAGAGAGAGAGTGCGTGCAAATACAGATACTCATGAGACACCTCATATTCATAACACAAACCTTGTGAAATATGAAACTCCAATCTAAAAAAAAGATTTCTGGTTGTTCTTTCACTACTGACACAGGTCCAAGAGGGAACACTCCGGGTAAGTCTTCCCTGAAAAATGGCTGAGTTAGAAAGACACAAAGCATAAAACACCAGTCAGCCTACTTTTGCTTTCAATTTGAGCTGTTTGCCATGTCACTAAGCACGTCTGAGATAAAGTGAAACCTCTGACACTTTTCTATCTATAGCTAAGTTTCCCAGTTACATGTTACAAGTTACAACAGCAGTATGTGTATTAGTTAATATGAAATATTTTTATAAAGTTTGATTGGTGTTGATGTGTGTGGTGTGGTTTCAATGTTTTAATGTTTAGTCTCTGGTATAACTCAACTGAGAATATGGGAGCACAGACATTGACTCTCTTGGAGATATAAGTAATGACAGGAAGCTAAAATACAGTTCCTGCAGATGCAGATGCAACGACCCACAACCCTAGAATGTCATTTTGTGTCCTGTAGTTCAAACAGATAAAGACAGATAAAGTGATCATCACTGCAACAGGATCCATTTTATTTAAAAGGCTGATGAAACATCACACATTACAAGATTAACTGATTCTTCCCCAGGCAAAATTAGACATACTCTTAACTTACTCTTAACATGGCAGTCACTAGCAATGACAGATTTCAATGTGAGATGCTATTTCATAACTTTATACTTACAACACAACTTACAACAAATTTAAACAAATTCTCATACTATTATGTATGAACTGATTTATTTATTCCACTTTAATTTCATACTACACCTGATAATTCAACATAAAGCCTTACACCTAGATTTCACTGGACTTTAACATACTAACTTTATTATATTATTACTGCCTTCTCCCCTCTGTTCAGGCTGCTGAAGTGACAGGCAGCGAGGCAGAGAGAGACAGTGAGACTGGGAAATGACAGTGAATCAGATTCAAACCCAGGTCCACATGAGCACTTAGATCCAAATGTGGTGCAGATGGTGCAGCCTCCGGTGCTACAATGCTACCCTAGTGAGTTTTGGTCATTTAGTTTATTTTTCTTCACTGCAAGGAAGCTACATAGTTCACATAGTTGTTTGTGTGTGTGTGTGTGCGCGTGTGTGTGTGTGAGTGTGTGTTAGTGTTTATTGTTGTCATTTCACACTTTGCTGTGCTGTAGCCTACACAAACATACAAGTTCAGGTTTTTGAATAACATACATAAAATCTTTTTGAAAAAAAAGGTTTTAAAAATACTTAATAATAACAAGTTCATCTTTGTATTTTGAGTATGCCTGTTGATATAATGACACTTACATTTCTTTCCTACTTTTCAGAGGGAGGTTGTGTCAAAGAGTCACCCAGAACTTGTTCCAAACAAAAACTGATTAGGTGCTTAATTCTACCTAGCGAGTATCCAGTCAAATTATAAGTATAGTCTATAAAGCCCCCAAATGACTTCTGGGTAACTGAAATGGAATCCATGCTTTGCGAAGTTTTCCTGACAGAAAGGAAAAAAAAACAAAGTTAAAAGGTTATGTTAAGCAAAGAGCAACAAATTGAGAAACAAAAAAGATTAGCATATCCTCGTCAGTGAGATGGGATAAGGAATTCGATTTTTAAATTATTATTATGGATAGTTGTTATTAGTTGTATTATTTATTGGTATAATTTAAAGGTTTTTCTTAAAAACTACCAGCTACCTAAACACAGACAGTATAGTGTCAAACTGATGAGGGGGAAGAGAGAAAACTGACTTTTTGCGCTCCTCATGCATCAAGTGCATCTTGATCTGTTCCAGTGCCTCTTCGTTTGTCTTGCAAGGAAGAAGCCCCAGGTCCTGATGGAACAGGCAGTCCACGATAAGAATATCTTTATTCCTTCCAAAGCGTTTGGTGTTTGGTATGACGTACTGTTCATCAAATGTGTGATGCATCACTACCAGGATAGAAGGCTTTGAGTCTGTCAAACAAAAACACACAAAACACACATGTATCATCATTTTAGCTTGAAATGAATACTTAAAACTCTTAAAATTTCTTAGCAAATTTAGTTAACTAATTTTGCTTTAGTGTAATTTAGTTTTAGACTTATGCACCTTCAATGTCTTTGAGAGTTGCTTCAATGTCAGTTCCAACTCGAGACACGATAGGACAGAAAGCAAGGGTGATATCCGACCATTCTGAAGTGGCCACTTTAGTCACATTGGGACTATTATCCAAACAAATCTTGAAAGCACTGATGTGATTTTTAACGCTTCTTGGAACAATTTCATGGACACGGACTGACGGGCACTCTGTTACAAACAGCAGGTGTTCAGAATGATAAAAATTAAACACTTGATTAACTAATGAAGTCAGAGTAATAAACAGAAAACGCCAGAAAAACGCCACATGCATGGCTTACCTGCTTCTTTGGCATCTTCGCACATGTCCCATTCAAGACTTTGAAGGAGTGAGAGAGAGAGAGAGAGAGAGAGAGAGAGAGAATTTTAAGTTTCACCATAAGGAGTAATTCATCCATCTCCAAAAACACATTTTACACACACAATTCTTGACTAAAATGAACTTGACATTAGGACTGACTGAATTCAGTCATTACGGTGTAATAATTTGAAATGATCCCAAACCTTCCTAAGATCTCCTTAATGCTACTGTCATTATTTTCACACTTCAGGAGTCCTATATCTTCATGATACAAGAAGTCCACGATGTGTATGTCCTTTTTGCATAGTTCTTTTTCAATGCTGCTGTTGTCTTGTACCACATAAGCAGGGTCCTTAGTGTGGTGCATCAACGCCAATATGGTAGGCTTGCAAGCTAGAGACAACAATAAACAATACACACTCAAGTTTTCTAAAATGATTTCTTGTTATCTTAGGATAAAATGCTTTAACCTCCCACAGTGAGTTATTATACAAATATTTAAGTAATGCATATATGTGTGTGTGTGTGTGTGTGTGTGTGTGTGTGTGTGTGTGCACATGCTGCAACCTAGTTGAACTGGGAAACACACACATCCCACCTCTAAATTACCACCATTCTATCTTACACCTCTGTGCTATACCTCTAGTCTCTTTGAGAATAGCCTCAATGCAAGGGCCTACTTCAGAATCAAAAGGACAGAAGTTCAAGATGACGTCACACAAGTCTGATGAGGACACTTCAATGAAATTGAAGTTTTTCAAGTACAACGGGAAGTCTTTGTTGTGCTTTTGCAAACCCCCATGCACCTTGCTGAAGAATCTGACAGCAGGGGAATCTGGAAAAGGAAAAGAAATGATGACATAGGTCATTAGAGTAAGTGCATGAGGATCAGAATTAGGTTTTCTGCCATATAGTTTTCCCATATACAATAAATGTGTTCATTGCCAAATGGGCTGCACGTACAGTACAATGACTTAGCCAGATTTCTGTAGTGCCAGCTCCCTGTTCAAAATAGGTAGACTACACAACAATAGAAATAACTAAGGTACAACTCACAACAACTAAGAACACATCTGAATGAATGCTACACATTTCAGTATGCAATATGCGGTCAAGGCTGCCTATACATAGCCTATAAATAGAAGAATGTAATAATTCATGAACATAACAGCTCTCACCAGTCAGTTTAGTATCTCCAAACATGACCCATGTTTCAGCCTGGGGTTCTTCAATGCTAAAAAAAAATTGCAGACATGTCATAACAAACGTAGGCTATGTAGTTAATAGCCTAAACAAACATGCACGCAGGAATATCATGCTGACGTGATAACGAACAAAGTAGACAGTATAGCTGGTAATATGGATTACTGTACACTCATTCCTGTAGGCTATTTATCACACCTCCATTTCTTTCATTAGGCAGTTCTGATCACTTTGGGACAGTTCTTTTGGCTACAGAGCCTACTGTGAATAATGGTCTGTCGTCATTTTGGGTTTGAAATCTAGCTGCGCTACTTGAAAATTCCAACAAAGTGAAATATGTGACACGTTATGACATGATATGTCATATGTGTGACATATGTGATGTCATAGCTTTCGAAAGTTACAGGCTTATTGTAGTTACCTTCTAGGTCCCTCTTCCATGGTGTCAGCTGCAAAGAAAAGATAAAAAAGCTGGATGCCAGTCTGCTGAAGTCAATCATTCGACGTTCGACGCTCAGCCTACACCGCTTTTACTTACTTTTAGTTACTTTTGCAGTCATTAGCCAAAATTAAAGCCAAATTAAAGTTTAGAGTAGAGCAGTAGAGATATTCGTTTCACAAAAGAGGGTCTCACTTCTTACAGTGAACATAAACTCTATGTGATAGTCATGTAAACAAAACAAAACAAAGTTACCTGTGCAGAGCATATCTGTAGTCACTCCCAAATTGTATTACTCGCTTTGAATGTAGTTTCAAGTAGAGCCTAAGCTATGACATTAAACCAAATACATATTTAAATGTTTATTTTCTTTTTTAATGAGACGTTTAGCTACTGACCTTCCGACATAGGCGTGTGACGGGTTTGTTTTTGTTTCTTCGAGTTACTTTCAGTTTGTCTGTGAAATGGTCATAGCCCATAGGTAGTGCCTGTTCTTCACAGAAGAGGGCGTGATTTGTCGGCTAAATCCAGCATGCTGCATGATGACTCAAAATTTCTAACATGATATTTCGCATGTAAAAGGTAAAATAACAAACATCACACATAACCGACATGATTTATTGCTAATGTTTTAGTTCACTGACACCTTGTGGCTTCATTGCCCACTAAAGTTATAGGAACTGAAATGAACGTAATGTAGAACTAATGCATTAATTTAGGCCTACAGTAAATAGCAGGCAGCAGTCATGCCTGGGCTCTTCGGAACTCACACTGTTGCTCTTAATGCAGTTTGTCATGTCCTCCCGACTGAAATATGTGACGCGCCAAAAGACCTGTGGGCTATTAGTAGTGCCTTGCAAGCTGCCGGAAAACAACATTTAGCGATGGTTAATGATAGCGACAGACATTTATCCAATTCTGTCGTTATATTTTTAAATATGGACTGTGAGATCATGCTTGATACACTGTAAAGTGTCAGAGCTGCTCTTAAATTTAAGTTTGCACATTTAGGCCGATCTCGTGTCAAGAGTAGGTGGAACAACTGATACCCAATATGTCAGTAAAACCAATAATATGATATAAATCTCTCTACTACTGCACAATGCACTTTTCCCCGCACAGGACCATAAACCGTCCTTGTATCCTGGTATCCATGTTCATAGAGAGAATTCAACCAGATTACAAGTAGCCTACAGGATTGGGCCCAATATCTGCACCGGGAGGTGCAAACGCTCCGGTCACATGAGTCACTATGCATTTTGTCATGATGCTAGTGTTGAACATGTAGTGTATCTACTGTGTACCTTGCTGCCACGATTTATTGCAACAAGGGCTTTCAGCAAATTGAGCTAAATACTTTTAGCCTACTGTGCTGACATTTTTTCAGAACGCGTATAGCCTACAGTACAATTATTGTGACGCCACCTGTTGTCTTGGTAATGATTACGCCAGCTTTTACCGTCATAGTAAGAACATTACTTAAAATGTATTTGATGTATCGGTTCATTTGGAAAATGAACGAGGTTACAGTTGCACGATTTAAGACTAGGAACAAGAAATCAATTAAGAAATAACGCGATTGCGTTTGTGGTGAGTAAAAATAAGTAAAGATGCCATGTTTATGCTTAAAATAGATAAAGAATGTATGAATTTGGTTAATAATTCATTCTCCCACGATTTAATAGGCCTAAATTGCATAGCCTAAATATTTGGTTTTATTTAACAAACCACTCTGAATACAAATAAGAATTTATGAGCAACACCCATTTTGATACACCCATTGTCTGCTGTGAAGTAGGCTTCACAGGCATATTACAGACACACACACACACACACATTTTACTGTAGTCTAATCTTAATTGTAGCCTATAGCCTATATATATATATATATGACCAAAACCCTTATTGTCTTTTAGATTGCAGTTGGAGATGTCATCTCCTGGCCAATCACGGCATGTCCAACCACAAGTATGTCTCACCTTTTAATCCTTTGAAAGAAATATAACATTTGCACTGTCACTTGTCCACTGACATAAACAAGCAATCTACTTTAACTTTTCAGTCAGATGATGACAATGAACTGTCTGATGGCGAGGTAGATCAGGTAAGCTGTGTGTGTGTGTGTGTGTGTGTCTGTTAGACTGTCTGTCTGTCTGTGTTTGTGTCACACAAATACACATGCTTTTTACTCACAGACTGGAGCACATGGGCCTGCCCTCCTGTCCTCAAGCACTCTCGGTCAGACATTGGAGGCCCTCTTGCGAAGAGAGCCCTTGTCTGACTCTGAAGAGAACTGGAGACAGTTGCTGACATGGTGCCAGATGATGCGTCTGGAGAATCAAAATCTCTGGCGAGAGGTGGGGAGACTCCGCACTCTGTTGCAGGTAAGAGAATAATGATACTTTCATGCTCTTAACGAGCTAAACGAACTTGTTGTCTAGTGGAAGTAATTCAAGATACTTGTTCTTTTGTCTTCAACTCAGACGAGAGATGAAAGAACCTCATCCTTAAGTCTTCCAATTCCCAGTGAGGATTTGCGCACTGCAAGAGAGTTTGTCCCCCTGTCTTTGCCGCAAAGACTGCCTGTGCGCACCATCTTCCAGCTGCTGCCGCGCTGCAGGGGATCAGCCACGAGAAGACGTGTTCATGGTGTGCCCTGCCACTCCAACTATCTGGCGGCACGTAAAACACGCTCAGAGCCGTGGCTGGTTTCATCATCACCCGCTACAGCATCTCGGTATACTGGAAATATGCCCTCCAGTTCCACCCCAGTGCCACCTTCTCTGCACACCACTCAAACTCTATCAGGCTCTGAGGTGGATGCCCAGCCTGGAACCTCTGCACCCATAAAGCTAACAGCCTCAGAGGTACCCTCTCCTGACCCCATTGGAGACCAGAGAAACCGTGTGGTTCAGAAACTTCAGCTGTGCGACAGTGAGGCACCAAGGGATACTTTTGCTCCAACTGATCTGAGTTCAATCCAGGATGCCTCTTCCCCTGAGGTAGGTACTCAAGTGGAATCAGAGCAGTGCCCCAGAGTTACCGAGCCAAAGGTAAAGCTGCAGGAGAACCAGGAAGGGGGGGACAACAGCACCCTGGCACAAACTAAAGGCATGGGAGAGAGAATGGTGGATGGCTCAGAGCAGAATGCAAATAGAGATGTTATCCGTCCAGGGCAGGTCTTGCCTCGCTCCAACAAGCCTATGATGAAACCTATGATGCTGCTCTATAACATCATGCTACCACCTGTATATTTTACGGTGCTTATAACGAATAATTGCTCTGGTCAATTGTAATGTTTTGTACATCAAGATAACCCCATAGACCCTATATGCAACAGAAATCTCTAATAAAAAAAGGTTCTGAATATGTTAATGTAAAGCATGGGAGAGAAAAGAAGAGTGGGCTAGTGTTGTGAATCAGTTAATAGCTTGATGAACTTGGACAACAGGCTATGGATAGATTAATACAAATTTCTCCTTTAAGTTAGGACATAAAAATTGACTTAGGAACGGTTGTTCAGTAATGTCTTTTTTCCTAAATAAGGTCCTAAACTACCATTACCACAGGTACCAGACAAACATTCTTGTTTTCTTTCTTCATGAATGATAGGATGGACTTTATTGCCAGTGTCAATCTTCATTGTAAATCCTTTCGATAAGAGCATCAGCTAAAGTAAATGTAGTGATTGATTGTGATCCACATCAAGACAACACTGATGACCATATGTAAAAGAAATCTCCATTATAAACCGTTATAACAATGAACATAAGACTTGCTTAGATTTGACTGTATGGCAAAATATATACACACCTTTTGGTTTGCTTTCCCCCTCATTGTTAACCTGTGCCAATACATGTAAAGGTTAGTGAATAGCAAACAGATGCCATAACCTGTACATATGAAACACAAGAGTCACCAGGGTAGAGAATGGGCCATGGCTATTCGCGCGCACTTAAGTGTGTTCTTTATGACTGATCTTAAAAGGATCCCCAACTAGTAAGACAGAAAGCACAGCAGCGTCTCTACTTCCTGCGCAAACTGAAGCGGGCAAGTACTCCACCACCCATCATGACTGCATTCTATAGAGGAACCATAGAGAGCATCCTTACCAGCTGCATCACTGTGTGGGGTGGGAGCTGCACTGACTACAACAGGAAGGCTCTACAACGCATCGTGAGGACAGCTGAGAGGATCATTGGTGCATCACTCCCCTCCCTCCAAGACCTGTACACCACCCGCCTCACCCGAAAAGCCATCACAATTGTCAGCGATGCAAGTTACCCAGCACACAGTCTGTTCAGTCTCCTGCCCACTGGAAAGAGGTACAGGAGCCTCCGCTCCCGCAGTACCAACACCTCGCCAACAGCTTCATCCACCAGGCTGTGAGACTGCTGAACTCTTTCCCTTCCCCACTCCCAGCCCCAGCCAGCAGAGGCACCAGGCCGGCAGGAGTCTAGAAAGACACTGGCCTCACCTCCAACTGAGACTCTGCACAATGCAAATTGCACACATCTGCTGCTAATTGTTATATATTTATATTTATATACTTATATTTTATATTTTTATATACTTTTATACTTATATTTGCACCACTTATTTATTATTATCATTACTGATACTGCGGCAAGTACTGCCTATTGACATTTGCACATTGCACTTTTGCACTAAAAAACACAATTACAACAACTATCTCTAAATGCACAAGCTGGAACACTCAGTGAACTTCAGTGAACTGCCCTGCTACATTAGTTGTGTACTTAAGGTACTCTATGTCTTGTCTTGTCATACCTGTTATGTTAGGTAGTAGTACTAGGCAAAAGTAGCCTTAAGCTATTTATTTATTTATTTATACAACCTTAGGATTAGAATTGTCTTGTTGTGCATCTGCACTTTACTGTTGTTCATGTACACGCATGGGATAGTGGGAAATGTAATTTCAATTCCTTTGTATGTCAAGTACATGTGAAGAAATTGACAATAAAAGTGACTTTGACTTTGAAGACAAGTTGGCCCTATAAGATTAACGTTGGTGTCAACTACATAAATGTGACATAATCACACGTAATGTCTAACATACGTAACAAACTTGAACAGTTCTTTTCCTTCCTCTTCCTCTAGTAGCCTATTTAAAACATTTTGAGGATATTTGGGAAGAAGTGAATGTTGAACACTACATTTTGAACACTCAATTATAATTAATAGTAATAGTTGTAGTAGTACTTACTGCTAATTTAAGTAAGTAAATTAATACAATTTTACCTCATTAATTCACTTTGGATAAAGCATCAGCTTGTATATGTATTGTCTTATGAATTCTACTGTATATCTGGCTCAGAAAATACTGACTTAAAAAGAGAGATACTAACCTTTTCATCTAGAGGACTTTTCTGCCCAGACAGTTTAGTGGGCATTTGGTTTGCTGTGGCTGCAAAAGATGTCCATACATGTTCATACAGTACCTCTTCAATAAAAGAGTAACATCTCACCTGATGCCCGATAACCTCACCTGTCCCAAATCAATCATTACAATGTCACTAGTCACATTACAACAAATAAGCAATATGACACAGTCAGCTTTTTTGCTGGCCTTACAAAATAATTCTGCACAAAAGTTTTCAAGCTGTCATAGCATTTGCAGCTGATGTTCACAAGACATTGTTAGAGATATCCTTGAAAACTGACTCTTGTGAAAACGTGCCAAGTAACAGACAGTTATACCTATGTCAGCCTTATTATGGATGCAGGGCCGACTCTCGGCATTTTGCTGCCATAGACCCAGTTTGAGTTTTGCCCCCTCCATTTTAGAAATACAAGTGAAAACAATTAAGAAAAAAGTTGAGAAATGTATTGCAATGTCCCCATGAAATTTGGTAGTCAAGGCAATTAGGCTAGGTCGCCTATTCCAGGAACCGTCCCTGAATGGAAGCAGCCAGTGAAGTGTTCAGGTACATGGTAAAAGTAAAGTAAATTCTGACACTAAATAGTAGGAATTTTGGGATGTATTAATAGGTAGTAGGTCTTATATTTGCTAATGTGTATGTGGTAATGTAGTATTAGAGGTGAGAACCAACTGTAAGTTGTTTGTCTTAAGTGTGTTACATTGCTTAAGGGAACTGGGGCTTGCCTTGTGTTGTGGCTTCACTTTGTGTTATGACCTGTAAATTAGAGACCAACCATCAACCATTCTTTCTTAAACAATCAAGCAAATCTAATATTACATATTTTTCTAAAATCTGTTGTTATAAAGGTGATGGCAGAAAGAAAGAAAAGGACACTGAACCACTTTATGAGTTTTGTCTCTGTCAGTCATTTCACTTATGTCTTCCTTTCCAGTGTTCTGATCTGTTGAGGCTGCTGTAGCAAAGGGCAAAGTAACAGTTAATTACAGCATAGATAACATATGAGGAGTTTCCAGTGCCACACAGCACTGATGGGAATTCAAGATACATTTCTGTCCATTTTAAATAAATTACTGATGGCACTTTGCCCTACAACTTCCATCAGCATACATTCTGCTGGCCTGGCTCTTGTCCTGATGGTGCTATTAACTTAGAGTCATAAAGCCTGTTCACATAAGACCTTTACTATTTACTGCTGATAGTACTATCAAGGATAGAGCCAATGAGGAATGAGATACATCCTTTACTTTTCCTTTTGACAGTACACAGAGCACAGAATACAAAATCAGTGGCTCATATAATATAAACTGTGTGCCACTCACTTGTGTCAGTCTGCTTCAGACTGTCAGAATTACGATGTGCTGAATCAGTGTGGACCTGTAATGAGAAATATAAAAGCACCTACTAACTGCCAACAAGTTAAAACGAAATGTAAAATAATTTAATTTTACAAATATACAAGTACCTTGTTTTCACACATATCAAAAGTAACTCTGTGAATGCTTACTTTAAAATGCCAACCCTTAAAAATATTTATCGACCAGACAACAATAACAAAAGTCCCTTACCTCCTGTTGAGTTAGCAAGTCCAGAATCTTTGTGCAGTCATCCTCACTGGGACCCTGCTCGTCCTGGCACTCAATGAGCAGGACATTCTTTTCCTTCAAAGCTCTGACAATCTCAGGTACTTTGTCTTTGGTCTTGTGCACCAGAACATGTACATGTTTTGATCCTATAGCAAAAAGTGACATTCAAATACAATTACTTATTCAAATGCTTAATTTGATTCATTCCTGTGTTACCTTAAGTCACTAAACATTTTGAATTAGATTTTTCTTAAATGTTCAATGTCTTGTCTTAATGTTTAAGACTTGTTTTAAATGTTCAATGTTGAATGTCTGTCTTTGTCTAAGCATGGGATAGTAAGAAACGAAAATTCAATTTCTCGAATGTCTTGTACATGTGAAGAATTGACAATAAAGCTAACTTTGACTTTTCTCTTTAGGCATTCTGGGCATGGCATAGGCTACCTGGAGTCTGTATCACAGTCACCTAATTAGAATATTTGTATCCTAGCTATAGACACCTGTAAACTATTAAACAAAATGAAATTACAGCATAGGACATTTGGATTATTGTAGTTACGTTTTTATTTATTATTTAATTGTCTAATTTACAGGTATTGTGTTCTAGTCTTTGTGTTTAGCCTTGGGAAGTTAAGTATTTTATAAAGTAGTTGGTTCTCGGAATCGCAGCATCAAGAAATCGCAAAGTTGGAAAGAAAGAAAGAAAGAAAGAAAGAAAGAAAGAAAGAAAAATAATGCATGTCGACATTTATATCTTAATATTATATTAAAAACAACTGATTTGCAGAGTCTGGCTTAATTACTGTGCTCTAGCATTCAGCATGCGACGTTCATAATGACGTTCAGCAAGCGAGTTTGTTTATACCTGGCATGACCAATGGACTGATTGTACAAAGAAAACAACGTTTTCTCGATCAGAAAATACTTCCTGTTTTCGTGTCATGACACACACCGGTAGACGCATATACAATTAGGTGCAGTGGAAGCGCTCAGCCTCATTCAGTGAATGTGCTCATCTGCGCAAGAGAAAGTGAAGCTACTCCAGCTGCCTGCTAAGTAACGGTAGCCTATTTAAACGACATTTAAACATTTAAACAAACTTGGATTCCTGCAACGGTTCATGGAAATAGTATTGAAACATTTAAGCTGCAGGGCACTGATGCAGGGTTCTATGCATACATCTATTGTACTGTGTGCCCGTCAGAATGAACGTCTTTCACGTAGCCCTCAGAAAGCACCTGTCATGACACTGTGACATCATCACAGTTGATATCAGGACGTGATATTGCAGGGGAGCTTGCCATTAAGATGCAACGATTTCTTCACGTTCTGCTGTTATGTCTAGGTAATTTCTAGGTGCGTTAGCCTAAAAAAATGCCATATTCCTTTTGAGGCTGACAAATTGTTATTTGACAACAACGGAAGATGGATCTTAAATACAAAAATACAACAAGTTGGAAAAATTAAGAACAGATTACCCTTTTTCACTGTTGAGGATGCATAGTCTCTGGCTAGACTGTATGTCAACACAATGTCACATTCCTTTTGATTAGACTCTTCCTCAAGCTTTTTGTCCTTACCAAAGGACTTAACATGATCATGGATGTTTTCAAGGTCAGGAGGGACAATAGCACAGACTTTTACCATCTTATCCTGACAACGACACACAACAGTGAAAGCACAATTATATTGTTTTAGTGGTGTGATCAGACTGCAATGCATACAAACACACACAGTGATTCTTAGACAGAGAGAGAGTGCGTGCAAATACAGATACTCATGAGACACCTCATATTCATAACACAAACCTTGTGAAATATGAAACTCCAATCTAAAAAAAAGATTTCTGGTTGTTCTTTCACTACTGACACAGGTCCAAGAGGGAACACTCCGGGTAAGTCTTCCCTGAAAAATGGCTGAGTTAGAAAGACACAAAGCATAAAACACCAGTCAGCCTACTTTTGCTTTCAATTTGAGCTGTTTGCCATGTCACTAAGCACGTCTGAGATAAAGTGAAACCTCTGACACTTTTCTATCTATAGCTAAGTTTCCCAGTTACATGTTACAAGTTACAACAGCAGTATGTGTATCAGTTAATATGAAAATTGTTTTATAAAGTTTGATTGGTGTTGATGTGTGTGGTGTGGTTTCAATGTTTTAATGTTTAGTCTCTGGTATAACTCAACTGAGAATACGGGAGAATAAGCACAGACATTGACTCTCTTGGAGATATAAGTAATGACAGGAAGCTAAAATACAGTTCCTGCAGATGCAGATGCAACGACCCACAACCCTAGAATGTCATTTTGTGTCCTGTAGTTCAAACAGATAAAGACAGATGAAGTGATCATCACTGCAACAGGATCCATTTTATTTAAAAGGCTGATGAAACATCACACATTACAAGATTAACTGATTCTTCCCCAGGCAAAATTAGACATACTCTTAACTTACTCTTAACATGGCAGTCACTAGCAATGACAGATTTCAATGTGAGATGCTATTTCATAACTTTATACTTACAACACAACTTACAACAAATTTAAACAAATTCTCATACTATTATGTATGAACTGATTTATTTATTCCACTTTAATTTCACACTACACCTGATAATTCAACATAAAGCCTTACCCCTAGATTTCACTGGACTTTAACATACTAACTTTAATATATTATTACTGCCTTTTCCCGTCTGTTCAGGCAGAGAGAGACAGTGAGACTGGGAAATGACAGTGAATCAGATTCAAACCCAGGTCCACATGAGCACTTAGATCCAAATGTGGTGCAGATGGTGCAGCCTCCGGTGCTACGATGCTACCCTAGTGGGTTTTGGTCATTTAGTTTATTTTTCTTCACTGCAAGGAAGCTACATAGTTCACATAGTTGTGCGTGTGTGTGTGTGTGTGTGAGTGTGTGTTAGTGTTTATTGTTGTCATTTCACACTTTGCTGTGCTGTAGCCTACACAAACATACAAGTTCAGGTTTTTGAATAACATACATAAAATCATTTTGAAAAAAAGGTTTTAAAAATACTTTTATAATAACAAGTTCATCTTTGTATTTTGAGTATGCTTGTTGATAAGATGACACTTACATTTCTTTCCTACTTTTCAGAGGGAGGTTGTGTCAAAGAGTCACCCAGAACTTGTTCCAAACAAAAACTGATTAGGTGCTTAATTCTACCTAGCGAGTATCCAGTCAAATTATAAGTATAGTCTATAAAGCCCCCAAATGACTTCTGGGTAACTGAAATGGAATCCATTCTTTGCAAAGTTTTCCTGACACAAAGGAAAAAAAAACAAAGTTAAAAGGTTATGTTAAGCAAAGAGCAACAAATTGAGAAACAAAAATGATTAGCATATCCTCGTCAGTGAGATGGGATAAGGAATTCGATTTTTAAATTATTATTATGGATAGTTGTTATTAGTTGTATTATTTATTGGTATAATTTAAAGGTTTTTCTTAAAAACTACCAGCTACCTAAACACAGACAGTATAGTGTCAAACTGATGAGGGGGAAGAGAGAAAACTGACTTTTTGCAGAATGATAAAAATTAAACACTTGATTAACTAATGAAGTGAGAGTAATAAACAGAAAATCTCTGCATACGCCACATGCATGGCTTACCTGCTTCTTTGGCATCTTCGCACATGTCCCATTCAAGACTTTGAAGGAGTGAGAGAGAGGGAGAGAGAGAGAGAGAGAGAATTTTAAGTTTCACCATAAGGAGTAATTCATCCATCTCCAAAAACACATTTTACACACACAATTCTTGACTAAAATGAACTTGACATTAGGACTGACTGAATTCAGTCATTACGGTGTAATAATTTGAAATGATCCCAAACCTTCCTAAGATCTCCTTAATGCTACTGTCATTATTTTCACACTTCAGGAGTCCTATATCTTCATGATACAAGAAGTCCACGATGTGTATGTCCTTTTTGCATAGTACTTTTTTAATGCTGCTGTTGTCTTGTACCACATAAGCAGGGTCCTTAGTGTGGTGCATCAACGCCAATATGGTAGGCTTGCAAGCTAGAGACAACAATAAACAATACACACTCAAGTTTTCTAAAATGATTTCTTGTTATCTTATGATAAAATGCTTTAACCTCCCACAGTGAGTTATTATACAAACATTTAAGTAATGCATATGTGTGTGTGTGTGTGTGTGTGTGTGTGTGCACATGCTGCAACCTAGTTGAACTGGGAAACACACACATCCCACCACTAAATTACCACCATTCTATCTTACACCTCTGTGCTATACCTCTAGTCTCTTTGAGAATAGCCTCAATGCAAGGGCCTACTTCAGAATCAACAGGACAGAAGTTCAAGATGACGTCACACAAGTCTGATGAGGACACTTCAATGAAATTGAAGTTTTTTAAGTACAACGGGAAGTCTTTGTTGTGCTTTTGAAAACCCCCAGGCACCTTGCTGAAGAATCTGACAGCAGGGGAATCTGGAAAAGGAAAAGAAATGACGACATAGGTCATTAGAGTAAGTGCATGAGGATCAGAATTAGGTTTTCTGCCATATAGTTTTCCCATATACAATAAATGTGTTCATTGCCAAATGGGCTGCACGTACAGTACAATGACTTAGCCAGATTTCTGTAGTGCCAGCTCCCTGTTCAAAATAGGTAGACTACACAACAATGGAAATAACTAAGGTACAACTCTAAGAACACATCTGAATGAATGCTACACATTTCAGTATGCAATAGGTCAAGGCTGCCTATACATAGCCTATAAACAGAAGAATGTAATAATTCATGAACATAACAGCTCTCACCAGTCAGTTTAGTATCTTCACACATGACCCATGTTTCAGCCTGGGGTTCTTCAATGCTAAAGAAATTGCAGACATGTCATAACAAACGTAGGCTATGTAGTTAATAGCCTAAACAAACATGCACGCAGGAATATCATGCTGACGTGATAACGAACAAAGTAGACAGTATAGCTGGTAATATGGATTACTCTACACTCATTCCTGTAGGCTATTTATCACACCTCCATTTCTTTCATTAGGCAGTTCTGATCACTTTGGGGCAGTTCTTTTGGCTACAGAGCCTACTGTGAATAATGGTCTGTCGTCATTTTCGATTTGAAATCTAGCTACGCTACTTGAAAATTCCAACAAAGTGAAATACGTGACACGTTATGACATGATATGTCATATGTGTGACATATGTGATGTCATAGCTTTCGAAAGTTACAGGCTTATTGTAGTTACCTTCTAGGTCCCTCTTCCATGGTGTCAGCTGCAAAGAAAAGATAAAAAAGCAGGATGCCAGTCTGCTGAAGTCAATCATTCGACGTTCGACGCTCAGCCTACACCGCTATCTTACTTTTGCAGTCAATAGTCAAAATTAAAGCCAAATTGAAGTTTAGAGTAGAGCAGTAGAGATATTCGTTTCACAAAAGAGGGTCTCACTTCTCACAGTGAACATAAACTCTATGTGATAGTCATGTAAACAAGACAAAACAAAGTTACCTGTGCAGAGCATATCTGTAGTCACTCCCAAATTGTATTAATCGCTTTGAATGCAGTTTCAAGTAGGCTAGAACATAAGCTATGACATTAAACCAAATACATATTTTAATGTTTATTTTCTTTTTTTAATGAGACGTTTAGCTACTGACCTTCCGACTTAGGCGTGTGACGGGTTTGTTTTTGTTTCTTCGAGTTACTTTCAGTTTGTCTGTGAAATGGTCATAGCCCACAGGTAGTGCCTGTTCTTCACAGAAGAGGGCGTGATTTGTCAGATAAATCCAGCATTTTGTATGATGACTAAAAATTTCTAACATATTTTGCGTGTAAAAGGTAAAATAACACACATCACCACATAGCCGACATGATTTATTGTTAATTGCTAATATTTTAGTTGACGGACAACTTGTGAAACCAATCTGAAACAGATTTCTGGTTGTTCTTCCACTACTGACACAGGTCCAAGAGGGAACAATCTGGGTAAGACCTCCCTGAAAAATGTCCGAGGTAGAAAGACATGAGAAACAAACCATCAGTCAGCCTACTTTTGCTTTCAATTTGAGCTGTTTGCCATGTCACTAAGCACGTATGACATAAAGTGAAACCACTGACACTTTTCTGTCAATAGCTAAAGTTTTCCAGTTACATGTATTCAGTTGAGAACAGCTGTAGGCCTATGTGTATCAGTTAATATGAAAACTGTTTTATAAAGTTTGATTGGTGCTGGACAAAGGTGTGGTTTCAATGTTTTAATGTTTAGTCTGGTATAACTCAATATGAGAAAAGCACAGACATTGACTCTCTTGGAGATACAAGTAATGACAGGAAGTTCAAATACAGTTCATTCAGATACGACTCCTTTTAACAACCCTAGAATGTCATTTTGTGTCCTGTAGTTCAAAGACAGATAAAGTGATCATCACTGCAACAGGATCAATTTTATTTAAAAGGCTGATGAAACATCACACATTACAAGATTAACTGATCCCAGGCCCAGATTGATTTAAAATTAGACATACTCTTAACTTACTCTTAACATGGCAGTCACTAGTAATAACAAATTTCTCCAGATGATGCATCTGGAGAATCAAAATCTCTGGCGAGAGGTGGGGAGACTCTGCACTCTGTTGCAGGTAAGAGAATAATGATACTTTCATGCTCTTAACGAGCTAAACGAACTTGTTGTCTAGTGGAAGTAATTCAAGATACTTGTTCTTTTGTCTTCTACTCAGACGAGAGATGAAAGAACCTCATCCTTAAGTCTTCCAATTCCCAGTGAGGATTTGCGCACTGCAAGAGAGTTTGTGCCCCTGTCTTTGCCGCAAAGACTGCCTGTGCGCACCATCTTCCAGCTGCTGCCGCGCTGCAGGGGATCAGCCACGAGAAGACGTGTTCATGGTGTGCCCTGCCACTCCAACTATCTGGCGGCACGTAAAACACGCTCAGAGCCGTGGCTGGTTTCATCATCACCCGCTACAGCATCTCGGTATACTGGAAATATGCCCTCCAGTTCCACCCCAGTGCCACCTTCTCGGCACACCACTCAAACTCTATCAGGCTCTGAGGTGGATACCCAGCCTGGAACCTCTGCACCCATAAAGCTAACAGCCTCAGCGGTACCCTCTCCTGACCCCATTGGAGACCAGAGAAACCGTGTGGTTCAGAAACTTCAGCTGTGCGACAGTGAGGCACCAAGGGATACTTTTGCTCCAACTGATCTGAGTTCAATCCAGGATGCCTCTTCCCCTGAGGTAGATACTCAAGTGGAATCAGAGCAGTGCCCCAGAGTTACCGAGCCAAAGGTAAAGCTGCAGGAGAACCAGGAAGGGGGGGACAACAGCACCCTGGCACAAACTAAAGGCATGGGAGAGAGAATGGTGGATGGCTCAGAGCAGAATGCAAATAGAGATGTTATCCGTCCAGGGCAGGTCTTGCCTCGCTCCAACAAGCCTATGATGAAACCTATGATGCTGCTCTATAACATCATGCTACCACCTGTATATTTTACGGTGCTTATAACAATAATTGCTCTGGTCAATTGTAATGTTTTGTACATCAAGATAACCCCATAGACCCTATATGCAACAGAAATCTCTAATAAAAAAAGGTTCTGAATATGTTAATGTAAAGCATGGGAGAGAAAAGAAGAGTGGGCTAGTGTTGTGAATCAGTTAATAGCTTGATGAACTTGGACAACAGGCTATGGATAGATTAATACAAATTTCTCCTTTAAGTTACGACATGAAAATTGACTTAGGAACGGTTGTTCAGTAATGTCTTTTTTCCTAAATAAGGTCCTAAACTACCATTACCACAGGTACCAGACAAACATTCTTGTTTTCTTTCTTCATGAATGATAGGATGGACTTTATTGCCAGTGTCAATCTTCATTGTAAATCCTTTCGATAAGAGCATCAGCTAAAGTAAATGTAGTGATTGATTGTGATCCACATCAAGACAACACTGATGACCATATGTAAAAGAAATCTCCATTATAAACCGTTATAACAATGAACATAAGACTTGCTTAGATTTGACTGTATGGCAAAATATATACACACCTTTTGGTTTGCTTTCCCCCTCATTGTTAACCTGTGCCAATACATGTAAAGGTTAGTGAATAGCAAACAGATGCCATAACCTGTACATATGAAACACAAGAGTCACCAGGGTAGAGAATGGGCCATGGCTATTCGCGCGCACTTAAGTGTGTTCTTTATGACTGATCTTAAAAGGATCCCCAACTAGTAAGACAGAAAGCACAGCAGCGTCTCTACTTCCTGCGCAAACTGAAGCGGGCAAATACTCCAATACCCATCATGACTGCATTCTACAGAGGAACCATAGAGAGCACCCCTACCAGCTGCATCACTGTGTGGGGTGGGAGCTGCACTGACTACAACAGGAAGGCTCTACAACGCATCGTGAGGACAGCTGAGAGGATCATTGGTGCATCACTCCCCTCCCTCCAAGACCTGTACACCACCCGCCTCACCCGAAAAGCCATCACAATTGTCAGCGATGCAAGTTACCCAGCACACAGTCTGTTCAGTCTCCTGCCCACTGGAAAGAGGTACAGGAGCCTCCGCTCCCGCAGTACCAACACCTCGCCAACAGCTTCATCCACCAGGCTGTGAGACTGCTGAACTCTTTCCCTTCCCCACTCCCAGCCCCAGCCAGCAGAGGCACCAGGCCGGCAGGAGTCTAGAAAGACACTGGCCTCACCTCCAACTGAGACTCTGCACAATGCAAATTGCACACATCTGCTGCTAATTGTTATATATTTATATTTATATACTTATATTTTTATATTTTTATATACTTATATACTTATATTTGCACCACTTATTTATTATTATCATTACTGCTACTGTGGCAAGTACTGCCTATTGACATTTGCACATTGCACTTTTGCACTAAAAAACACAATTACAACAACTATCTCTAAATGCACAAGCTGGAACACTCAGTGAACTTCAGTGAACTGCCCTGCTACATTAGTTGTGTACTTAAGGTACTCTATGTCTTGTCTTGTCATACCTGTTATGTTAGGTAGTAGTACTAGGCAAAAGTAGCCTTAAGCTATTTATTTATTTATTTATACAACCTTAGGATTAGAATTGTCTTGTTGTGCATCTGCACTTTACTGTTGTTCATGTACACGCATGGGATAGTGGGAAATGTAATTTCAATTCCTTTGTATGTCAAGTACATGTGAAGAAATTGACAATAAAAGTGACTTTGACTTTGAAGACAAGTTGGCCCTATAAGATTAACGTTGGTGTCAACTACATAAATGTGACATAATCACACGTAATGTCTAACATACGTAACAAACTTGAACAGTTCTTTTCCTTCCTCTTCCTCTAGTAGCCTATTTAAAACATTTTGAGGATATTTGGGAAGAAGTGAATGTTGAACACTACATTTTGAACACTCAATTATAATTAATAGTAATAGTTGTAGTAGTACTTACTGCTAATTTAAGTAAGTAAATTAATACAATTTTACCTCATTAATTCACTTTGGATAAAGCATCAGCTTGTATATGTATTGTCTTATGAATTCTACTGTATATCTGGCTCAGAAAATACTGACTTAAAAAGAGAGATACTAACCTTTTCATCTAGAGGACTTTTCTGCCCAGACAGTTTAGTGGGCATTTGGTTTGCTGTGGCTGCAAAAGATGTCCATACATGTTCATACAGTACCTCTTCAATAAAAGAGTAACATCTCACCTGATGCCCGATAACCTCACCTGTCCCAAATCAATCATTACAATGTCACTAGTCACATTACAACAAATAAGCAATATGACACAGTCAGCTTTTTTGCTGGCCTTACAAAATAATTCTGCACAAAAGTTTTCAAGCTGTCATAGCATTTGCAGCTGATGTTCACAAGACATTGTTAGAGATATCCTTGAAAACTGACTCTTGTGAAAACGTGCCAAGTAACAGACAGTTATAGCTATGTCAGCCTTATTATGGATGCAGGGCCGACTCTCGGCATTTTGCTGCCATAGACCCAGTTTGAGTTTTGCCCCCTCCATTTTAGAAATACAAGTGAAAACAATTAAGAAAAAAGTTGAGAAATGTATTGCAATGTCCCCATGAAATTTGGTAGTCAAGGCAATTAGGCTAGGTCGCCTATTCCAGGAACCGTCCCTGAATGGAAGCAGCCAGTGAAGTGTTCAGGTACATGGTAAAAGTAAAGTAAATTCTGACACTAAATAGTAGGAATTTTGGGATGTATTAATAGGTAGTAGGTCTTATATTTGCTAATGTGTATGTGGTAATGTAGTATTAGAGGTGAGAACCAACTGTAAGTTGTTTGTCTTAAGTGTGTTACATTGCATAAGGGAACTGGGGCTTGCCTTGTGTTGTGGCTTCACTTTGTGTTATGACCTGTAAATTAGAGACCAACCATCAACCATTCTTTCTTAAACAATCAAGCAAATCTAATATTACATATTTTTCTAAAATCTGTTGTTATAAAGGTGATGGCAGAAAGAAAGAAAAGGACACTGAACCACTTTATGAGTTTTGTCTCTGTCAGTCATTTCACTTATGTCTTCCTTTCCAGTGTTCTGATCTGTTGAGGCTGCTGTAGCAAAGGGCAAAGTAACAGTTAATTACAGCATAGATAACATATGAGGAGTTTCCAGTGCCACACAGCACTGATGGGAATTCAAGATACATTTCTTTTTTATTTCAAATAAATTACTGATGGCACTTTGCCCTACAACTTCCATCAGCATACATTCTGCTGGCCTGGCTCTTGTCCTGATGGTGCTATTAACTTAGAGTCATAAAGCCTGTTCACATAAGACCTTTACTATTTACTGCTGATAGTACTATCAAGGAAAGAGCCAATGAGGAATGAGATACATCCTTTACTTTTCCTTTTGACAGTACACAGAGCACAGAATACAAAATCAGTGGCTCATATAATATAAACTGTGTGCCACTCACTTGTGTCAGTCTGCTTCAGACTGTCAGAATTACGATGTGCTGAATCAGTGTGGACCTGTAATGAGAAATATAAAAGCACCTACTAACTGCCAACAAGTTAAAACGAAATGTAAAATAATTTAATTTTACAAATATACAAGTACCTTGTTTTCACACATATCAAAAGTAACTCTGTGAATGCTTACTTTAAAATGCCAACCCTTAAAAATATTTATCGACCAGACAACAATAACAAAAGTGCCTTACCTCCTGTTGAGTTAGCAAGTCCAGAATCTTTGTGCAGTCATCCTCACTGGGACCCTGCTCGTCCTGGCACTCAATGAGCAGGACATTCTTTTCCTTCAAAGCTCTGACAATCTCAGGTACTTTGTCTTTGGTCTTGTGCACCAGAACATGTACATGTTTTGATCCTATAGCAAAAAGTGACATTCAAATACAATTACTTATTCAAATGCTTAATTTGATTCATTCCTGTGTTACCTTAAGTCACTAAACATTTTGAATTAGATTTTTCTTAAATGTTCAATGTCTTGTCTTAATGTTTAAGACTTGTTTTAAATGTTCAATGTTGAATGTCTGTCTTTGTCTAAGCATGGGATAGTAAGAAACGAAAATTCAATTTCTCGAATGTCTTGTACATGTGAAGAATTGACAATAAAGCTAACTTTGACTTTTCTCTTTAGGCATTCTGGGCATGACATAGGCTACCTGGAGTCTGTATCACAGTCACCTAATTAGAATATTTGTATCCTAGCTATAGACACCTGTAAACTATTAAACAAAATAAAATTACAGCATAGGACATTTGGATTATTGTAGTTACGTTTTTATTTATTATTTAATTGTCTAATTTACAGGTATTGTGTTCTAGTCTTTGTGTTTAGCCTTGGGAAGTTAAGCATTTTATAAAGTAGTTGGTTCTCGGAATCGCAGCATCAAGAAATCGCAAAGTTGGAAAAAAAGAAAGAAAGAAAAATAATGCATGTCGACATTTATATCTTAATATTATATTTAAAACAACTGATTTGCAGAGTCTGGCTAAATTACTGTGCTCTAGCATTCAGCATGCGACGTTCATAATGACGTTCAGTAAGCGAGTTTGTTTAGACCTGGCATGACCAATGGACTGATTGTACAAAGAAAACAACGTTTTCTCGATCAGAAAATACTTCCTGTTTTCGTGTCATGACACACACCGGTAGACGCATATACAATTAGGTGCAGTGGAAGCGCTCAGCCTCATTCAGTGAATGTGCTCATCTGCGCAAGAGAAAGTGAAGCTACTCCAGCTGCCTGCTAAGTAACGGTAGCCTATTTAAACGACATTTAAACATTTAAACAAACTTGGATTCCTGCAACGGTTCATGGAAATAGTATTGAAACATTTAAGCTGCAGGGCACTGATGCAGGGTTCTATGCATACATCTATTGTACTGTGTGCCCGTCAGAATGAACGTCTTTCACGTAGCCCTCAGAAAGCACCTGTCATGACACTGTGACATCATCACAGTTGATATCAGGACGTGATATTGCAGGGGAGCTTGCCATTAAGATGCAACGATTTCTTCACGTTCTGCTGTTATGTCTAGGTAATTTCTAGGTGCGTTAGCCTAAAAAAATGCCATATTCCTTTTGAGGCTGGCAAATTGTTATTTGACAACAACGGAAGATGGATCTTAAATACAAAAATACAACAAGTAGGAAAAATTAAGAACAGATTACCCTTTTTCACTGTTGAGGATGCATAGTCTCTGGCTAGACTGTATGTCAACACAATGTCACATTCCTTTTGATTAGACTCTTCCTCAAGCTTTTTGTCCTTACCAAAGGACTTAACATGATCATGGATGTTTTCAAGGTCAGGAGGGACAATAGCACAGACTTTTACCATCTTATCCTGACAACGACACACAACAGTGAAAGCACAATTATATTGTTTTAGTGGTGTGATCAGACTGCAATGCATACAAACACACACAGTGATTCTTAGACAGAGAGAGAGTGCGTGCAAATACAGATACTCATGAGACACCTCATATTCATAACACAAACCTTGTGAAATATGAAACTCCAATCTAAAAAAAAGATTTCTGGTTGTTCTTTCACTACTGACACAGGTCCAAGAGGGAACAATCCGGGTAAGTCTTCCCTGAAAAATGGCTGAGTTAGAAAGACACAAAGCATAAAACACCAGTCAGCCTACTTTTGCTTTCAATTTGAGCTGTTTGCCATGTCACTAAGCACGTCTGAGATAAAGTGAAACCTCTGACACTTTTCTATCTATAGCTAAGTTTCCCAGTTACATGTTACAAGTTACAACAGCTGTATGTGTATCAGTTAATATGAAATTTTTTTATAAAGTTTGATTGGTGTTGATGTGTGTGGTGTGGTTTCAATGTTTTAATGTTTAGTCTCTGGTATAACTCAACTGAGAATATGGGAGAATAAGCACAGACATTGACTCTCTTGGAGATATAAGTAATGACAGGAAGCTAAAATACAGTTCCTGCAGATGCAGATGCAACGACCCACAACCCTAGAATGTCATTTTGTGTCCTGTAGTTCAAACAGATAAAGACAGATAAAGTGATCATCACTGCAACAGGATCCATTTTATTTAAAAGGCTGATGAAACATTACACATTACAAGATTAACTGATTCTTCCCCAGGCAAAATTAGACATACTCTTAACTTACTCTTAACATGGCAGTCACTAGCAATGACAGATTTCAATGTGAGATGCTATTTCATAACTTTATACTTACAACACAACTTACAACAAATTTAAACAAATTCTCATACTATTATGTATGAACTGATTTATTTATTCCACTTTAATTTCATACTACACCTGATAATTCAACATAAAGCCTTACCCCTAGATTTCACTGGACTTTAACATACTAACTTTATTATATTATTACTGCCTTCTCCCCTCTGTTCAGGCTGCTGAAGTGACAGGCAGCGAGGCAGAGAGAGACAGTGAGACTGGGAAATGACAGTGAATCAGATTCAAACCCAGGTCCACATGAGCACTTAGATCCAAATGTGGTGCAGATGGTGCAGCCTCCGGTGCTACAATGCTACCCTAGTGAGTTTTGGTCATTTAGTTTATTTTTCTTCACTGCAAGGAAGCTACATAGTTCACATAGTTGTTTGTGTGTGTGTGTGTGCGCGTGTGTGTGTGTGAGTGTGTGTTAGTGTTTATTGTTGTCATTTCACACTTTGCTGTGCTGTAGCCTACACAAACATACAAGTTCAGGTTTTTGAATAACATACATAAAATCTTTTTGAAAAAAAAGGTTTTAAAAATACTTAATAATAACAAGTTCATCTTTGTATTTTGAGTATGCCTGTTGATAAGATGACACTTACATTTCTTTCCTACTTTTCAGAGGGAGGTTGTGTCAAAGAGTCACCCAGAACTTGTTCCAAACAAAAACTGATTAGGTGCTTAATTCTACCTAGCGAGTATCCAGTCAAATTATAAGTATAGTCTATAAAGCCCCCAAATGACTTCTGGGTAACTGAAATGGAATCCATGCTTTGCGAAGTTTTCCTGACAGAAAGGAAAAAAAAACAAAGTTAAAAGGTTATGTTAAGCAAAGAGCAACAAATTGAGAAACAAAAAAGATTAGCATATCCTCGTCAGTGAGATGGGATAAGGAATTCGATTTTTAAATTATTATTATGGATAGTTGTTATTAGTTGTATTATTTATTGGTATAATTTAAAGGTTTTTCTTAAAAACTACCAGCTACCTAAACACAGACAGTATAGTGTCAAACTGATGAGGGGGAAGAGAGAAAACTGACTTTTTGCGCTCCTCATGCATCAAGTGCATCTTGATCTGTTCCAGTGCCTCTTCGTTTGTCTTGCAAGGAAGAAGCCCCAGGTCCTGATGGAACAGGCAGTCCACGATAAGAATATCTTTATTCCTTCCAAAGCGTTTGGTGTTTGGTATGACGTACTGTTCATCAAATGTGTGATGCATCACTACCAGGATAGAAGGCTTTGAGTCTGTCAAACAAAAACACACAAAACACACATGTATCATCATTTTAGCTTGAAATTAATACTTAAAACTCTTAAAATTTCTTAGCAAATTTAGTTAACTAATTTTGCTTTAGTGTAATTTAGTTTTAGACTTATGCACCTTCAATGTCTTTGAGAGTTGCCTCAATGTCAGTTCCAACTCGAGACACGATAGGACAGAAAGCAAGGGTGATATCCGACCATTCTGAAGTGGCCACTTTAGTCACATTGGGACTATTATCCAAACAAATCTTGAAAGCACTGATGTGATTTTTAACGCTTCTTGGAACAATTTCATGGACACGGACTGACGGGCACTCTGTTACAAACAGCAGGTGTTCAGAATGATAAAAATTAAACACTTGATTAACTAATGAAGTCAGAGTAATAAACAGAAAATCTCTGCAAACGCCACATGCATGGCTTACCTGCTTCTTTGGCATCTTCGCACATGTCCCATTCAAGACTTTGAAGGAGTGAGAGAGAGAGAGAGAGAGAGAGAGAGAGAGAGAGAGAATTTTAAGTTTCACCATAAGGAGTAATTCATCCATCTCCAAAAACACATTTTACACACACAATTCTTGACTAAAATGAACTTGACATTAGGACTGACTGAATTCAGTCATTACGGTGTAATAATTTGAAATGATCCCAAACCTTCCTAAGATCTCCTTAATGCTACTGTCATTATTTTCACACTTCAGGAGTCCTATATCTTCATGATACAAGAAGTCCACGATGTGTATGTCCTTTTTGCATAGTTCTTTTTCAATGCTGCTGTTGTCTTGTACCACATAAGCAGGGTCCTTAGTGTGGTGCATCAACGCCAATATGGTAGGCTTGCAAGCTAGAGACAACAATAAACAATACACACTCAAGTTTTCTAAAATGATTTCTTGTTATCTTAGGATAAAATGCTTTAACCTCCCACAGTGAATTATTATACAAATATTTAAGTAATGCATATGTGTGTGTGTGTGTGTGTGTGTGTGTGTGTGCACATGCTGCAACCTAGTTGAACTGGGAAACACACACATCCCACCTCAAAATTACCACCATTCTATCTTACACCTCTGTGCTATACCTCTAGTCTCTTTGAGAATAGCCTCAATGCAAGGGCCTACTTCAGAATCAAAAGGACAGAAGTTCAAGATGACGTCACACAAGTCTGATGAGGACACTTCAATGAAATTGAAGTTTTTCAAGTACAACGGGAAGTCTTTGTTGTGCTTTTGCAAACCCCCATGCACCTTGCTGAAGAATCTGACAGCAGGGGAATCTGGAAAAGGAAAAGAAATGATGACATAGGTCATTAGAGTAAGTGCATGAGGATCAGAATTAGGTTTTCTGCCATATAGTTTTCCCATATACAATAAATGTGTTCATTGCCAAATGGGCTGCACGTACAGTACAATGACTTAGCCAGATTTCTGTAGTGCCAGCTCCCTGTTCAAAATAGGTAGACTACACAACAATGGAAATAACTAAGGTACAACTCACAACAACTAAGAACACATCTGAATGAATGCTACACATTTCAGTATGCAATATGCGGTCAAGGCTGCCTATACATAGCCTATAAATAGAAGAATGTAATAATTCATGAACATAACAGCTCTCACCAGTCAGTTTAGTATCTCCAAACATGACCCATGTTTCAGCCTGGGGTTCTTCAATGCTAAAAAAAATTGCAGACATGTCATAACAAACGTAGGCTATGTAGTTAATAGCCTAAACAAACATGCACGCAGGAATATCATGCTGACGTGATAACGAACAAAGTAGACAGTATAGCTGGTAATATGGATTAC
The DNA here is from genome assembly GCA_015244755.2 of Tenualosa ilisha. Classification (NCBI taxonomy): domain Eukaryota; kingdom Metazoa; phylum Chordata; class Actinopteri; order Clupeiformes; family Clupeidae; genus Tenualosa; species Tenualosa ilisha. Next base: position 185,782 of record PYXC01002421.1, read on the forward strand.
TGTACACTCATTCCTGTAGGCTATTTATCACACCTCCATTTCTTTCATTAGGCAGTTCTGATCACTTTGGGGCAGTTCTTTTGGCTACAGAGCCTACTGTGAATAATGGTCTGTCGTCATTTTGGGTTTGAAATCTAGCTGCGCTACTTGAAAATTCCAACAAAGTGAAATATGTGACACGTTATGACATGATATGTCATATGTGTGACATATGTGATGTCATAGCTTTCGAAAGTTACAGGCTTATTGTAGTTACCTTCTAGGTCCCTCTTCCATGGTGTCAGCTGCAAAGAAAAGATAAAAAAGCTGGATGCCAGTCTGCTGAAGTCAATCATTCGACGTTCGACGCTCAGCCTACACCGCTTTTACTTACTTTTAGTTACTTTTGCAGTCATTAGCCAAAATTAAAGCCAAATTAAAGTTTAGAGTAGAGCAGTAGAGATATTCGTTTCACAAAAGAGGGTCTCACTTCTTACAGTGAACATAAACTCTATGTGATAGTCATGTAAACAAAACAAAACAAAGTTACCTGTGCAGAGCATATCTGTAGTCACTCCCAAATTGTATTAATCGCTTTGAATGTAGTTTCAAGTAGAGCCTAAGCTATGACATTAAACCAAATACATATTTAAATGTTTATTTTCTTTTTTAATGAGACGTTTAGCTACTGACCTTCCGACATAGGCGTGTGACGGGTTTGTTTTTGTTTCTTCGAGTTACTTTCAGTTTGTCTGTGAAATGGTCATAGCCCATAGGTAGTGCCTGTTCTTCACAGAAGAGGGCGTGATTTGTCGGCTAAATCCAGCATGCTGCATGATGACTCAAAATTTCTAACATGATATTTCGCATGTAAAAGGTAAAATAACAAACATCACACATAACCGACATGATTTATTGCTAATGTTTTAGTTCACTGACACCTTGTGGCTTCATTGCCCACTAAAGTTATAGGAACTGAAATGAACGTAATGTAGAACTAATGTATTAATTTAGGCCTACAGTAAATAGCAGGCAGCAGTCATGCCTGGGCTCTTCGGAACTCACACTGTTGCTCTTAATGCAGTTTGTCCCGAGAAACTGTCCCGACAGAAATATGTGACGCGCCAAAAGACCTGTGGGCTATTAGTAGTGCCTTGCAAGCTGCCGGAAAACAACATTTAGCGATGGTTAATGATAGCGACAGACATTTATCCAATTCTGTCGTTATATTTTTAAATATGGACTGTGAGATCATGCTTGATACACTGTAAAGTGTCAGAGCTGCTCTTAAATTTAAGTTTGCACATTTAGGCCGATCTCGTGTCAAGAGTAGGTGGAACAACTGATACCCAATATGTCAGTAAAACCAATAATATGATATAAATCTCTCTACTACTGCACAATGCACTTTTCCCCGCACAGGACCATAAACCGTCCTTGTATCCTGGTATCCATGTTCATAGAGAGAATTCAACCAGATTACAAGTAGCCTACAGGATTGGGCCCAATATCTGCACCGGGAGGTGCAAACGCTCCGGTCACATGAGTCACTATGCATTTTGTCATGATGCTAGTGTTGAACATGTAGTGTATCTACTGTGTACCTTGCTGCCACGATTTATTGCAACAAGGGCTTTCAGCAAATTGAGCTAAATACTTTTAGCCTACTGTGCTGACATTTTTTCAGAACGCGTATAGCCTACAGTACAATTATTGTGACGCCACCTGTTGTCTTGGTAATGATTACGCCAGCTTTTACCGTCATAGTAAGAACATTACTTAAAATGTATTTGATGTATCGGTTCATTTGGAAAATGAACGAGGTTACAGTTGCACGATTTAAGACTAGGAACAAGAAATCAATTAAGAAATAACGCGATTGCGTTTGTGGTGAGTAAAAATAAGTAAAGATGCCATGTTTATGCTTAAAATAGATAAAGAATGTATGAATTTGGTTAATAATTCATTCTCCCACGATTTAATAGGCCTAAATTGCATAGCCTAAATATTTGGTTTTATTTAACAAACCACTCTGAATACAAATAAGAATTTATGAGCAACACCCATTTTGATACACCCATTGTCTGCTGTGAAGTAGGCTTCACAGGCATATTACAGACACACACACACATACACATTTTACTGTAGTCTAATCTTAATTGTAGCCTATAGCCTATATATATATATGACCAAAACCCTTATTGTCTTTTAGATTGCAGTTGGAGATGTCATCTCCTGGCCAATCACGGCATGTCCAACCACAAGTATGTCTCACCTTTTAATCCTTTGAAAGAAATATAACATTTGCACTGTCACTTGTCCACTGACATAAACAAGCAATCTACTTTAACTTTTCAGTCAGATGATGACAATGAACTGTCTGATGGCGAGGTAGATCAGGTAAGCTGTGTGTGTGTGTGTGTGTCTGTTAGACTGTCTGTCTGTCTGTGTTTGTGTCACACAAATATACATGCTTTTTACTCACAGACTGGAGCACATGGGCCTGCCCTCCTGTCCTCAAGCACTCTCGGTCAGACATTGGAGGCCCTCTTGCGAAGAGAGCCCTTGTCTGACTCTGAAGAGAACTGGAGACAGTTGCTGACATGGTGCCAGATGATGCGTCTGGAGAATCAAAATCTCTGGCGAGAGGTGGGGAGACTCCGCACTCTGTTGCAGGTAAGAGAATAATGATACTTTCATGCTCTTAACGAGCTAAACGAACTTGTTGTCTAGTGGAAGTAATTCAAGATACTTGTTCTTTTGTCTTCAACTCAGACGAGAGATGAAAGAACCTCATCCTTAAGTCTTCCAATTCCCAGTGAGGATTTGCGCACTGCAAGAGAGTTTGTCCCCCTGTCTTTGCCGCAAAGACTGCCTGTGCGCACCATCTTCCAGCTGCTGCCGCGCTGCAGGGGATCAGCCACGAGAAGACGTGTTCATGGTGTGCCCTGCCACTCCAACTATCTGGCGGCACGTAAAACACGCTCAGAGCCGTGGCTGGTTTCATCATCACCCGCTACAGCATCTCGGTATACTGGAAATATGCCCTCCAGTTCCACCCCAGTGCCACCTTCTCTGCACACCACTCAAACTCTATCAGGCTCTGAGGTGGATGCCCAGCCTGGAACCTCTGCACCCATAAAGCTAACAGCCTCAGAGGTACCCTCTCCTGACCCCATTGGAGACCAGAGAAACCGTGTGGTTCAGAAACTTCAGCTGTGCGACAGTGAGGCACCAAGGGATACTTTTGCTCCAACTGATCTGAGTTCAATCCAGGATGCCTCTTCCCCTGAGGTAGGTACTCAAGTGGAATCAGAGCAGTGCCCCAGAGTTACCGAGCCAAAGGTAAAGCTGCAGGAGAACCAGGAAGGGGGGGACAACAGCACCCTGGCACAAACTAAAGGCATGGGAGAGAGAATGGTGGATGGCTCAGAGCAGAATACAAATAGAGATGTTATCCGTCCAGGGCAGGTCTTGCCTCGCTCCATCAAGCCTATAATGAAACCTATGATGTCCTGGGATTCCTCCAACACAGATCCAAAGTCGGACCTTCAGGACGAACTAAAGAAATTGAGGGAAGAGATGGCAAAAGCTTGCAGACAAGATCTAGGAGAACCACAGCACAATTTCTACATTGTAGGTCAGTCCACAAAGATTGCATGTGTCTTTGAATCCAACACTGATGGCAAATGTGATACCTGCAAATTGCCAAATAATCCTCTGAAGGCCACTACACCATCCCCTTTGCCTGCTACTCAGCCTGATTTTTGCTCTGAGGCAATTGTCAAGCCTAGAAATGACACACCCCTGACACTGATGGACTCACAACTGGCGCCTGTTAACTTCAACACAGAGGCCCAAAATAGACAAGGCAAAGACAACATAGTCCACAAACTAAGTGTGTTGGAGGATGTATTCTACCCATTCTGTGGTATTGGAAGTGGTAAAACTCTCTCTGAGCCCACACTGGTTGGAGAAGGTCCAGATCCAGCACTAAGGCAATCTGAGGACAATCTATCCAGGGCAATATCAGCACCACCTGCCATAACATCTACCCAAATTGCTGCTATTCCTGTGGCGAGCTTCCAGATTGACACTGGCATGAAGTCAACACAGACCTCTGGAATGGCTGCACCTCGGGTCAAGTTGCGTAAAACACTGGATGGAGGGAGCATGAACAGCACCCTGGCAGAGACACAGTGTCAGGTCCAGAACACTGATTCTGTTCTGACAAGCTCTGAATGCAAAATACAGGAGTTTTATATCTGTCTGCAACATCAATCAGAAATGCCATCTGTTGAGGAAAATGCACAGAGTATGAAGAAAGATTCCTTCTGCCCACCCAGGTGTCTGAAAATCCCTAAAACGTTCTCTGAGTCCCACCTGGCTGAGGTGCTTCCTGCTCCTGTGCGACAGGTGCTTAAGATGGTGCAGCCAAGGACCAATTCTGCCCCACCTGCTGCGGCCTCTCCCGATGATACCTCTTGTCATGAAGTCAGCCTACATCTTGAAAATGGCATGGAAACTGGCTTTGACAGCAACCTGGCAAAGACAGAAAACAACAAACAGAGGGATATGGATGGGTCAGAGAAGATACGTGTAAACATTGACGTGGTCCGGCCAAAACGGATCCTGCCACACCCGATCAAGTTGAGGTCTATACAGTCCTGTGATTCTTCCACCACTGACTTGAAACTGGACACACGGCAGAGGCTGAACAAGTTAAGGGAGGAGATGCTGAGATCTTGTGAAAATGATCTGATGGATTCTGAAAACTCTGCTCAGTCATTTGAGCCTGCCCTTAACCTCAATGCAGATAGCACTATCAAAGAATTTAACATCTGCCTTGACTGTTGCCTGGTTCCTCACAAAGTAGAAGTGGTGGACGGTGTTCCTGTGGGACACTTGTGTCACGGTCCTCCCACCATCCTTGTCTGTCCAAATACCCTGAAAGCAGTGGAGTTGAAGTGTCCTCGCTGTGTTGACAAGGGGCCGATGGAAATAATGCAGGTCAGTGCAACACAAACACTTAAATATTTGAAATCAGAGCCATGGAATAACTTAGCCTACTAGTTATTTATGTTTACTAGATACTTGAAATGTCAAATAAAGACATTGACTTCTGTTTCTGGAAGTAACAAGTGTATTTGTACCCTATGTGACAGTGAACATACTTACTTTACTTTTCAGATCTGCGTTTCAGAAGAAAGCATCATCAAAAAGATGATCTTGAGGACACGAAAGGCTTGTCTGACAAAGAGACAGAGGAAAAGAGCTGATCTTGTGGGTCCTGCACTGGCAGAGAAAGACACTTTCTCAGAAGAAACTGCTGAAATAACCAACGCTGAACACCTTAGACGTACAAGAAAGGCCATTCTGGACAATTTGGAAATGCTGAATTATCAAGAAATGGAGGAAAGGATCAGGCTGAAGAAAAATTGGGAAAAACTTCAGAAACGTAAAGAGTATTTTCAAAAGGAGCAAAAGAATATGACTCCAGAGCACTGGCATTACATCATGCACTACTTACAAATTCAGGAGAAAGAACTCTGTTTCAACCAGAGATCAAAAGAGGTTCAAATGAAAAGAGAGAGGGATAAACTTGAGTTTGACTTTGAAGACTGCTGCCAGAAGCTGAAAGTGGAGGAGAAGGCTGAAAGAAAGATGATGAAGATGCTGCAAAGGCAACAGTGTGATAAAGAAAAGCAAGAGAAACGACGGCTAGCACAAGAAGAAAAGCAGCTGAAAGCAGCTGTGAAGAAACTTGAGAAGCAGAGGGCCATGGAGGAAAAGAAAATGCTAGAAATCAAGAAGAGGGAGGCAAAAGAAGAGAAGAAGAGATTGGAAAAGGAACTTGCAGAGAAGGAAAAAAAAGAGAAGGAAGAACTGGCGGTGAAGAAAAAGAGAGAAAAGGACGAGCTGGCAGAAAGGAAAAAAACAGAGAAGGAAGAGCTGGTAGAGAGAAAAAAGAGAGAAAAGGAAGAGTTGGCAGTGAATAAAAAGAGAGAGAGAAAACTAAAAAAGATGGAGAAAGAGATGAAGAAACATCTTTTGGAAGAGGAGAAACAGAGAAAGAAAGAAGAGAAGAAAAAGATGGCAAAAGAAAAAGCTGATGCAAAAAGCAAAGAGAAAGCTAAGACAGAATGAAAGAGGAAATTGAGGAGAGGAAAAAGAGACACAGAGAGGAGATGGCAGACAAGAAAAGAAGAGCAAAGGAAGAGAGAGGAGAGGCTTCCAAGGCCTAACTTGGTGGCTAAGTGTTAACAATTTCAAGAGCAAAAAAATGTTTTAAGGAAAAAGCAAGTTACTGTGAGACAATGTTACTGTAAAATATTAGGAAAAAACTGTGAAAAGAGTTGAGAAGAGAGAGGGGGGGAGAGGAGAAAAGGTCCTCTGAGAGTAACTCAGAGAAAGAATGGAAGAACAGCTACAACTGCAAGAAACTCAATAGTTATTGAAAAAAAAAACAGCGAGAATGAGAATAATGAGAAGAAAAGGGGAGGGATGAGGAAGGAAAAAGAGAGAAATACATGCATCCACTAAGTGTTGTTAGTTAGTTAGTTAGTTAGTTACTTAGTTAGTTACTAAGTTGTTGCCTAAAAATAAGAAAGGAGATTGAAGAGAAAAGTTGAAGCAGGAGATGTCATGTCAAATAAGCAAATTAGAAAGGATCAATGGTGAAACAGAGGAATCAGAAGATAAAAGAGCCGTTTGCAGGGTGTGATGGGAGACTTTTCTCATCAGAAAAAAAGCAAAGGACAGAAGAATGGAAAATTGCTGCAAAAAATGTGTGACAAAGGAGACAGAGAAGATGGAGGAGAGTGAGGAGATCAAAAACCTGAAACAGTTGAAGGACGGAGGAAACCTTCCAAGGGCTAAACTTGGCGCTGAATTAACTATTTACATACATAGGAGACATACATACATACACACACATACATACATACATACATACATACATACATACATACATACATATTTGTACACTTACACAAATATGATTAAAAAAAACAGAAATGAATAAAAAGTTATGCATTTAAAATTGTGTCATCTGTTGTTCACTACTTTATTGTTTTGATTTAGATTTCCCTTTCAGTATAATATTTGAGTTTAATAACTTTATCAGTGTATATCAGAACATGTCATACTATGGAAGCTTTGGGTCCACAAATCTTACAAAACTTGTAAAAAAGATGAAATCCATGGCATGTTCTCTTTCAAGTATTTTTGTCAGAGATTCTATAAGCATCCGTAGGTCTACTTCATCGTGTCTGGTTAGTCCGCACTTCAGCCACATGAGGGAGCTTTAACTGTAATGAAAACAATGTTAGGATGTTATTGTTGTTTGGGCATGGAGTATGTAAGTAATCCAGTATGGGTATACAGTAATTGTTATTTAGTTAATGGAATTTGAACTGCAATGTGTTATTTTACTTAGTTACTCAAAAAGTAGTAAATTACAGCAATCTGTGACTTTGTTATTAGCTTAAGGAGACAAAACCTCTGAGATGAAAATTGGGGACATCTCCCTGAATTTGCCTTGGGAACCAGGGACATTCTTATTTCTACTTTCAGTGTCATTACAATAAATAATGTTTTAGCTTCAAAAATCTGGGACAAATTGGGTTTTCTTGTACTTTACCAGGGACAGACCACCAAAATCGGGGACTGTACTTGGAAATCGGGTTGTCTGCTCCTGATAACCGGCAAGTCATTATACGGCTGAATCCCATGGTCTTCTGGGGAAAAAAAAAACATGCTTGCAAGATCAGATATATATATATATATACCTGACAAAAAACATGAAAATGTAAGCAACTCACGATTAAGCCTTGTAAAATATTATGTATTATCTTGGCAGTCAACATAAGTCTTAATCACAGAGTTATTTTCACTGGTTCTTTAATCTTTATCTTGTGTACAATTTAACAGGTATTGGGAAAATTTAATTTTTGCATATGGTATGCTACCCTTAATTTATAGGCCTACAACTGTCCAACACAGAAAAGGGCCAAAAAGTGTCTAAGGGTCCGATACTCAGTGATTCAGCAATTAGGAGGTGTGCCTAGATAAGTCCTATTTGTTTCATAAACATGTTCTTCCCTCAATCAATTTGCTATTCTTTTACATTTCACACTTTCAACGTTACTTGAATTATTAGAAACGTTTAATACTATGATCCCGAGCAAACCCTTCCAGTTGTATAAAGTTGAGCTCGCTTGTGATGATCCTTGTGAACTCGCCCTGAAGGAGGAGATAGCGTTCCAAGGCCGTACGTACCGCCCACCGCTAGCAACGGTGTTGATCTGGGAGCGAAAGGGACGTGCATCTCATTTGTTGCTACGGAAAAAGAGGGCGTTCCCAGCATGAAGTAATCGAGCAAAGGGGCTGGTAATGGTTTCTTCTGAATTTGGCAAGGGACAGTGAAAGCAAGGCAGATTCAACAACATCGTTCAATTGCAGTGTTTTAACATACTCCTGAGTAGCATGCCACTACCAGTATGGGCTGCCGGGGAGAAAATGTGCGATCGCACAAAAAGACGACAGGAACCGTAGCCTCTAAAGGGGTGTGAGGTAGGGTAGACATGTCACATTGTAGCTAACCTAGCTCTGTATTTTCCAAGAAGAATGCATCGGTTTGCACGTGTTTCTGTTCGAGTTGTATGTTGTATGGCATTGTAAGTCTCTAATGGACCACAGAGGGAAGCAAATGTTTTGTTTTTCCAAGCGTAAACGAATTGGTATGTGAATCCCAATGTCGCTAGAAGGATCCCTTCGAAAAGGCTACTCGGCGGACAATGATGGTGGCTCAGAGGAGCTCTCTACCTCTGTCTACACCGTGATCGTTGCTCTGCAGAGGAATAAAAATAGTTCAGATTGTGAAGTCCTGGGTTGTTTGATTACTGCATAGTCTTCCGAAGTGAAGTATAGATGACCAGATTATATTTTGTACACTGGCCTGTATTTGAAACGGGACAATGCATAGCGTTGCGGGCTCAGCAGTGCTGAAATGTGTAATTGTTACTTGTTTGATTGCTTTGAAATGCTTTGCAGTGACATTTATATCCAAAGATAGATGTTCACTGACCTTTACTGACTTGTTTAGGTCCAAAGATAACATGGATCACATGCACAACAACATGTCTGTCACGTATATGACCACAAAAAAGAAGATCCCCAGGCCACAATTAAAGCCCAGTACACAAGGTAATTAATGAAGTCTAACATGCCCAAAATGAAATGAATAGCATTGTATAGACAAAATCAAGATTTGTGTAATTGTCAACAAGGGTTGGCTGGTCTGAACATGTTGCCTTTATCTGTCACTATCTTGCAACGTACATATTGCTAATATATGATTTGACATCTACAATATTGCTCAAGCTTGACAAGTTGTCCATTTATACCGTAGTTCCTGGACAGAGACTACTAGAATATGAATCAGGGGGGATTGGAACATCAAAGGTAACTGACTACTTTACTGAAGACTTGCAGAACAGAAACATCCAAGGGTCCCCATTGGTCCCCAGTGTTAACGAATACATTGATTCACAGCATGACTGGTATACTATGCATCATAAAAATGGTTACTTTCCCCTGATGAATTCAGCCATTTTAAGACACAAAAAATGTCCAGGCACATTGACATGAACCACTCTTGGTATTCAAAGAAACACCCAACCCTTCCAAAACATCACTATTCCATTCTCTGTTTTCTAGATTGATGAGGCCTGTTGTCAGAAGAATCAAAGCATAAAGAGGACGTATGCCAGAAAAAAGTGAGTGCACGCATATCCCAGTATTTCACCCGCTATCCCTTGTTTAAAGACACATCTATAGGGTATTTTAAATTGTTCTCTGAGGTCTCCAAAGATTATATGTAACTTTAGTTGGGATGAAAATGGTGCAAGGGCCACAAGGCTAAAGTGCCTTGTGCTTCCGCCTATGATAATGAGCTGTGCTCTGATTCGCTGCTGTAGCTTGTCAGTGTTGCATGGCTCTGATGGCACGTTGCATGGATATAGTGACATTAGTTCACTAATGTCAGAATTGCAAGGGAAGAGCAACGAACATTTTTGGAATATTAAATGTCAGAGCAAGATAAGAAATAGCCTATGATACGCACATGCACCAGTTGCTCGGAGATTGGAGACAGACACTTTGCAATGGTAAGCTTGTAATGTGTCAGGGTTTACACTAGCCAACATAACCAGATAACTGCTTTGTTATCGTATTGTTACTGTATTCGCCAAAGTTGACAAGTCATTAAAATGATCCAAATAGTCAATAAGTGAGCTTAGTGGGCTCAACTAAAGTTCCACATCCCTGTGTGGTGCTGTCTCCTACAGGTACCATGACCTGCAGCCTGTCTTCATGAGCCCTTCCGAGGATCCTGCGAGCGAATCCTCTTCCTCCTGCTCGGTCATTGCCTCCAGCCTGATCAACGGGGCCGAGGAGCCCCACATGGGCCACCTTGGGCATCTGGGCCACCTGGGCCACATGGCCTACCGGATGCCCACCAGAGAGCTTTGCTGCCACGGCCTGGAGAGCATGAGGGGGACTGGTAAGGTGCTGTACACACACAGCTAGAGGAGTTAACCATTCCTATGAAACATACAGTAGCTGCTACCTGTCAGATCGATATATTGCCCCAATCCCAATGTATTGGCAGTCAGGAGTGCAGCTTCACTTCTGTATGTATCAGAGATAGGTGCTCTTTGGCTTCAATGGCTTGCATCAAATATCACAAAAGTGAGTTTGACTTGTTAAAGTTACAGTATGTAAATTGTGTAACAATTGTGCACTACACTGCAGCACAGTGCTTTGTATCTTTTAAAAGTCTTAAATAAAGCGGGCTTGTGCGTTATGGAAGTGCACAACTGACTGCAGTGATTCTCGCTCAGGTGGTGGCATAAAGAAGAAGCAGCTTGTGGAGGAGCCATGCCGGTCCCCTGTCACAAGCCTTCCAGGTGTCATCAGAGAGTCAGGTATGTTTCTTATAGATCAAAATGACACAGCATCAACACACTGGCTGAATCTCAGTGTCCCCTCTAACCCTGAGTCGTCAACCCTCACAGACTTGACTGACCTGAATCAGCCAATCATGAGGCCAATTCATGCCGGTTAATTGCTTGAGGGCTCAGAGTGTAGGGCTTAGATGAGCATTAGGATTCAGTCGCAGTATTCTGAGATGTAAACAGAAAGTAAACTGAAGGCACTATTCAGTTAAGGGCGAAATTCTCCCAGGTGCTTGTCCAAAAAAGTGCTTAGCTGTGGGCTTTTCAGCCTGCAGTTAAGCGCTTGGTGTTAGCTGCCGGTTTGCTGTCCCGTGTATGTCGTATGAAATTCTCTCATTCTTTTTTTTTTACCGACAACACTTGGTGATCATGAACAAAGCTGTGGTTGGAAGTTGTTGTGCTTTTTAAGTCATTCTAGTCATAGATACTGTTGCATTTACTGTTTCTTAGTGCTTGTTGTGGAACGCACAGATAGCAGTCACCTGATGCTACCATCCGAGGAGCCGAGGCCAAGAATCTTCACCACTAAGAGAGAGCCGCCGACATATCCACCAGGTGTGCCAGCAATGCTCATCCAAAGTGTTTCATGCACAGAGCTAAAAAATACAGCATACTGTAAATGCATCACTTTTATTTGAGCCCATTTTGCTTACCATATATTGTGCTTGCACAGGGAGTCAGGAAGAGAGGTGGCAGTTGCAAATCTTGGGGAAGGGAAGGGTCACATGTCCCAAGTGCAAATCAGTCGGAAGAAAGACAGTAGAGGGTCTCAAGAAGCACATGGAGTCCTGTAATATGGTAGGCACTGCAAGTGTGCATTACCTCACTGATGGTTTATTTATCTAATCATTTATACATGTGTTCATTTATGCCCAGTAAGGCTTCTTTGGTCTGGGGTCAAAGTGTTACCACAGGGGTAAATAGTCATAATGCTAATAGTTAATTAATAATGAATTAATATTATTTCACATAGTTAACTGATACTTAGTTGGCACTAACAGCTAAGTTAATTCAAGGTGACCTGCTGTAAGGTAAATTCCATATTTTCTCAACACATGTAGTCTGTAGGAATCCTTCAAGTGATATTGCAAAACATGAATTCTCTGTAAAGACTCTTTCTACATTCTATCTTGGTCCTTATGAATTAAATGAAACAATGCACTATGTTCCTCTGCAGAACCCTTTTACATGTCCGCATTGTGGAAAACAACTGAAATCGTCAACAGGGATGAAGTATCACCTTATGGCTGACCACAACAACTTGGTAAGACCTTCTGTCTCAGAGGTATTCATTTCCTAGTACTGTTGGCTCAATTCCAATCTCTGCCATAAAACCCTAGGCCCTGGACTTAACTGTTGTGCATCAACATGATTGCCTTTGTGGGTTTTGGGATATATATATATATATATATATATATATATATATATATATACATACACACTAGTTTTATAATTATATTTTGACTTGACGTGACTTGACTCTTCAGTAGCACACCCAGTGTAGCCCTAGCCTTAGGGTTAGAGATGATTCAGCCATTGTGTCCTAGTGTGGGTGTCTCACTTTGTCTCACTTTTGCCTCACTTTTTTTCTGCCCTGTTTCTCTTAGCCTGCACTGCAAGAGAGCAGTGGGATGGATGAGCAGGCGCTGAAAGAGAAGCTCAGGAAGATTCTGAAAAGAATGGGCAAACTGAAATGTTCAAAAGAGGTACACTTCGCAGTTTCAGTTGACAGAACCTGAGGTGGCAAGTGCATTAAGTTATTGTTGTGATAGTAATTGTGAAAATGTATTTTGATATTTTGAGAAGTTGTCATTGCTGTTAGTTCTGAGGAGCATTCCAAGAAGGTTGTTAAATGGCAAACCTGGGTAAGTTAAGCCAGAGGTAGTAGTTAACCTGAAAATAGAAGAACCTTTTTTTTTTAACTACTCAAAGCCGTCAGGCTATTCTATTTGTATGTGTATCACTTAGCCACCATCCAGAATACCATCCTGTTTGTTTATTTGTTTGTTGATGTTGTTATTGTTGCTTACTCTTTGTTTCCCCCCACTGTTTTCAGGGATGCAGTGGTAGTTTCACCAGCATCATGGGTTACCTGTATCACACAAAGAAGTGTGGCAAAGAGGAGTCTGAGTTGGAGAAGCTGCTGCTGAACTGTAAGCACTGTGGGAAGCCGTACCGCTCCAGGGCAGGCCTGGAGTACCACCTTAAATCTGAACATGCTCCAGTGAGTTTTCTCCTTCTGTAATGTTTCTATCCATAACATTTTACTTTTATGATTTTTTACATAAGCAACTCCACTAGATGCATGTATGGTTACTGCAGTCCTTCTCAAATAGTGGGACGGGCCTCTCCGGGGGAGTGGGGGGTGACAAGGGGGTGCGTATGACCATGGGGAACATGCTTTTATTTTGCCATACTAGAATAAAGTGTAACAAATAATACTATTTATAGTTGAGGCGGAGAGTAGGGGGTGTGAAATGTTTTTTTTTTTTCCTAGGGGGGGCACAACAGAAAATAATTGAGAAGCACTGGGTTACTGTATGATGAATTGGAGAGAAATTGTTATGCATGTTAGTACACAATTCTAATATCTAAAAGTTTCCCTCTGTGGCTTGTATTAAGTATGTAGGAGATATTCTAGTCTAGCACCATTTGCAGATTAAAAAAATATTAATCTTGTTTCCTGAGTCTGGTTTGACAGTAGTCAGGTTTCCATCCAATTTCTTAATGTGCATTAGCCTCACTTGGAAACACCTGCAAATTCACATCAGTCTCCTAAAGTTAATATGAATTCAATTCACTTGAGGGTGGGTAGATTCTCTTAATGTGCATATAATGCAGTTAAAGTTGATGGACAGTTTAAATTGCATACTTGCATACTGTATATCCACATTTACAGCCTTTTCTGTTTCCCTGACAACATTAGGCTTTGATCCCACAGCTAGTCAGCGCACTTCCCTTCATTAGGCTAATGTTAATTTTTGATCCTCATCTGAGTGGATGGAAATATATGTCCTTGTGCTGAATTTTTTATGACAATATGAAATGAGAATAAGTTAAATGGAAACATGGCTAGTGACACATCTCAGTACATGTAAGGTTAAATCTCTGGTTGTGACCTGTCTACAGTCGCCCCCGAAGGTAGATGATGACGAGTCGAAGGCCGAGCAGGAGCCGAGCCCAGAAAGGACGAACAGTGGCCGTGTGAAGCGCACGTCTGCACAGGTGGCCATCTATCACCTGCAGGAGATAGCCAATGACGAGCTCAGTAAGGAGTGGCCGAAGAGAAAGGTGCAACGGGACCTGGTCCCAGACGATAAGAAGGTACAGTCCTTTCTGTGAAGTACAGAGCAGTCAATGAGCTGAGTTTGTTGTGACTTTGGACACGGGCATCCATGATTTTGAGTAAGCAACTCCACTAGATGCTTGCATGTCTTGGTATGGTGAATTGGAGAGAAACTGTTATGCATGTTAGTACACAGCTCTAAAATCTTTTCTCTCTGTTTGTGCCTTGTATTGAGTATGTAGGAGGTATTCTAGTCTAGCACCATTTGCTGATTAAAAAAAAAAAAGTTGATTTTGTTATGATGTTCCCTGAGTCTGGTGTACTCACTCATTGTGTCTCCCAACCATGGACAGGGTTCCCATGGGTCAGGGAATATCAGGGAAATTATGGAATTTCAACACAGCCTGTTTCAGACATGTAAAATAAGGGAATTTTATATTTTTGTGGACAACGTCAGGGAATATCAGGGAATTTTAGTAATAGCTTCTAGTTGTCCCCAAAATGTGACCTATTTTCATGCTTACTTCTTGGTCTTTATCGAGCATTAACTTCTCTCATGCCTTGCACCTTGCTTAAGATGTTGTGGTTTTTATATTGTACAACTAGCTGTACCGCATAGTGTGACATGGATGACAATGTGGATGGGATATTGCGTGGTCTTCCATCAGTGGCGACTGGTGGTCACAGAAATAGGGGAGGACAGGGGGTAAAGTGGTCAGGTGGGTGAGTGGGTAAATGGGAGTAGAGGGGTGGATGGTTGAGAGAGAGAGAAAGAATTGCAAAACCAGGAAGGTGTCTTGGAGCTTGCTCTTAGGGGGATTGTGTTAAATAAAATTGATTAGTTTTTTGAGGACACGTCAGCATGGGAAATACCATACAATGAGTATAGTGTGTTTGTGGTAATGTCAGTTGTCTTTTGTGCTTTACACTGCAATATTGTGAAAGTGGCAGAAATGATTTTGAAACACCACAAGACTGCAACTGCTTTGCAAGCAAATTGTCGTATCGTGCAGATAGCCAACTCCCTATAGTTGCCCTTGTTATCTGAATTTTGCCCTTCATCGAATTCAAAATCGGGTATTTAACATCATGAATACAATGTCTCGTTTTTCCATTCTTTTTTTTAATTGACACAACAAAGCAAAACTCTACAAAGGCTCAAACTCGCCGCTGTCCGCACTGTCATGAATGACAGGTCTGTCAACAATGACAGGGGTACAAGACCTTGCATGTCAACCCGTCAACCCATCCTTTCATTCTGATTGGCCATTGACGAATGCAGCTCCGGTGATTGGCTGATTGATGACAGGCGAGCATTTTGAACTGACCCGACCAAAGGGAGGACATTCCTCTCTTTTTGCCATTCACTCCATGTTAAAAGAGGAGCCCGCGAATTGCCTGGGTAGTGTTTATAATGGATGTCAATGAGGGAGTAAGGGAGGACGATATTTTGGTGACTTTTTTTCTGTTTTCGTAGTGATAAAATAGAGGTATTCCAGCTGTTTTTACATGTTTTTGCATGTTTAGCTATTCAATATCTGATTTTTATAAATTTCTTTGGGAAGCTCTTTCTTTAAAAATTTAAAGAATGATCTTCCTCCCTTTCCTCAATGGAGGAGTCGCCTCTTCCATTCATGTTGAGAATTGACCTTCCCTTACTGACAGTATAATAGACAGTGGTTACCTATGACTGTGTTTAAGAGGTCATGCTGTAGGAAGATATTTTCATTTTAGTTTTGAAATAAGGTATGGATGTACACACTAGGCTTTTCAAAATTAACTTTTTTATTCCTGACCACCTCAGTTCTGTCCACTGATACAATAAAAAACATTGCTGTCAGGGTACTTTCAGAATGACATGAATAATTCAGTGCTCATGTACTGGGCAGTAGTAGTGTGGCTTTGGAGAAATGCATCTGGTAAATGCATATGGACTAAACAAACTAAAAACTGAGTTCAGAGCAGTATTTGAAAATCTGAATAACGTGATGAAGAAAATCTGAATAATGTGATTAAGGAAAAAGAAAAAAAGATGCATGCCTAAAGCTTTTGCACAGTAGGTACCTGAATGTAGTCGTTGAAATTAGTTGTAGTACACCTGCAGGATGCCTCTCTTGGTTAATATGCCTACATGTTTTTTGGGGTAAATAATCCAAATGTCTTACTTGGCAGCTGAAATATGCCCGTCCTGGACTGCCAGCTTTCAGTCAGGAGGTTCTGCGCAAGTGGAAGAATGAAGTCAAACTGCAAAGGAAAGTTCAGTGCCCTAATCAGGTCAGACCTGTCAAAAAGCCTGTTTTAATGATTGTTAGACTCAATGACTGAACACATCAGAGAGCCATATCTGTGGAAGATGATTTATCTCACAAGCAGTAGTTTTCTTAATCTTGTCCACAGGGTTGTGGTGCAGTATACACAAGTGTATCTGGGTTGAAAGCTCACCTGGGCCTCTGTACAATGGTGAGGAATTTTCTGGCATTTAAATTTTCTCCAGCTTTTAAAATATACTGTTAGAAATCATATTTTATATTTGACTCTACAACTGTGGCCAAACCCAATAAAATGGTTTTGAAATATTTTCCAGGTAAAGAAATTGTTGAGTACAATAAAAATTTAGTAGAACAGAATATCCAAATCCTAAACCATTGTTTTTGTAAGCATATAATGGCAAGCTCAGATTTCTCATCCAGATAACTTTTTTTTTTATTTTACTTGCACAGGGTGAGTTTGAAGCTGGCAAATACAAATGCCTGATATGCCGTAAGGAGTTCAACTCTGAGAGTGGGGTGAAGTACCATATCAACTCTGTCCACTCTCAGGTTAGTAATGTTGTACATCAACCTGGAACACCTGGAATATGTAACATAACGTTTTACTGTTTACAGTTTAATGGATATTGCATTTAATTGTTTTTATGTAACAATTATTTTGTTGTATTTAAATTAATTTAACACAATTATTACCATTTTTTCTGTGCATCCAATATGTTGTACAAATTGAATTGAATACCCAACCATGTTGTGCAGAAGTATTGCTTCAGGTTGCACAATAGTATTATTTAAGCTTACTGTATATAATACTGTACTTAATAGCTACTTATGAGTAGTTTTCATGCTGACAGGGTAGTTCATAGTGTCATAGTGACTGTTTGCTTTCCCATGTGTTGTACCCCCAGGAATGGTTTGTGGTGAGCAAAAAAGCTTCCAAGAATTTTGAGAAGCTGCTGAAGTCAAAGCCTAGACATATTGTGCTTGAGCCAACACCTGAGCAGAACCCCAGTCTCCGCTTCACGCCAGGCCTCAGTGCCTGGCAGGAGATGACCCCCCAGGTTGCCACCCCCTCCACAGTCATCATTGCCAACCCGGGGCTGCAGACGCCGCCGAGGGAAGGCGCAAGGAGCCCAATGTGATGGATGGAGAGAAGGAAAGGGAGCGGTCAGCTGAGGAGCAGGGGGTTAGGGAGAAAGACTGCTACGATTTTGACGGCAGCAACAGCAGCAGCAGCAGTGGTGGCACCTCCAGCAGCGAGTCAGAAGCGGAGGACACCGCCACTCAAACGGTGCACCATGACACATGGGCCCTGAAGAGACCGCCCATCGCTGAACCCCACCATGCCATCCACCCCCCTCCTCCTGCCAAGCAGATCAGGGGCAACCCCTAACCTGCCACTATGCCTTTGTCTGTCTGTTTATTGTTTAACCCAGCATTATTGGGCTCTCAGACCTCCTTTCATATCAATCAAGAGTGCAACATTAATGTACTACAAGTAGTACAACTGACAGTGAATTTTAACCAACAAAGAATAACTGTGTTTACTTTTGACACATGTGCCAGTGTTTGTTTGTTTTTTTTTATTATTATTATTATTTTTTTTTTTTATCCCAGTTGACTTCAAGCCAGAACACTGAATAAGTGGAACATGAAGGGGAGTTACCTTGTTCAGTGACATCCAAGTTGTTCACCCTGGTCAGTGTGTCCCTTTTGATTTTTCATCTATGAACACACTGTAGACTTCTGCTCAATATATGTCTCAACCAGCTGCATGTGATGTGGTCTTGTACACAATGCTCCTTCCTAATCCCATTGAATGGTAGTGATGATCATTGCTGCTGTACAAAATAAGGGAAAGATGGTTTTTGTATAATATTAGGAATGCTAATCATCAGTTTCTACATATGAGCAGTAGTTTAATTGGCAGGTGTGTATTTTGTCAAGAAATGAAGTTTGAGAGATGAATTCATGAAAAAGATTATTGGCAAGGGTATTGCATGGGTTACTTCTTGTCTGATGGCACTGTGTATGACAGTATATAGAACTGCTGCCCAGTGCTGACATACTTTTTCATTTATAAAGCTTTTAATCACAAAGGACCAAAACAAGTCTTTGGGCGTTACTGAACATTATTAAGTTCCGCTCATGTCGTATGACTGTGTTATCCTTCTTATGATGAAAGGAATGCATGCATATTATTGTGCAGAGAGAGAAAAAGAATTCCACTGTGGTCTGTAAATCTGTTTCCCCAATATGCCTTGTTTCGTCTGCAAAGTAACATTAGATGACAGCTGCATTGACGTTAACGTACAGTTACAGTTTTCTTAGGTTGTTGTCAGCTTAACACCGTAACCTCATGGTATGTCTTTAGCCTGCAGGTTTAAGGAGTCATTTCCTTACCCAGTAATAAGCTGTATTTATAATAAAAGTATATTGTTAGGTTAGTCGACTTGTATACTACTTGTGTTTTTTTTATTTAGAACACATGTAACCTTTTTCAACAACATAAGGAAATGTACTTTCAACTTGTGTAATTAAAAGTTTGTGTACTGTTAACATGGCAAGTTTTATTTTCAGGGTTGTTTTGGTGTTGTTGAGACACATGATGTGACACCCAGTGGTAAATTGGCGACTTGCAAGCACAACATTTATTAGAACAGTTTTCATTCGGTGGGGGGCAGCAACGAGTAATATAAAATTGTATGGGATGACTGAACCAACATGGCGCTGCACATAATCGCGGAAGGCTCGTGGCTGTAGGACGGCTAAGTTGCACAGTTGATATTATCGATCGTTTGCATTTCTTTTGATTCCATCGAATGGGCGACGAAGGTAAGTATTAAGAAACGTTTAGTAGGACCTTCGAAGTTTAGCGGGCTGTACATTAGTTGGTATTTTGTTAGACTGCAACGAGGATGATGGAGGTTCGAACCGGTGATCTGACGGGGAAAGGGCCTCTTTGAGGCTTATGGCTTAAAGGCTTGAGCTACTGAAATAATGTGCTCAGAGTGTGAAAAACCCAATGCCTCTTGTGTTTTTGTGTAGAGTTAGTGTTTCATTTACCAGTTTTTAGCAATTAAATATTCTATTTACTTTGTGTAAATCGTAGGAAGTAGTTTAATTATTTACCTGAAACGTTACAAAATGTAGCTGGTTAGCATGACAAAGTTGTAATGAGCCGTGAATCAGCCGGGTGATCTGTAATGAATTTACCCGAAAAGGATGTCAGCATAAGTAATCTTAAAATTACATTTTATTGAAGTTGTGATGTATCACTACCACTTCAACAATTTACTTTAGCTGCCTCTGATAAGCCTCGTATGTAATTAGCTGTAAAGCTGTCAGTAGTCAAGCAACTTCGTGCTAAAAGTGCAACGCTATTGAAAAAATGCGTGCTGTGATAACTGAGTGATGATACCGTATGTTACGTGAACTAAAAACGATAAGACACAATTATGTTTTGGCTTAAACATTACTCTTCAAGCAGTTCAGATACGTATGACTAGTCTGATCAGTTTCTCATCATAATAATGTTACAAAATGTATGGCTTACAGTTGATCATCCTTGATTTCTCAGGTATGCATTGGTGAAACCTTGCACCAGATTGCAAGAGAGTA
This sequence comes from Tenualosa ilisha, assembly GCA_015244755.2. Lineage (NCBI taxonomy): Eukaryota > Metazoa > Chordata > Actinopteri > Clupeiformes > Clupeidae > Tenualosa > Tenualosa ilisha. The sequence continues at coordinate 205,953 of PYXC01002421.1, forward strand.
GGCATAGAGGTTGTTTCATGGCATCCGCTGCCCAAAAGTTGGGCAGACGTAGAAATAGGGGAATGGGCTTGCCTAAAGGAGAGGACGTGACCCAGCAAGCGGATCAGCTAAGTCAGAGTGCCAACAGGTCATCTCCGAACACAAATGGGGATTCAACGGAAGCTCGCAGACAGCCTGCTAGGAAGCGTGGCTCACAGGCATCTGACAGCAACCTCCAAGAGTCCTTAGGAGAAATTGGGTCTGACAGGAACAGCTCAACTTGTGGGCCGAGTCAAGATAACTGTGCGCAAGGTATCATTCTTAAAGCTTGTTGTACAGCAAGATTGTTTCAAGGTTTTCACAGCCTATATGAGGGTTCAACCATGCCAGGCAGTAATATCCTTAACATTACTGGAATAGTCTTTTTTTTACCCAACTGTTTGCTTTTCACAGTTATTTCTGTCAGAATGCACATCATTTTGAAAAAATCACTGTGAACTGTATGATGACAAATAATAATAATTCTTGTTATAACTTATCCCTCTAGCAACACCAAGAAAGGCAAAAGGCAAAGCGCATACTCCGTCCACAGCAAAGGGTCAACGGAAACAGCCAGTAAAAAGCCCCAAAGCCAGAACTCCTACTAAAACTAAAACTTCCAAAGCTGTGCCAGCAACCCCAAAAGCCTCAACAAAGAAACAGTCTTCCATGCCTTTGCCACAGGCCACTAGCACGCCCATGGCCAAGAACACAACAGGGCTGGAGGTTGCATCTTCCCTAGACACTTCAGAGGTGACGCCCGGTGGTCGGCCCAAGAGGAGAGCGGCTAAGGCGTATGTAGTTTGCACATGGTTTGAGTATGAAAGCTTTTTGTTGCTTGTTATTTAATCCTGTGACAACACAACAGATTGTATTTATATCATATTTTATCTGGATTCCTAAAGCACTGTTGTAAAGGGAGAAAGTAGGACATCACTTGGAAGAACATTTGAAATTCCTGAAACATTGCATGAAAATGACTTACCATAAATTCAGATATCCGCGTAACCGTGGAAAAGCAAAATAACCTGTAACCAAGGAGGCCAGAATGACTGCACTACCATCACTATCTGCCAGCACACAGAAATATGTAAAGTGAATATGTGAATTTTGCTTTTCTAATATTTAAGTGGTCATTTGTTGCCGGTAATGCCAATTTATCACTTCTTATCCTGCATGGAGTTGGTAAGAAATCCGCACAGAATTTCTGGGCTGCCTGTCAGCGGTCTGTCACCTCAAAGCATTCTGCCACATTTGACATTTCACATTTGACTGGTTTTGATCTTTTTAATCTTTCACAGTGCAATCGAGTACCTTCACAACATTGTGAAAAGCCTGAATGGTGGCAATGCTGATGATCAGAAGAGGGATGACGATGAGGACATGGACATGGATGTGGATGCAGAATCTAGCAGCACAAAGACGCCTAAGAAACAGGCAACTGCCCAGCGGAAGAAGAGGAAGGCCCCTGAGCCCGATAGTGACTTGGCAGAAGATTCTGACTTTGTGCCTGAGGAAAAAGAGGATGACAGCGATGAGGTGATGGACGAGGACGAAGATTTAGACGAAGAGTTCACTCACCGTGAGCGCAAAGTAACTCCAATATTTCAGAAGAATTCTAATTTCTCCTCAGCTTTTCCTGTACGGGTGAGTCCAGAACCCAATAATGTGCTCTTGGCTACTAGGACTGGGAACTGATAGGACATTATCAGCATTGATGCCATTGTCATATACTGCTTATTGGTCTTATTCGTTATCAGTTCTCTTATCAGGTTTTCAGTATAAACATATGAACCTGTAATGTAGCCAATACTACTGCAGAGGTAAATCATGTAGAACTATGTTGTTTCCACTTGCTTTTTCAGTTCTACTTTCAAAAAGACTAACTGCCTATGATCAAAAACATAAGGTCAAAGGCGTACAGTTCCAGTTGACCGAAGCATTTCAATCTCAGTTCTAGTTGAAATCCGGTTCTCAATTCCCATCCCTACAGTGTTTGATTTGCGTGATCTTGCGTGATCTCATAGGGGTTCATTACATGTGGCTGTAACATGCTCAATAAAGCCATATGAACTCTCATACCTCCCCTTTAAAGTACATTAATGTGGATAAACAAATGGATAAATGCTGGCAAGCGGAGATTTTCTGTGCTTCAGGGAGATGCAAGATTCTGATGGCATGACATCCTTCAGCAAAAATATCACATCAGTTTTAATATCCTAGTAATGCATTTACATTTATGCATTTAGCAGACGCTTTTATCCAAAGCGACTTACAACTCATCAACTATCAATTGTTCAGGGCCTGTCTCCCCTAGAGCAACTTAGGGTTAAGTGCCTTGCTCAAGGGCACAACGGTGGCAGCCAGGATTCGAACCCACAACTTTTCAGGCTACTTACACGCTAGCCAGGTTCCTTAACCACTACGCTACCACCACCCCTGGTAATGATATCGTTAGTATTGCGACTACAGCTTTAAATTGTTTTATGTTTGTATAAATAAAACGACAACAACTTCTGTTTCCAAACCTTTTTGGGGTACCCAATCCCAATCCCTTACAGCCAACTTTGCCTCGACCAATGGGATCACTGGCTGGGTTCACCTCCTTTAGTCGTCACACTGAGATGAATGCACCCCTCACACTAACTGGAGGGGGAAGTGTTGTGTTGCTCTATGTTTTGCACAACTTTACACAATTTTACACATACATTTTTGAATTTAGCAGACACTTTTACCCAAAGCAGCTTACATTTGTCAGCTATCAATAACTTTAGGGCCAGTCTCCCCTAGAGCAACTTGGGGTTAAGTGCCTTGCTCAAGGGCACAATGGTGGCAGCCAGGATTTGAACCCACAGTTGCCAGGCTACTAGCATGCTAGCCAGGTTCCTTAACCACTGCTCTTCTTTATGATTTTATGAACACTTAATGATATCAAAAACATCCATACTGAAATGGCATTCAGAGCCATCCTGTGTGAGAAATAGTGGAATTTGGGAAATTTTGGTGGAGTTCTTTAGTCTGTTCTAATCTGATTGCACCATATCCAGGCCCATAGAGAACACTAGATCAGGCACTTCAGTGTTGTACCAGAATACAAAAGTGTGTGTGTGTATGTGTATGTATATGTGTATGTTAGTGTGTTTTGTGCATGTTTGTGTTTGTATGGTGTAAAGAAACTTCTCTGAATCGAAGTTGTGTTTTTAATTCATTATTCAGATTGTTACTGAGTATTAAGGTTTTATTTTATTCATTTTGCAGAGACCGGGCTTAGCAAGCAATGGGCTCTCGAACAGGCTGATGTACCCAGTGTGGACGGCCTTCCCTGCGCACAAGGAATTGTGAGTCTCTTTGTCTCTCCATCACACAATCTCTTTCTTTGCAAATGCCAGTGCGCTCCTCTCAGTATTTTGTATATGTTTTTTTTCCATTGATCTATTCCTCAGAGGGTCTTATCAGAGGTTGCAACACAGACAGGCAATTCATCAGTACATCGTGTTTCTGTAATGTCAGCAGTTGACATGTGAAGATATTGTGTGTAATTAGACATGCTGAAATTCACCAGTGAATGAGACACACGTGCAGCCTGTACACTGTGAAGCATGCTCACTCCAGTTTGTGTCATGTCACTTTGAACGAACACACACATCCACCCACACACGCACGCACACACACAATCACATGAAATCAGTTTCATATTAAGCTTCTGTCTGATTATACACTGAGATTGAAAGCACTTGGCTAGCCGAAGTTTACCAGACTTGATCAGATCATTGCTACACAAGGATTAGGGAAAGTCTTTTCTATAGACTAAATAATAATGAAAAATAAAAATTATTTAACAGAAATTATTTATTTTCATAATATTGAGTAGTGGAGCTAGGAGGTCTTATGTGACCTACCTACTGACTTGACATACCTCAGTGCTGATTACCTGTTGACTGTGTACAGTGTTATATAATTACACTGTATAGTGTAATTTTCACAGCTATAGGCTAGTGTGTATTAGACACATTTTGAGGCTATATCCACATCCAGGTAGTGAAGGCTAAGACCATACAGAAGTGTGCTGTGGCTGTATCTGAATTCTTCACTTGCTGATTTGCTCACTTACTCACTGTGGATTCCAAAACATTCTAAACTATTAAACTATTATTAATGATTATTATTACTTCTTGACATTATTAGTATTACTGTTACATTACTCTAGGGCTACACTGAATGCATTACAGAAGTCAAGTCATGTAAAATTACATTGAAAAGATTGAATTTTTTTTAGAATGTTCGCTGCACTGCCTTGATTGCTGTAGCCAGTTCCACTGATTATAATGGAACCTAATAGTTATGGCAGATACATCTTTGACTCAATACATCTAGTGTAGCCTTCCTGTTAGTCCTCTACAGTGCAGTCTGCATCTTAGGCCAAACTTGTAGCACACTAATATGCAGTATTGTTGTGCAGTACTTTAAATTATATGGTTACTATGCTGAGTGAATGAACATTCCAAACACAGCTCACAAGTTTAGCTGTAGTGCTGTTTGTAGTGCCACTTATCGTCAGGCGACGTATGTTGTGTCTAAAGAGCAGGCAGAGGGGCCCTGGTCAGTTTGGGGGTGAGGAATCTTGTTTACAGGATCATCTTACCGTAGGCCTTCATCGGAGTACCTTTGAACTTCGAGCTATTTCAGTGATGCTCTGTCTTGCTGCAGCGCTAGCTTACTGTAACTAACGGTATCAATATGTATAAATATGTAATTTCCCTCAGCAGGGAAATATAACATAATATAAGAATAAGTATATACACTCTGTTGATACCATAATAAAATTTGGTCTCTGCATTTAACCCATCTCTGAATTATTGACACATACACAGGATGCACACGTTACACATAACACTTGAATTCCTTTATTTGTTATAGAGGGACGATGTACATTAAGGGACATTTTACAAGTAAAATGGAAATGCATCCAATTATAGCCAAAAGGCTAATTTCCATTGGTAGTCCCCCTGCCAAAGAAGCATGGCAAGACACAAGAACACATACCCTCCCACACACACACACACACATTACATATATCTATCTGTAAAACACACACACCTCAACCCACCCACACACAAACACAGAACACCTATCCACACACAATCACACACACACAATCGTAGACCCCCACACACCAACACACACTCTTGTAAACTTATATACTATTTTCTTTTTTGAGGGACTCTATTCCACTCACTAGCTGCCTTCAGCTGCAGATGTGGACAGGACAGCAATGTTCAACCAGTTCCCTCGCACATTTTTTTCTCCTGGTCAGGATTTTAACCGGCCACCCTTTTGTTACAAGCCTAAGGCCCTAACCAGTAAGCGGTTGCCCCCCTCTGTGTCACATAACTTAAGTGTTTGTTTTGCTTTCAGCCGTAATGATAACATGCTACCGTGGGTCTTCCCTGAATGGCTACCCTCAGCAAAGGACTGGCAGTTTCTGTCCAAAAGGTGGGGGAAGTCAAAGCTGTGGCAATTTTATTGTTTACAAATGTAACAGTGGCTTTTGCAAATGTTGACACAAAGTTTTTTGTATCTAGTGAGGCTGAGAAATATCTACCTCAAGTGATGGAATCGCCAGCGTTTAAGCTTTCACGTGAGAAAATGAAACAAGGAACTACCCTTCACAGACTGAAGAGGTAATATAAGGATTTCATTTTGTTTTATGTGACTTCTTTTATCAAGTAAAAGAAGAACTACAACATCAATAATCCTACTTAAGTAAGATGAAAGTACTAAAGTTTTAAATGTACTTAAAGTACTGAAAGTAAGTATTGATGCAATATATTTTCCCATAATGGTCTATATTTCAGTAAAAATGTTGAATTATTAGCTTCCTAGGCTATGAAATTGTGCAAAATTCCTAATTTTTTCTATATAACTTTCCCTGATAACTTAAACTGCTTCCTGAAGGACAAAGACAAAATTTTCACTAATTCTGACTGAGATATTTTAAAGGTAGGCTGACTAGAAAAAAAAGCAAAAATGGCATGGTCAATATTTGAACCCTGATGTTTTTGGTCTTAAAAGTCACAACAACTTGTTTTTGTTGTTTTTTAGATGCTAACTAGATAGGTACATGTCTCTAGAGAATTACATATTTCATGGAAAGCTGCTCCATTGCATCCAAATGCTCCTCCTCCAACCGACAGCAGTGTTAAAAGTTAAGTGGAATAAGCTACACCCCAGCAGTAACTTAGATAATGGATTACCTATTAGAATAATGCTAGTCAAACTGGGACTCAAATTCATACGAACACAGCAACATGTTTTGCAACAACTTTGGACTACTTATTCATATGAAAAGGCCAGTAGACACAAAGGATAAAAAGATAAGGTAAGGTGAATCTGTCCATAAACCATAGAACTGACTTAGTACTAGTAGGTAGCAGGTTGTAATTTGTTAGCATGACCAATAACGGTGATGGTAATCCTAGAAAAGAGCTACTCTGGCCCAACAAGAGTGCTTTGAGTTCAAGATGACAAATCGTAGCAAAACAGTTTACACGTCATCCATTGTGATGAGTGGGAAGCTCAGTGTTGAAATGTGTGAAGCGTCTTCACACAAAACAATGCATCTGGTTTAAACTTCCAAGACTGCCACGCAGCCTAGGTGATTTCTGCAAGAAAAATGATAGCCTAATAAAATGAAATGGAATGCATTTTAGAAATGTAGTGAAAACGGAAGTAGAGATACTAGCTGCAAAATGTAGTGAAATAAAAGTAAATAAAAGTATTCGTCATTATTTCTACTCAAGTGGAGTGCCAGATGCGTGAAAAATGTACTTAAAGAGGAGGTTCAGTTTTTTACACTTTGTTACGCCTTGTTTTCTGATGTTTATGTTGAAATACAATGAAATTGAAATTGCTACGAATGCCTCTGATCTTAAAATTTTCTGTTGTTGCGGTAGAACCCCCACTACCTACAGAATGCCTGCATTACGTTAGATGCACTGCAGAACAAGGTGATGGAATCTTAACAGTCTTAACAATCTGATGGAATCTTATCCATTATATGTCATCATAAACGATCAGAAAGCAAGGCTGTACGTGTAAAAAAAAAAAGGAACCTGTCATAGTTACAGTGATGGAAGTACTTGTACTTAGTTACATTCCACCACTAGTCGCCATACCACATCAGCATCCACTTCCTTTTTACTACATCAGCATCCACTTCTCTCTCCCCCCCCCCCCACTCCTCGCAGGTTCGAGGCCATGCCATACCACAACGAGTGCTGGGATTCCACCTTCTTTGTGGGCGGCCCCGTGTGGTCCATGGAATGGTGCCCTTGCCCCGACGGCGCCACTGGCAGCCAGTACGTGGCTGTGTACAGCCACCGGGACATGGATGCCCGCCACAGAAGGCAGGGCCTTCACACGGGGCCAGGCCTGCTGCAGTTGTGGGACCTGGGGGAACTCAACAACCGCTCTGGGTGGGTGTGTTAAGCTACTTAACACTGAAATGGGTAGAAGCTGATATTTGTAGTACAGGATGGCTGGAGGCAGCTTCATGCAGTGTTCAAATTGATGTAGATGGGTTTTTATTTGCTTTGTAGTGGGTTTTTTTTTTTAGTTCATTTGGGTTTATGTTTGTCTGTTTGTGTATATGAAACAAATAACATAAATCATAATAATAATAATGAAAGCAATGAAATAAGTAGCTGCTGGTCCAATGATGAGATAGGAAGCACCTCATGAAATTTCCAATGCTTTCATTCTCCTAGTCCTTCCAGAGATGCCCGGCTGGCCTACTGTCTTGCCCAGGATGAGGGCTGCGTGTGGAGCCTCAAGTGGTGCCCCTCAGGGGCCTTCGAGCTGCCATCCACAGCCAGGAAGGTAGGAGAACACACACAACACACGCACGCACGCACACACACACACACACACAAAAAAGCTTTGAAAAAAACACACACAAAAAAACACACATACAAAAAAAAAAGCTTTTAAGAAGATGGAGACCAGTTGACATGCCACCTACTGTCCCGGCATGTGTGCTACATCGTTTTCACTGATTTCCTGTTCTGGAATGATGTGTGTGGAGGCAAATTTATTTAAAGCCACAAAGGAAAAGCACTGCCACAGTTTACACGTGTATGTGTTCTAAGTCATCTCTTCTTCCAGAGCCCCCAGATGCCTCGTCTGGGCCTGCTGGCAACCGGCTGCTCCAGCGGCAGAGTCATCATCTACAGTCTTCCGCACCCAGATAGCCTGCTGACACACAGGAAGGGCCAGGCTGATGGTAGGTTGATCTTGCACTCAGCAGGGTATGGCTATGGGGTAGTAAAGTGATTGATGTTTAAAAACCTTCAGGAGTGGGTTTGCTATAATGAAGCTCAACAGTGGTAGACAAGTTTGGGGAAGTTGCTGAATTCTTGCCCTAAATATTGCCTACTAGAGTGGTAGAATGTTTTAAGCATGGGCAGTGGCTTTGATGGTGTCCATTTTTTTTTCTTTTTCCCTCGTCTTCAAGCCAGTGTAGTCTATCGGACATGTCAACTGATCAGCTATGACAGAAGTTGTTTTTGTTCCTTATTATTGTTATTGTGTGCTTTCAAACAACCCCACATGCATTCTGCAAGTGATTAGCATGCCCATCATCTCCAGTCATGCATCTGTTTTGCGACAAGTTTGACAGATCATTAAAGGCTGCATCACAGATAGATAGATAGATAGATAGACGGAGATACTTCATTTATCCAGAAGGAAATTAAGGAAGTCAAGCTTGCAGAATTTATTTAACTTTAAAGCTTAAGTAGCTCCTAATGTGTCCTTCTAATGCTGATTTACAATTTACAATTATGGGGAGGAAAAGAGTGTGTTACATAATTTGATGTCTTTTTTTTTTTTTTTTTTTTTTGAGGTTTAAATTTCAACATATCAAACTAGTGTCGCTTCATGCAGTTCAAGAGACTAGCACAAGCCCTTTTCCTAAAATGAAGAATGTGATGTACTGACGGGAAAAACTTGGATCAAGTGAATGAAAACGTGGTTCAGATGTGTGTGCATGTTTTATTATTTTCAGATTGGATCAGAAAAATGCTCTGTAAACCCACATGCAACCGAAGAGTGATTTGTGTAGTCCCTAAACCTGTATTGGTTAAAGCTTGCTGTCCATAATACTGCCATAAGGGGGCAGCAGTGATGAGAAAATGTCAGGGTTCTTCCATAGATGTTCTGTAAAAACAAATCTACCTGAAGTGTGAGCTGAGTAGACCTGTACAGTTTAATATTTGCAGTTTGTAATTTTGACAGAAGGGGGCAGCAGTAACGAAAAAATGTAACGAGAAAATGGCTTATTTCACAGAATCAGATCTTCTAGTCAGTGTTTTCATTCCTAATCCAGACCTCTTCTGCCTCATTTAATGTCATGTTCACTGGCAGTCATTTGTCTCTTTTGATGAGAAACAAATTGGCATCACTGCAGGCTGTACTGTATGGCATCTCTTTCATTCAATGTAAAGATATCTTTGTGGTTCAAAAGTATTAACAGTGTTGTGTCACATATAATTTTTATTTGTGAAGCGCTGTTGGTTGGTGTCACTAGAACATCCAAATTTGCCCATGTTATCATTTCATAGCCTAAGCTGGCTAAGATTTTGTAATGATCAAGCACATCTGTAACAGCGGAGGGGCGTTGAGGCAGAAAAAAGGGGGGGGGTCTGTCTACTTGCAGCTCTGTGTTTGTGCCTGTGTCTGGTGGGAATGGGCCATTACCTGTTCATCTCAAACAACAGGGGCGTTGCAGACTAGACTTCTGTATCACTCTCACACTTCTGCCTTTCTCACTCATGAGACCGACACTCTGTGTGTGTGTGTGTGTGTGTGTGTGTGTGTGTGTGAGTGTGAGAGAGAGAGAGAGAGAGAGACAGTGAGTAGGAGATGATGAATAAGCGTCAGATAGAGGGCATAACATAAAGGGAGAAAGAGATGGATAGAGTAATATAGAGGAACTAGTATTGAGTGAATGGAATTAAGCACGGTTGCCACATCAAAGCTTATTCATCCTCACTCTTTCTTTCTCTCTCCCCCTTCCCATTCTTTCACTTCAGTCGTTCTTCTCTTATTCTTTTTCACCTTGCCTCAGATTGAAGGGGCGTATCTTCAGCAAAAATAAGTGGCAACAGGCTTCTATTAAGAGTTGGGCACAAACTCGATACCGCCTTCCCAAGTCCCATCAGATTTAATGCTTCCTGAGTTGCATATGTCCGGTGACACATCGATCACACCGCAATGTTTATCTAGCAGCTGCCATCCCCAGAGGAGCTTCGCTCTATCATGGTCCCCCTTCATGACAGGATATTATCTAATACGACTGCTCTAATGGCCCCTGGACACGAGGGCAAGAGCGATGATGTTTAATGGTGGCGACTGGGCAATGCAGAGAGTGTGAGTGTAAGTGTGTGTGTGTGTGTGTGTGTGTGTGTGTGTGTGTGTCTCTCTTGTGTCTGTATGTGTGTCTGGTTAGAACATGTATGTGTGTACATGTGCAATGCGTGTGTGACTTTGTGTGTGTGTCTAGTGCAGTGCTGTAGTCTAGTTTGCTGTAGTGGTTATACTGTCTTGTACTATTACAGTGTTGTCAGTATTGCAGCCCTTGTTTGACTGGATATACGCAAACCCAAGAACATTTTAAGAGGTTATACAGTGTATACCTGCATGTCACATAGTCTATAGCCCAGGCCTAGTGTGTTTGTCTATGTGTGTTTGTGTTGCATGTTCTTTCCTTGGAATGGTATGGATGACACTGTGTGCATGATGACTACACCAGTGGGGGACGGAAGGCCCCACCATCAGTAGAATGCTTGATGCCGCATGGCCTGTGATGAATGATGCCCAGTGAGCTTGTCCCCGAATAAGCCCTCGCCTTGGGCCAGAACAGTAAAGACTCCATACATTAGATTAATGGGCTGGTTGGAGATCACTGTCTGTCACATTTGCAAGTGAACACACACACACACACACACACACACACACACACACACACAGGCCATTCCAGATGTTTCAGCACACATTAGTGACTTACTGGGGAGATTAAGAGACATGTCGATCTCTAAGGTCACTTGTGTAAAGAAACTTACATATGTGACTGTGAACTTCATAAAGCATGACAGATAACTAAGAAAACATATCAAATATAAAAAGGTTTTAACCAAATCTACTTCATAGGTGTGCTGTAATACTGAATTAGCAGACACTCTCTCAGCCAATCGGAAAGCAGCATTTCTTTTCTCCAGGTGATAACAATATAACAAACTAGAAACTGGAAGAAAAAAATAACACTCGAAAGCGCACCATCTCAATTTCACCTGCGGCACGCTGATGCGCAGTCACATGCACTCCAAGCTCAGTGATAACAGTGATGCTGTAGTAGATGAGGAATGATCATGTTGTGTCGAATTAAGGATGCTCAAAGAAGGCTCCAAAGAACTTGTCAAGGCATCAAAGGTTTGGAGATGATGCGGGTGGTTTTATTCATGCAATGGATTGTAGTCATGAAAACAAGCAATTTATCGTACTGGGTAGAGTTCATATACTCCCACTAAATGCCAACACCTGTTGTTTTAAGCTCAGAATAGACTGAAACTATCATACAACCCTATCCAGAGTTGGTCATGTTTATCCTACACAGTTCATACAGTCTATATTTGACAGGTTACCTCTACGTTGACCCATAGACTGGCTCACAGAACTATTATCTTCATTCCCTTCACATACATGCCCATATTTGTGTGTGCTAAGCACAGACTGCTGTTCTTGCCAGATCATTCTTCATTGTTGTTTTTTGAGAAATATATCACAGTCAGTGAGAGAGCTTCCATCACAAACCAGCTCAGTCCTCTCCTCTCACCACCTATCTGTAAAGGCGGGGGAATAACTGCTGTTTCCCAGCAGTCTCCTTTATTAATGGGCACTGTTTGAGGGTTTAGAGTGTCGCATCTAACGATGCCTCTTCCTTACGGTACCTTGAGAAAGATGCCTTTGGGGGTGATTCATCTGCACAGACCAAAATGACTATAGGAAACAAGTACTTGACATGTTAGGGCTTTTGTTAGGATTCTACCCAGTCCAGTCAATTAAAGCTTAATCGTCATAAAAATCGATATTGGTCAATATGGAAAAATATATTGTGATCAAATGTTTTGCCAAATCGCCCAGTCCTACGTTTTGTTCTTCCTTTTCCTGTATTCTGACCATGTGTGGCTATAGTGAGAATGGATTCTTACAGAGAGTCTTCAGGGATTTTCTGGAGTGAATCAGCCCATAGCCCTGTTGTTTGACATGGTCGAGTAGGTATGAGAACAACAGAATTTGGTAGTTGATTTAGAAGTTGTAGACCAAATAGTGAAATGGCAGTCAACGCTAGCGTTGCGTTAGCGTTAGCTGCCAGTTCGCTAATTTGGTCTGCGTGGTACCAAATTTTGTCGTTCTTATACCTACTGACAGCACTCGGCAGCCTCAAAGAAAAGGGATATGACCGGTTTGACTCCTGATTTTTCCTGTAAGTAATGTGAAGTTCACAGAAAAATAATTCCCATGTTCACAGTTTTATTTTTTAATGGTTTTTGCTCTATGATCCCATTAACCTTGTGTGTCCCTTGTTGCTGTGTTGAAATGATAGAGGTGAGTGCACTGCAGTATTGCTGGGTTGATCTAAGCATTATTTTGCTTTGCACAGATACCATAGTGGAGCTGTTTTAAGGTTGCAGTGATCACAGGTCAGGAGTAGGGGTGTGTTTGTGTGTGTGTGCGCACGCGCACGCGCGTGTGTGTGTGTGTGTGTGTGTGTGTGTGTGTGTGTGTGTGTGTGAGTGTTAGTTTTCAGGACCCATATTACTCAGTGACCCGCTCTACTGCTGCCAACACTTGCCTCTGGGGAGGTGACCTCCATCAGAATCCTGGTTCCCCCCATTCCACCCCACACCCCCCAAACACACACACACACACACACACGCGCATTTTTCTCCACCTCACATCCCCTATTGCTCACAACTGTACCTCGAAGCCCCTAATTACACACGGCACTGTCACACCTGCACTGTACGTGCTTGCATGCGTGCGTGCGTGCGTCTGTCAGTATCTATTCACTTGCTCTTGATTAGCCTGTCCTTTTATAGTGTATTCTTTGCTTTGATTCATACAGAGTGTTTTTACATTGTTTTATAGTGTTTGTTTTACAGTATGCTGTTTTGGTTGGGGTTGCTTTGTTGTTTATACAGATTGTCATGTAACTGAATGAATCCATCGTTTGTTTGTTTGTGTGTGTGCCTTGATGGAATGCTAAAAGCATGGTAAGATTGTCTTGTTTCATTTCACGAACCATACAAGGTAACATTGCCTGCAGAACCAGAGCATACTCCTCTTAAATGAGCAGGCTTTCGAATAACAGTCTATTGTTTTGTACCAATCTGTACGTCCAAAGGGGAAACACATGCGCACATGCACACACATGCACGTGCACACACACATGCACGTGCACACACACATGCACATGCACACACACATGCACATGCACATGCACACACACATGCACATGCACACACACTTCTTGTCTTTCTCGCAAGGTTTGCCACTGCACTTGGCTGTCAAAACCAGCAGTGAAATGGTTATAGGCTACGCACACACACAGACACACACAGTGTTTGGCACAGATAATTATAAATAGCTTTTTTTGCGAGAACCCCATGAAAGGGGCGGATTGGGGTGGGGGGAGGGGACTCTGTGGCTTCTTCTTCTCGCTTGGTGGAGATAATTTACTAGCTCGTTTCCATCAGACAAGGATCTATAATTGAAATGACAAAAAAGATGCATCGCTACGCAGTTGTTAGTGTTTGAAGCCATGAATTTCAGCCCTAGTACCTGACAGCCCTCTCCCCAGTGACTGTCAATCATGCGGTGGGCTTAGACGGCCTGTGAGGAGGGGTCTGCAGGAAAGGGGGTAGCCCTTTTTGACTTGTGTGAGTTTGTGAATTGGAGAACAAGAACTATGATTGAACAGAAACTATTTCACAGAGTCCCCATTACAGTTCTGAAGGGTACAGACTACTTTCTTATGTGACTTTGTTCTTGTGGCTGTGATGCTGAGATTTGTTTTGTCTTGGTTAGTCTTGGTTTAGTGTGCTTTCCAAAAAAGAGGCACATTTCTTTGCATGAGTTAGCCCTTCAACTTCTTAACATCTGTGAAGTGCAGTCTATGCTTTCATAAGTCCATATTCTGATTTCTGTTTGCATCTGAAAAGCTTATATTAATAAGATGCTATTTGCAACACTGTGTTACGAAAAGCTTTAGTCAGACTTTCCTGTTCATTAAGATGTAGCTCATCGCACACCGTGGTTGTGGCTGTATCCCAGTTTAGCTTGCCTCTACCTTTAATAGTACCCTACAATAAATGTGCAGTCTAGCACTGAATTATAGCCTTCTGTCTTATCAATAAGTATGCACAGCTGATAAACACTGTTTATGTCTTCCCAATAGGTGAAGCCAGCCAAGAGCCTCTGATATGCCGGGTAGGTCAATAACCATTCTCTCCATTTCACTCAGCCAGCATTCCATCGTCCTTAGATAAGGTTTTGGCTACAGGTCCCACCTCCCCAATCGCTTGGCCACAAGGCTTCAGCCAATGATAGCGCTGTCTTTTAGGGACCATTCTTACACCAAGGAGCCTCAACATCACTTGTTTTCAGACACAGTTTGTTTTCTTTGTGTGTTTTTGTTTTTGTTTTGTTCTTCCTATGCTGTTGCGTTAAGGCTAACTGCTGCATTACACAGCAAGTGCTTTTTGCCGGCTTCGTGTTCCTGATATTAAGTTTCCTGGGGTCTGAGTTGCAATTTTGGCTGTGTCCTCGGTGTACTCTGAACACTTCACTTTAAAAGTTTATCCTTTTATACTATTTCTTTGTCAGTATTGTTCAGGTGAAATCACTGTTGTTTTTGTTGACCTTTTAGAGTTAATAGAACTTGTGGTTCATTGTGAGGCTCACTGGTTTTGGATTTGTTTGCAGGTGCAGCCGGTATTGACCCTCTGTTTGGGCTCTAACAGTCTGGAGTACAAGGGCGAGAGTGGACAGTGCTTCACCATAGACTGGTTACCAGTCAAACCACACAACCTTGTTGCAGCAGGCTTCTATGATGGTACCTGTTCACCTACACACTCCCCTATTCCCTAGGAGTTTAGGGGCTTAGTTGCTACTTATTGGGGAGGTTATTCTTGTTACTTTTATACTGATGACATATAAGGTTCATAATGTGATTTTATAGGTACAGCAGGGAGAGAGTGTCAGGTGTGTGTTGGTGAGTATCTGAAGCAGGTGCTTTGTCTGTCTGCCCCCACAGGTTTGGTGGCCCTGTGGGATCTGAGCGCGAAGTCCTCTCTGCTCCGGGTGTGCACACCGGGCAGGTCTCCCGCCATCTACCCGTACCACAGCTTCCTGGCACACGATAACCTGATACGCTCTGTCAGCTGGTGCAGAGCCTCTGGGTGAGAACAAATAGCAACATAATACACCTCAAACACACACTCAGTTTTCAACACACACACATACATGTACATATATGTAAGCAATAAGCCAGAGGGGGTCATACTATACTTAGACTATAGGACAGCTAATGGAGGGTTGTTAATATACACGGGGTAGTTTCATTAGCTAAATATCCAGTAATGATAAACATAATGATTTGTACATAAATTATCATTCTTTTGAATGATATAGCATTTGTGGCCCATCATTGGTCCATACACAGTGGATATTATTTCACTGCACGTTTGTGTGTGTGTGTGTGTGTGTGTGTGTGTGTGTGTGTGTGTGTGTGTGTGTGTGTGGTGTGTGTGTGTGCGCGCGTGTGTGCGTGTCTTTACCTTTACCTCAGCAAAGTAAAGTAAGGCAAACTGGTGTTTATCAGCAGATGCTTTTATCCAAAGTGACGCAAGCCCTTTTCACACTGGAATGCTCTATATTCCGGGGACTAAAATTGTGAGTTCATCGCCAGTCGAGCAGTATGAATGCAAGCCATATTATCTGCCTAAAGCCTTGTTGCCATGTTGGGAGAGGAGTCAGAAGAGTTGTGCAGGGGAGCGAGCAGAGGGAGCTCTGCAGAGCCACATATCAGTAAGCTTATGATACTTTCTGTAGATCTCTCGCAAGCACAAACAAATCTCTTAGCTAATTAATCTGCTGGGCTGTAGCTTATGTCTGTATGATTGAAATAAAGGTAGTGGTGGACTTAAGATGGACCATGTAAGGTGATGTTAAGCAGTTGTTAGACAAGAGTTGGACAAGCAGTTAGTTTTGCTTGCCATATTGCCAGTATCTCATGACATGACTCTTGTATGGTTGTGACTTAGTTCATTCGTGTTTTCTAAGGTAGACTCCAACCAACAAATTTCTACTAGTAGCCTTAGAAAACTATGTTACCACAGTTAGCAAGACACTGACATTAATACACCTCCTCAACAAAAGCATTTTAAAATGGAGGGTAGCACTCGTGATACATTGTCACCCAGGTAACCCTGGGTCAAATTTGGCTTAGCTTTCACACTGAACACGCCTCGGCTCTGACACTAGGGGCCGAGGCGGGTCAATTTGGTGGGTAGAGTGGGCACCCGACCCTATGTCGGTCAGTGTGAAAGGAACAGGCAACACGCGAAATTCGACTAATAATCGCGGGATATTCGTCAGAATGAAAGGGGCTGTTGTCTGGCTATGGTGGGTTTGGGTTGGGAACCATCCATGGTCTGGCAGCAGCAGTACCACTGCACTGCCATGTGTGTCTGTGTGGAGGAAGTTCTAAAGAATGCTCCAGACATTCTTTAAACATCGTTTATGAGGTTATTAAATCAAGAGCAGTCCTTCCTCCACTGTATATGGCACTGGATGCTATTTGTTTTATCTGTGCAAAAATAAAAAAGGAGGCCTAAACGAACACACACACACACACACACACAAGAAAAATGAAGAAGAACCTGTGTGTGTGTGTGTGTGTGTGTGTGTGTGTGTGTGTGTGTGTGTGTGTGTGTGTTTGTGTGTTTATACTACCTTTTAGCCTTAAGGGAATTTCATGGATCCTTGTGCAGAAGGTTCTCAGTCCATTAAACCCCATCAGAGCCAGAGGCAGATGTTTTTCTCTCCACGACTTCTTGCGCTGAAAGAGCACATTTCATCACCGGGGTGGGAATTGAATTCCACTGCCATGTGACTCAACTGTGCCATCATCGCTTGTGCATCCGCTGAGGTCAATTACAAAAAGCGTAGCAGGATTAGTGCACCTTAACGACCCTCATCCCCACCGTCCTTCATCAAACGTTCAGTAATGGGCAGCAGCCTCTCAAGCAAGTTGGAGTGTGTGTGTGTGTGTGTAGCATGGTCATAAAGGTCATCACAGAGCCCCACATACATACATGTAGGTATGTATTAAGGAAGGCATCAGCTAAATGGCAGTTAACTTTAAGTAATTAATTACCTAAGTGTTAATTAAGGGGGGGTAGTAGAACAAAGGATGTCTAATGAGAATTATATAAGCCACAGTTGCTAGAGAAGTAACCTAACCAATCAACTTAACTAATCTTGATACCGTAATTAATAGAAGGTAACGTAACTGATTCCTGAGGGATATATTACGTTTTTAATGACATTCACTTTTCGAGTGAGAAAATAGCATCCCATACTAGTACTTACTTACAGTTCTGATTCATCTGCTTTGGCAAGTCCTGGCTTGTGATGCCAGTAGTGGTATATTGAAGTTCCGTATCATTGTACATGGTGTTTATTTCTCAGCCCTGGTGCCAGCCAGGACAGCAGTGACCTTATGTGCGAGGAGAGCTGTATTAGCCGTTCCAGGCTCTATGATGCTCCAGTGGGTTGTGTCATAAAAGCTCGTTTAGGGAAATGACAGCATATCTCGGCCCTCGGCAGGAGGCCAGCGATGGTAGGAGAGAGAGAGAACGAGAGAGCGAGCGTGCAACAGTAGGGCAGAAAAGGGGAGAGAGCACGACAGTAGAGGAGAAAATGGGGGAGGGGGGGAGAAATAGAGAGAGAGAGAAAGAGGTTTTGGAGGAGAAAGTGAGGGAGCAGCGATCCTGTGCCTTCCCGAACAAACCCCACAGACTGGAATGTCAATGATTGTGTGATAAAGACACGGACACACACACAGACATACATGGGCGTAAACCGACATACACATACACGTCTGCGCATTATATATACAGTACTGTATGCGTGTGTGTGTGTGTGAGTAAAGGTTGAGGTTGGGGAGTGTAACCACACACACAAATGCATACATATTTACTGCATACTGCAGAGCTATGGACGCACACACACCAGTGATGTGCGAGCTTCTGAATGAGCGGTCCACCCATTTTCAAGACATACAAAAATAAATTTAATGATATTTGGGTCGGGTTTGGTCATGCTAGTTAAAGTAATTATTGCCCCTTTAAAATAATATTTAAACACAAATATTTCCAGCCTTTAAATTGCAAAAGTTTATCAAATATGGTCAAATACATAGTAAGCAACAAAACGGGCATGACGAACACAGCTTGCCAAATGCGGAACGGGTAAGCCTTAGCATCCCAGTAGGCCAATGTCCAGTCCAAGATATCGTAACATGTAACCTAAATTAAACGGCACCATAACATTTCAGTAGCCTCCTGTGTGTTTGCTGTTATTGTAACATAAGGCATAAGAGCTTTTTTTTACTTAGCTATATTTTTAAAAGAAAAAAATGTAGGTCATGGAGCTCGGCGATTTTTGCAGGTTGGGATGCGGTCGGGTTGGTTGAAAGCCTCGGA
Source organism: Tenualosa ilisha (assembly GCA_015244755.2). Lineage (NCBI taxonomy): Eukaryota > Metazoa > Chordata > Actinopteri > Clupeiformes > Clupeidae > Tenualosa > Tenualosa ilisha. Next base: position 224,798 of record PYXC01002421.1, read on the forward strand.
TGATCGGGGGTCGTTTCTAAGCTTACCCGGTGCATCACTGACACACACACATAAGCAACAGACTTGCGGAGGGAGCTGAGGGTAATTTGGCCCCAGCAGATGGCAGGAGGAGGGGGATGTGAAGCAGTGAAGATGAAGGCATTGTGTAAGAGAGACGGGAGCGTGTAGCGATGTCAAGTTGTGTACACACACACACGCAATAGCCCCATGAATACAGTCTGTTTGACGCGTGTGTGTGTGTGTGTGTGTGTGTGTGTGTGTGTGTGTGTGTACATGCATGCATGTGGTTGTGGGTGGGTTGAGGAGTCAGCTGTCTGCTGCTCACCCCTCACCCCTCGTCGGCCCCCCTCCCCTCCCATCCCATCCAACCCGGTCCAGATGTCAGAGTCAGAGTGAGGACGAGGGCATACGCTCGCCCGGGGCAAGAGCACATAGCATCAGTCGCAGTTTTTGCCTTATGCACTTCTGACAACTGAACCCTTTGCTGCTCACATCCACACAGCACTTGCACAGATACTACCTTCACATCACAGGCATACCAAAGTAGGACTAGGCTTAAGCTGGGTGTACATGTGTCTCAATATGCTTGTCATGCCTCACTTGTCTTGTATTTGTTTCTAGGCACTGTGTGTATGTACGTTTGTGTCACGCATCTCATCTTAACTTGAAACCTGTATGCCTTGCCTTTTTCGGGGAGTAGTTTTAAGCATTTTAAGCCTTACAGGTATGCTCACCTGTACCTCACCTGGGAGTTATTGTGAGCATTGAGGACCCATTTCCATCCCTATCCCTAAAGGAAGTCTTATTTATAGGCGTTCTAGCTCCTGTGATGCACGTGGTAATGAACTCATCATTTACACTTGCAGTGAAGGCTACAGAAGGCTGTTCGCAGAGAGCGCAGTCAATCTGCAGAGTAACAGAGCGGCAAAAACCCATTACGAGTGTTCACGCGATGGAGGGAGCCCAGTGTCCCCAGGAGAACTTCTTGCACACCCCCTCTCGGCCTCCAGAGCACTCGTTCACTATCTGTCACTCTATCACTCTATCTCCCTCTCCCTCATTTATACTTTTTTATTGCCATTGTATCTAATTAATTCTCTCTCTCTCTCTCTTTCTCCCTCTCTGCCCCGCTGTCATTCTCTAGTTCTCAGTCCATCTCACTTTCACTTTCCTTGTCCCTCTTTTACTCTTCATTATTCTCTCCCTCTCTCTGTCTCTCTATCTCTCTCTCTGTCTTTCTCTCTCTCTCTCTTCTCTGTCTGTCTGTCTGTCTGCATGTGCCTCTACCTGCTGCTAGATCTGTAGCCTGTGTGGTGTGAAAAAGAAAGTGAGGTGATGTAGCATGTGTAGCTCTGCAGGACATGGGGCCTTGAGGGGTTGATATTTACATGTGCCCAAAACCTTGCATCGTTCCTTTGCACATAAACGATGCAAACCGGCCTGAATTAATGACCGAGCCTAAGATAATGGCCGGGTCGTGGTCGATGCGAGAAAATAAAGAACAGGCCCAAAATTCAGGCTGGGTTAAAAAAAATAAATAAATAAAAAAAAGAGTTGGAAATTTCGATTTCTCACCACATTGCTTTGCATAAAAGTAAAGTATTATATAGTCTGCATCTCTTTTTTTTTTTATTATATATAAATAATCTTTACACACTGCTTTCAGTGTGTGTTATGCGTGTCTGATGCAGGCCGAAGTAGCAGATACTGCTGACAGCGCAGCACAGCGCAACATTTGAGCAGAACAGTCCGCAATACATCTCTGCCTTACGGTCTCCAAACTAGGAAGAGTAATGTCACTAGTTTCGCTGTTGTGAAAATGCCTGTCAACAATAAGGTTAATCTTCCTATCAAATTGTCTGGATTAGATTTTGGCTTCCTACATGATATTGTCAAGAAGAAAATTCTTTGACTATTAACGCTACTTTCATTCATAACCGTTTTGACATCTACCTAAATAGTGATCGCTAAGCTTACATTGACACACCGTTGCTGGTCATCTCATAAACAGCAGGATAATTTGCTGCATGAAACAAAGATGGAGTTCGGGGTCAATACAGAAAAGTATGTCTGAATTTGTTGTAACTGAGAAAACATTAGAAAGGCTGTGCCTTTCCAGGATAGCCTATAATATAAACATTATAAAGAAAAAATTAATAAAAAATTAGAAGCCTGCGTTTGGTGCCACTGAAGTAAATAAAAGCCCCAGCCATTATTTCAGGAATTACGGTATTTTCAAAAGTAACTTCTTCTGATGACGACTTTCAAGCAAGGCACTAAACCTTTTCTTTTATTATACTCTGATACTTTGTGGTTCAGCAAACAAATTTAAATGATGTTGCCATAAACGTTTTCCTTTTGCACAGCTTCTCTGTGATGATCTAGCAGGAACTAGCAAGGCAATTTTGTTTTATGCCTTTCCCAAATGCTGAGCTTGGGCCACCTGGCAAAATAGTGCTCACTACACACATCACGAGTGGTTTGTGGCGGTATTAAAGCCTGAAGCATCGAACTGACATTTTGAATCCAAACCCCTCCTCTATACACCATTGACTCACAAACATGCTGTGCTTTAGACATATTGAAACACCTGGCCAGTATCCAGTTATGCCGAAGACTAGGTTACCTTTAATTGGTTACATGATGGTCTAACAGGTTTTCTAGATGTTTTCTCTGGCTGTGCTGCCTATAAACAATTTTAGATTAAAATTTATGTGAGTGAGGCTTGCTATAACATTTTAATCACTCTGGATACACACCACACACCAAAATAAACCTTCACTTTGTACTCTGAGGCTGTCAGTTTGTCTTTGGGACACTAGCCTTGGAGCGTGTGTGTGTGTATGTGTGTGTGTGTATTTTGTAAGCATCACATGACCTTGCCTCTCCTCTTCTGTCTCTCATCTCTAGTGACTACATGGCGACGGCCGGGGACGACCGCATGATCAAGATGTGGGACCTGCGGAAAACCCACACACCTCTCAGTGCCTTCAAGCGCTACCTGACCACTGAGGCTGTGTGGCCCCTCTATTGGTCCGGCGTTCTCATGTCTCAAGAATGTGCCTTTGCCACGTAAGTCTTCTACCTATCACCTTCTCCATCACAACACCATTTGAGATCCAGCCTGTTCTGTGTCATCTGTCTTTAGTCTGTCTTTAGTGTACTTTATGCATGTAATATAAGTTGCAAAGGTGTGTGAACAGTATGCGTGCATAGTTAGTGTGTATTTAGGCTATCTGCGTTTGTAAACATCAGGTCAGGTGCCTGTCCCGGACTCTGTCAACAGACATCCTCTGAGTGTGACATGGTGGCCGAGGCGGCATTAATTAATTAATTAATGAATGAATGAATGAATGAATGAATGAATGAATGAATGTACTGAACTCCATCATTGCGTGACCTCTGTCACATCCTCTCTGTCACATTCCCTTGACTCACTCCTCTCATGCACTCAGATCATACAAAAGATTCCAGAACAATTTTGCCATGACGAATGTCAACACTCAACCAACATTATGTCAATTCATGTTGTTCTTGATATTGTTGGTAAGAATTGTTTGCAATTAGACTAATGTTTTCTTTTCCCTTAATGCAGGCATATGCAGCAAGGACTCCATTATGTTGACTCAGGTTTCACTGACGTCAGACACTTGTTCGTGCTTCCTCGCAAAGCCACCCTTTGGGTAAGCTTTAATGATCACAATTGGAAATAAGTTCCAGTGTGTTTTAACTGTGATAGTTCTGTAAGAATGCATATATGAGAAACTGGCTTCTGCTAGTGTCCTAATAATGTCCTGAATTCAGTCAGTCAATCTGTGAGCTGTGGATGTTTTAGATGCAGTATTTCTGTATTTCCTCTGCTTACTTGTGCATTATAAGCTCCTTCAAGATTATGTAATCTTTATTTAGAGCTGCCTTTGTTACCTAGGCTACTATGTTGTCTTTTGTTGTTTGTGGACACCAATTTCATGTCTCTGCAAAGAGGAGCAGAGTTATGGTTGATCTCTGTATACGTAGATAAAGTATCTGCTCAGATCTTCAGAGGTCTCTACAATTTTATGCCTGCCAACCTAAGCACAGTATTCCAGCCCAGTTTACCTGCAATAAAATTTCCAGTGCCTGTGTTTGAAACTTTTTTAGTCTCTGTCCCTGTCCGAGTGGCTGAACTGCTGTGTGACGGTGGACCAAATCGGTGAGATGATGTTGGTGCTGGTCCCACAGCTGGGGTTGGACGCCATCAACCTCAAGAAGACCACTGACCGCAGATTTGTAAGTCAGACATTCAAAATGTGTCTAAGATGAACTGGTTTTCTTTCTGATGTATGTTGTCTTTCTCATGAATAACTGGAAATCAGGACGGACAGTATACAATGTGTATGTATTGTAACTCACATTACATGATTGAATCAGTCATGAATACTGTGCTTATACTGCACCTTCCAAATTTCGCATATTGCTAAAGATTCTGAAGTTGTCTTAAGTGCAAGGAATCGACTCTGATAGCTAGATAGCTGGTTGTGAGTGTGCTCCAAAATATGGCATAAGGCCCAGTTTTTGGCCCGATTTTTTTCTTTGTCTGGTCAGACGTACAGCGAGTGAAAATCTCTCAGACAATGTATGTTAAGCTTTCACAGAAATCATGCTAACATAAGGAGAGGCTGGTGCCATTGCCATCTGAGCACACTGTCTTCATACAGTTCCTAGCAGGCCTTAAACCTTGAATAAACCAAAAATAAACAGAAATACACATCCTTCATTGTGTTCTTAAAATCACTGACACACTCCCTGCCATGTACACTGATCACTCTCCTATCTCAAAGTCAAAGTCAGCTTTATTGTCAAAAGCCATATGTACAGGTTGCACACATAGGATTTGAAATTACAGTGCTCCCCAGGCCCACAGTGAACATTAAACATCTTATAAACAATATCAATATAATGACAATAACAATAAACAATACATAATTTATAATGATAATGACAATAATTATAGTGACAAAGCTTAACAATATACACATATATCTGATCTCTCCCACACTCTCCTCCCCCACCCCCCACCCCTCAGCCGGTGTACATTGGTGAATTGGTGCGCTTCAGCCCCACAGAAGAGACTGAGGGGAGCAGTGAGGGGGGTGACGGTGGTGAGGGTGACACTGATGAACGGAATCCGAGCGACCCTAATATGGAGCCAACTACCTTTAAGGAGGCAATGAGGAAGTATTACATCCACTTCCAAGACTCCGACATGGTAAGATTAACTTTTTTCTCTCTTTTAGTTTCACACACACACACACACACACACACACATACATATACTCACACTCACACACACACACACACGCACACGCATGTGAACCCACACATACATATACACACACACACGCACACACACAAATATTCTCACAATCGCTATCTCTGTCTCACAATTGCTTTCTCATAGACACACACACACACACACACACACACACACACACACACACACACACACACACACACAGACCCCTATCTGGCTCCCCCAGTCATTGGAGGGTGTGGTCGACCCATTGGCCTCCTTAATGGCCTGTCAGGGGGATGTTCCCTGATCCCAGATTACCTCCCTCACTACAGTAATCATTCATTTCATCAGTTAATGAAATGCTTACTAGTGACAGGAGGGGCTCAGTATCTGCCCACTCCCAGGATGGTCTCCAGCCTGGCAGGGACCAAGAGAACTATGTGCTGGCAAAGGAAGAAGAGAGATACAGAGGAGGTTTTACCCGTTCTTTGGTTGTTAGAAAAAAACCTAAAACAAGTGACGCCTTTATGGAAATGGTTTTGGAAAGTCCAGTTTTGAAGCATAGGAAGCCCTTGCTGTTCATTTTATCTGAATGTGAGTCAGTGAGAGAGAACCAGTATGGTGTGTGTGTGTCTAAATTGGTGGTAATATGATATGTACTTTATGCATGTAATATAAGCTAGTAAGGTGTGTGAACAGTATGCGTGCATAGTTAGTGTGTATTTAGGCTATCTGTGTTCGTAAACATCAGGTCAGGCCCCTGTCCCAGACTCTGTCAACAGACGTCCTCTGAGTGTGACATGGTGGCCGAGGCTCCATTTCTCAGACACACCTGAGCAAGCTGCAGAGCACAAGGCCAGAAGTGGCCCCCAGGGTTGCTACGGAGACACACGCACTGCTCTCGGGCCGGCCACATTGGGGGGTTATTGTGTTGATTAAGTGTTGCACCCTTCATTAATTTAAAAAAACGCGAATCAGCAAAACCCTTTCTCCTACCACCCACCCCCCCCCTCTCTCTCTTCCTCTCCCTTTCCCTCTTTCCCTACCATTTGGACCACTCCATCTGTTCCCCTGTCTTCCGCCTCAGTAAGCCCCCTCCTCTCCTCCCCCTCCCCTCTCTACAGTTACGGCTCACTGAGCATGTCCATTACCCATAAACCCCCTTCTGGACACGGCTCCAGCACCCAGAAGCCCACCACCCCACCATGTCCCCACTCATGACAGCAGGATGGGGGGTCACTATGGAAAGGGGAGAGTGGGCAACACTAATTGAATTCTCCTCAGTCAGAGACACAGTCTCACACACACACACACACACACTCCTGAATGAAGAACAACGGGAAACAAGTTTGTCTCCACAGTCCCCAAAGTCGCATTGCCTGTAGCTTGTCTCTCTCTCAAACACACACACATACACACAGACACACACACACACACACACACACACACACACACACACATGCTGGATAGTCAGTTGAATCTGCTTGTGGTGGCCTGGGCTTCTTTAAATAAAAACTGCCTTGTCATCTGTCTAGGAACAGCTCTGCTCGGTCACACACACACGGCTCCTGTCTGAGCTCCACAGAAACCACAACCCACACAGTGGCACACTTAAGAGTTGGCCCACACATGCCTACTTTTTGTTGTGTCCACTTTTGTAGACTCGTATAGAAAGAACTGCCTGGACCTTAACATATCCAAAACCATAGAACTGGTAATAAAATTGCATAAGGCATTGGTTCTCAGACTGGGGTCTGGGGGCCCCCAGGGGTCCGCAGTGCATTGCCAGGGAGGGCCTGTGAAAAGGTTAGCTACCATATAGCATCTAGCATCTTATAACAGAACAAATAGATACAAACTTATACAGTAACATTTGTGTTGTGGTCATAAGGGGTCCTTAAAAAATGTTCCCCCATAAGGGTTAGTTTGAGAACCCCTGGCATAAGGAACCTCCCTCCATGGTAGCCGCGGGGTCTTGAGTCTTAAAAAAAATCTTCAATGGTGTGTGTACTTGATAACTTTACAAATTCTGATGGTAGATTGTACAAGCATTTCTGTGTTTCTCTGTGTGTTGTGGGGTTGTGCCCCTCCAAGCGTGGCTGTGTGTGTTGCGGGTGTATGTTGGGGTTGTACTGTATGTGTAATGTGTGGGCACATGAGCTGGTAGGATGTGTTGGGTGTGGATGTGCACTGATGCTTTTCACAATTTCACAAATTCACATGTTCCTAAGGGAAAAATAAAGTTCTTTGAATTGGATTGGAGAAAGAGAGAGATTTGAAGGTGGTTGTTGATCAGCGAGGCATTCAGGACAGGAAACACATCCTCATTCAGACAGAGGCTGGCCTGACTTGTCTATCTATCACTCTGTGGATTTGTCTCCTTCTGTAGAAAAATTTTAAAGACATCAGGAGCCGACGAAGCATGAAACGAATGCGGGCCACAGAGGTTAAGGGGACCATGAGGATGGACCAAATGCCACTCTCCTCACTACACAAGGTAAGTGTCTGTGTGTCTGTGTGTGGGAGGAGGGGGGCAAGGGTGCGTGTGTGTGCATGTATAAGAGAAAGGTGTTCGTAACATGTGTGTCAACATATGTCAGTCTAAGACCTTTATCCCAGGACAGCTTGAGTACTTTGGAGAGCATAGGATATTGTACAAGTATAGTATTTGGATTTACGGTGTTTGAAGTTACATTTCACATTCATAATTCACACGCCTCTGGTCTTAATTCAGCAAATAAATGGGTCCTTAGGTTCTTGCTGTTTGGTTGTTGTTGTGTGTGCCTGTTCTAGTGTCCAGACGCTCCAGTCCTGGAGCTGTAAGTGGGAAAGGATGAGTCGTATTGGCTTGAGCCCGAGCTGTAAAGAACTTCAGCCAATGACGTTGCTTTAGGGAGGGAATAATTTAATTGGTTCCTGATTCAGCATCCAGCCCTCATACCGGAAGACACAAACTTCCATGATGGTGTTATTAAACACACACACACACTCAATCTCTCACTTTCTCAGTCACAGGCATGCACGCACACACACACACACACACACACACACACACACACACACACACACACACACACACACACATACATACACATAAACGAAAAAGTCTATAAACAATAAACTCATCTCATATCTGATCCCACACTGCTCCTCCTCATCAGGTTTAATTGAACAGAGCTCCATGTTGTGCCTCCTCTTTCCTCCCCCCCCCCGCCTTTTTTTAACAACCCCTTGTTCCATGAACAAAGCCATCAGCGTTGAGATTGGCTGGGACTTAATGGGAGCGCACTACAGTCCTTTCACACTGCATGATCACAAATGCCCAGTAGCACGCATGCTTTTATCTTCATGACAGTGGGTTCATCTCTTTCTCTCTTGGTGCCCCTCTCGCCCCCAAAACACACACACACACACACACACAAACCCACACAAGTGGAGACACGGATATGCATGGAGATATGTCTGTGTTTGTTTAGGATGTTGCCTTGTGTTTAAATGTATGTAAGCATAACAATAAGCACACAAACTCAAACATTTTCGTGAATGAACTGCTATGTGGCTGTGCTATTTTGTAAAATGTGTGTTTGTATGTGTGAGTGTGTGTGCGCACATGTGTATTCGTTTGTAAGACAGCAAGAGGTGCAGGAGAGAACATGTTTGCACACACACCCCACTTTCTTGGGAACCTGATTGATTGATTGACATAAATGTTGGTAATGGACCTCTTTTGTCCCTGAAGCTGCAGCCGTGCTGGGGTATATTAATGTGTGTTTGTGTGTAAGATAAAGGCCTCTGCGGTGACGCTGCAAGGGTTTTAGTTCTGAATGGAAAGCTTTACATGTGCTCTGTTTGTTTGTTTGTGTAAAAGAAGTTAAGGCCACTGCCCTCTCTCTCCCCTCTCTCTCCTGGTTGGGGTCATGTGGGGGATGTGTGTGTGTGTGTGTGTGTGTGTGTGTGTGTGTGGGTGGGGGGGGGGGGGTCAAGAGAAGTGATGCACTGACAGGGCTGAGGTGGAGTAGAGAGGACGGACAAGGGGTAATGGGCTGTTAAATGAGGAAATGTCACCCGGGGTCTCAGCTGGGACAGGGGAGGGGAGTGGGAAGGAGAAGGAGATGATGTGAGACTTGTGTTAAACATGTAAGGAATTGTGGAACAGTACACAACAGAGCTGTTATTGAAAAAGATAATCTAACTAAAACAGTAAGTCCTCAGTAATACTTTTTGGTTCAGTAATCTGCTTTGGTGTGTGTGTGTGTGTGTGTGTGCGCGCGTGTTTGTAGATAACAAAAACATATAGCATGACCTATGTTTGCAGTTCATGAGTCATGTATATAGAAAGATGGAACTTGCCATATAAACTGTTAGCCATCTGCTAAGTAAACATAAACATTAAATATAGAAATGTGCAGTACGGATTTTAACATGTTCATATACATATTCATATATATATATATATATATATGTTACAGACGCTAAATTACCCCATGTCTGATATATATGGGAAAATATGATACTGGTACCTTATATCAATATCATTGTACCAATTTCATCACATGCGCTATACATCACGTTACTAATCAGTCTATCGAGAAATTGTTATTCATTGTTATCTATCAAACATCAACACTGTTTACTAACCTGTTCTAACCGTGTTTAATTCCTTATGTAGTTTATTGTTGCTGTTCCTCTTCATCTCCTAAATGATATAAATCCTCGAATTCGTCTGCCCAGGACTGCATTTAGTGTCAACCTAGTCGAGGTTCTCAGGCAGTTGATGGCTGAGATAGTTGGAGACACAGCTAACTACAGTACACTCTGAGACACTGCAGTCAGTCTATTTCTTGCTCCATTAGTTATGTTGTCTGTCCTGTATCTATTTAGCCATTTTTGTTGTCAGAAGTTAAAGTCCTGTGTTTCTCCTTCCTTGTATGACCTTGTCCTATCCCTGGTATAAGACATGATTTTAATGTGTAGTAGAAAATCATAATATGTAACTAACCCAGAACATGTTGAAGATTTGAAAAACTGCCAAAGCTTTGAGCTAATTTCCATCCTGCATAGTCTTGAGTCTATCCAACCTGACAAAAGTCATTTTATTTTATGCAAAGTCCTATCAAGCCTACATCCTCTACAACCCAAGCTCCTGAATCTTATGTATGTATGTATTCTCAAGTGTGAGCAAGTGTGGACCAGTGGTAACATGGCGAGTTGGTGTAGCAGTGAAATCACTGACTGACAATGTGGTGGCCCGAATTCAAATCTGAACCCACTTCTGTGAAAGCCAGCTAGATATCACCGATTTTGTTTTTATCCATAAACTCCTGTGTTCCTTTCACACAGGTCTGCTTCAGCCCCAACTTGGGCACCAGTACATGGGTGGTGTCAGCCGGGCAGGCGGGCCTGGTGCGTGTCCACTGTCTGCGCATCCTACTGGGCTCCGTCATGGAGAAGCTTCTGCAGGAGAGCGAGGTCCAGTTCTCCGCCATGTTCCCTACTCAGGACGAGCCAGACGCTGCCACCACCGTCCAGAGCAGCACAGAGAGAACTGTGCTGGTCACCTAGCAAGCACACAAGAACTCACCCGGACAGCTAGATGTACTCTGGGTTACTATGGGAGTGTGAACAAATCTGGGGACTAGATCAGGGATGTCTTTGCCCCTTCACAAGGAAAAGGTCAGGGCAGAGAACGAAAAACAACAAAACAGATAGGGAAACACAGGTGCACAGACAGGTACACAGGTGGATTCTGTTATTCTTGTGGAGCATATAGACTGACAAATGTAGGCAAGACCAAGATGGCCCCCCGTTTTAAGCTTGTCTTTTGGAGGTCATTTGTTTTAAGGACTTTTTAAGGTTTTTTTTTTTTTTACTTTTTTTAAATAGTTCCTGGGCATAACACTTGAAGATGTCTCCACTGTCAGTGGAGACATGTCTCCAAGTGGCTTGTGGGTCAGCCACTTGGAATGTTCTCGGTCGTCTCTAGTTTTTGTTCTGCTTAGCAGGTCAAGCATCTTCAATAAAAACTAATGAATTGCATTTACATTTACATTTGTGCATTTAGTAGACGCTGTTATCCAAAGCAACTTACAAAAGAGGATAACATTCAAGCTACAAAACAATGAAAGAAACTAACAAAGAGTGCATATTGCTAACCTAAAAACTGCACTATTTTAAGTAGAAGGTGCAATAGTGTAATAAAAAGTGCAATATAAAAGAGAAATTAAGTATAAGATGTTAAGTGCATTCTCAAAATTTAAGCCAGGAGATATTCCCTTTTTGGCTGGTTAAAAACCAGACGTGCAGCTGCATTCTGGATCATCTGTAGCAGTCTCACAGCACAGGCTGGAAGACCTGATAGGAGGGCATTGCAGCAGTCAAGACAAGAGATAACCAGAGTCTGTACCAGGAGCTGGGTTGCATGTTGGGTTAGGTACAGCCTGATCTTCCTTATGTTGAATAGGGAAAAACGGCACGGCCAAGCCACAGAGGTAACATCATTACTTTACTTTATTCAGTTCAAAGTTTCTCTCTGTCAGCAACCTGCACCTACTCACACTTTCTTTCCGTCACAATCTCCGGAATCTATCTCATATTCATTTTTTCTCCTTGGTGGCGTCTGCTCTACCACCGTCCAGAAGTTTCTTAAGGTTGATGATGCCGCAGAGTCACTCTGTTCTACGCTGAGCTCCTGCTTGGATCGTGTGTGCCCTCTGTCTTCCAGACCTGCACGATCCAGTCAGTCTCACGCGTGGGTTAATGACGCTGCTGAGAGGAAATGGCACTAAACTAAGAATTTGGCCGATCTAACACAATTTCAGGAACTGCCATCATCCTTCTCATCCAGTGTCACTTCTGCGAAAAAGGCTTTCTATCATGACAAGATTCACAATGCCACGGACACCAGGGAACTCTTCTCCACCTTCAAATCTTTACTAAACCCACCTCCGCCTCCTGCAACTAACCTCACAGCTGACGCTTTTGTTGCCTTTTTTGTTAAGTTGCAGCAATCAGTTGTCAGTTTTCTAACCAAACTACAGAGGTTCTTCCTCCAAGCTTCTCTAAACCAACTGCTTCCTTTTCTTCTTTCACTCCTCTCTCCGAGGCTGAGGTGTCTAAGCTTCTCACAGACAGCCAGCCTACCTCTTGTTCTCTGGACCCTATCCCAACAACCCTTCTTCAGGCCATAACCCCCAACATTGTGACAGCAGCCACACATGTGGTCAATGCTTCACTAACTAGGGGTACATTTCCCACCACCTTCAAACAAGCCCAGGTAACACCGCTGCTCAAAAAACCATCCCTTGCTCCCACTCAGAACTACCGGCCTGTCTCTCTTCTTCCTTTCCTTTCCAAAACCATTGAAGGAGCTGTCTTTAAACAGGTCACAGGATTTCTCACTCAGAACAACCTCCTCGACTCCAACCAATCCGGTTTCAGAAGTGGCCACTCCACTGAGACGGCGCTTCTGTCTGTGTCTGTGTGTTATTTATTTCGAATGAGTTCTAATCAACCATTGAACTTTTATTAAAAATGACATTTTTTCCATTTCTTGTGATGCTTAGTGTGTTGTTTTTCCTTTTTCCTGTCAGCCGCGAGAGTGATGGTTGCAGTCGAGTGCATTGTTAGGCTCAATGTTTTGCACAGGGATCATCTGTGTTTGTACCACCTTCCTCCACTGCTGGTGTTTGTCACTGTTTGATGGGTGGAAGCCAGCCTGCCTGCCTGCCTGCCATCCAGTGCATCAGTCTCCATCAGACAGATCAGAAAAATGCACTGAAAGCACTGTATCATCCAGGGATAGTTTATCTTCAATAGCAATTTACCTGGTACATCACAGGTGTAGATGACCATAGCTGTGCTCTTCAGATGGATGTGTGAGTATGTCTGTGTCTGTGTATGAGAGACTTTCTGACTCTTGCCAAGTGTCTGTTGTGTGCATTTACCTATGTTTAAGGATACTGCACTATCAGTACCTATCAGCTGGTACAACCATCTGCTCAAATAGAAACATGGAGCTTATCAAATGGGTGGATGTTCTTTTGTGAAACTTTGAGAAATGCTTGACAGACTGTCAGAGATTAGATTTTTCCTTTTCTTGTTTCATGTACTCTACTGTATGTATTGTAAACAAGTAAACAAAATGGTAAACAAGTCTCGCTGCTTGATAAGCTGCTGAAGTTCCACACAGACATTCTTCCTTCCAGACATTTTTTGTAACCACACACACAAACCTCACATTCTACTCATGGAACTTCTGTGGTAGAAACTTTTCACTGTGTGATCTCAGAGCACCTTGCCTGCATTTCATGCTTAGTGGATGTGGCTAATTAGCCTGTGGTCATCCTCTCCTGGGGAACTGCCAGACAGATTAATGTGGCTCCTCCCTGTCCGGCGACATTAATAATCAGCCTTATTATTGCTCTGCAAGGAGTAGTGTTGAGGTCCCAATGGATGGTGGGGTTTTGAGAGCCAAATCAGTCATTGTGTCAAAAACCAAATGTTTATTTTTACACATGGGGAAATAACTTTAAAAGGCATGTGATAGATGTTGGATAGGTTTGTGTGTGGGGGGGGGAGAGAATAAACAACAGTACATTTTTTTTTACCATCTGCTCACATTTATTGCAATTTACAAAAGTCTCACCACACATAGAAATGAAATATCAAACAGCATGTTGGTTGCCAGAGATTTCACATGATTACATACAGTAATACCATACAACATTTGCACACAACATTTACAGATTATTTGTTTACAGTAAGCAAACTTATTTACACATTCACAAAGTGATCATACACAGAAAATACACTTTAAAGAGCATTTACAGAGAGTTTTCACAGTAACGTTACGACATAGAACTCTGGACACACCACAGGATACATAAGCAAGTCACAGGACAGTGAAGTTAAGGTTGATGTGGACCAGGATTTCGTATACAATTCACCTCCTCTCACAAACCAGCGCAGCCATATCTCACTACAGAACTGAAAACTAAGAGCCTAACCGAGCCTAACAGATTGTGTGCTTCTCTCAAACTGTAAAATAGCAGCAGATCAGCTTCTTTGTATCATCTAATTATATTGGCTCCCATGACTTTTAACATTAACGTCTTTCTGACATCCACAGTCTAACAACATTAAAAGCATATATAGGCCTCAGTGGTCTCATTTATTGATTATAAGGGAAATCATGTGTGGTTGGTTTTGGCAGTACAATATTCATTTGTGTTGTGCAGCTACGAGCTGCAGTTATTGTATTGCAGATAATAAAAGTTTAAGACTCATCTTGATTGTGATTACTGACCAGTAACAACAGGCAACTTAAGATTTAAGATATTTTTTTTTTGCATGCTGTCACTGTCCACATTCACACCTCTCATGTCCATGTAAAATTCCCTCCTCAAAACATCCAGAAATTATATAAAAATAATATATTATGAAAACTGTAGGACAATCTGAAGTAAGTGATATATTTGTTCGTGCCTCACATGGCTTTACGAATGACATTATATTTACATGTAAAATATACTTCCATTTTATCAAAGTTGGCAAAATATAGATCTGAAAAAGGACATTTTGATACGGACATGTAAGCCCATTAGACTGCTGCTTTCACTATGCTAAACGAGTAAGAACCATCCATGCAAAACTTAACTTCGTCACAAGTTAATTTCAGCCACAATTCTTAAATTTGCAAGAAACACCGCAACAGGCATTAAAACACAATACTGATTTTGTGAGTGTCTTTGCTTTCCATGGCTGTACACTTGGCTTCTCTCAGTAGCTCATTATCTTAACACTTACTTATTTTAAGACATTAGTCATTTATTGAAGACGTTAATCATAGCCACATTATGCTGATTCCTTGAATGTAATGCATATATCACAAGTATCTGTAGTGGGTTCTGAAGAATTTCTGCTCATGTTGGCCTGGTCATCCTCCTGGAATGTACAGCTGGAAGGTTGTAACGGCAGTGTGTTGGCCGACAAACCAACTGAGGGCCATAGTGTGGATCACCCAGAAATCCATTCACAAGATTAACATACTTGGGTGTTCATGAAATACGGAACAAGCCCAGCATGTTTTTCATTACAGATGTCACAGTAGTGATTTTATTAATGGTGGCAGAACATTCTAGTCTGTTTTAGTGATCTCTGCTATGGACAATAGTATCTGTATCTGTGCAATTCTAGGATCTGATTAAAAAGCCCAGTTTGATTAATGGGATTAGTCTTCAGAGCCTTTGTAATTTACATTTAATTATTTTATGTTGCATGATTAAATCAAGGAGTTTTCCTGGTATGTGAGCACATGCCCTCAGTCTCTCAGCTTTCACACACAATGTTTTTTTGAAGTGATCTTAAGTGAAAAATTCAATCCCTCTGCATATTTGGACAGGCATTTTCACTCTGACAAACTTTTTCACTGATCCCAGAAAACTGAGGGGCGTAATTCTCACTGCTGGGCATTGTAAACCCAACTTTAATTATTTTCTATTTAGTCGATACCATCTCACACTCCAGAATGCTTGGACATGTAATTACCGTGAAGTGCCCTCCATAAAATATTGTGCCAGTGGTGCAAAAAAAAAAAAAGAAAATGCCATATCACAACTTTCAAAGCACATCCAATATACTATACAGCCACACTGCAATTGTGAGTGCATATGCAATTCAGGGATGCCACAGAAAGATTGACGTGTTGGTTTTCCTCATATGTCCATGCTCAGCTGCAGTTTTTATGCATATGAAATATGATGAAATGAGCAGACTATCTGCAGAATGACATTGAAGAATCAAAAGCACACACTCTTCCCTTGCGCACTATATGTTCTGTATATATCGTCTCAAAATTATGAATGAGCTCCATGTCTAATGTCTGATGTGATTTGAGAAAATAAGAAATGGGTTTGAGCACCATCCTTGATCGTGGATCCCACTGCATTGTATGAAGTTTGCAGCGTTAGACCTCAGTGATGCAATGATATGCACATGTATTCTGGTTCAATAACCCTGTACCTCTCTCTATGTACCAGCCCTCTCCCGATTGGCCTGGCTCAGCCATTAGTCCATAGGGTCCTGGCACTGGATGCAGTGGACCATGTCCTCACAGTAGGGTTCCACCTGGATGGTGGTGCTGTAGAAGCCAAACTTGGTCTGCAGGAGCTCTGTAGCCTCTTTCAGAACCACCTGAGGGTCAGCGTTCTCATCTGAGGGGACAAAAACAAGCTTTAATTCCTGACTGGGAAAAAGGGAGTCTCAAGTAAGTAATAAGTCTCAAACTACCAAAAAGCACCCAAGCAAAAAAAAAAAAACAGAAGAAAAGTTCATAGGAGTGAGCACACCATCAATGTTCAATTTAAACTTTAATTCCAGTTCCCAGATTAACAATTAACATGAACAGTTCCTGTTTCAGGATCTCAAAAGTTCTTTTTATTAAACAAACAACAAGCACAAACTAGAATTTGATTCTACCCACGGAATAAAATACTTGTCTGACACATATTTATTTATTAGTTAGTTTGGATTATTGGATTATTCTTATTACAGGAATAAGTTAGTGTCAAGCTAGTGAAGTGTCAAGCCTCACCAATGGCAACATGTACAGACAGAAGTGTCTGGCCTACAGTCAGAGCCCAGAGGTGCAAGCTGTGCATGGCCTTCACCGACTTCAGAGACAGCAGCACTTCCTTCACGGAGTTAAACTCAATGCCTTTTGGGGCCCCTGTTTAGAAACAGCATTCATGTTCAAGTGTGGGTATTGAATCATATCAAAACAGTGACATCTCATTATAGAAATCACTCACAGAAATAGCACAGAGTTGATGTGGTGTTGATGTTTACAGTATATGTATATAGAAACTGTGTCATTATAAAGGACATTTTCTAGTCCAAAAAGCAGTGAACATCACAGTTAGCTTCTCACAATGGTATATTGACATCCTCAGTACCTTCCATGAGGATCTGGAAAACATCCCTCATGATTGTGGCAGTAGTTCCCAGCACAAACACAGAGAACAGGAATGTGCAAATGGGATCAGCTACTTTGTATTCCGGCTGAAAGAAAACGCAGACAACTGAGACCCGGCTAGGCAAATGGAATCAGATAGTAAATATGTTTGGTGTCAGATCACATTAAGGCACAGAACTAGTGCAAAGAAGGGTTTTTTTTAGTTGTTCAGGTTCATTCCCTTTAAGGAGGAGGTGGTGGTGCAGTAGCCTACATGACAGAGAGCTGAGTGGAGGCATTTTATCTAGTAGTTTGAACTGTTTAAACACAGAGTGATTTCATTGTATTCCAGTTACACTGAAGTGGAGATCTGCTGGGCTGTGGGATTCACTTTACTGCTTGCAGCTCCATCTGGAGAAGATTAGGGACAGATTCATCCGTGAACGTGATTTAGGATAGCAATGATGTCTGCTTCACAGGAATGCATACATTCAGTGGTATGAACACCAAGCCAGTGCAATACAACTAGAATATAGTTATGGCATTGATAATATTTTTGTTGCATTGGCAAAACACTGTTATTGGCACCCATTCTGGCCAGTCAGGTGTAATGTGCACTGGACACTACATACTAAAAGGATGGAGCGGCTACTGTGGGCAAAAGTTAGCAAGAATTGCCATCATGTATATTTATTCAGTCTCTATTTGAAATCAATAGCAGTTCAACCAGTGCTTCCCCTTTATAGGAAACAAAAATATATTGTACATGTAAAAAGAAGTGAGTCAAAAATGTGACCAAAAATGTAGCCTTTTCAGGCTAACCCGGAAGTAAATGATGATGGCTGCCACCATGACCCCAACGCTCTGCAGGAGGTCACCCAGCACATGAATGAAAGCAGCCCGAACGCTGGTGTTGCTGTGGCCTCCCAGCAGGCCATGAGAGTGGCCATGGCCCACGGGGCTCTGGGTCATGCCGTTCTCGTCAATCTTGTGGTAGCCAGCACCATGGGCGTGGAAAGTGGTGGAGTGGTGCAGGATGTAGGCCATGCTGCCAGAGAGGAGGAGAACAGGGAGGCCAAGGGTGAGTTTCAGCTGCTGCCACCACCATTACTTCAGCAGTAACTAGTACCATACTAGAACCAGAGGGTAAAAAGTCATAAAGTAAAGGTAAAAAGTCATTTTAAAAGTAAAAAGTGATAGTTAAAAGACGTGCATTTTTAAAAGACTGAAATAGCAGTGAAACAACTGAAACAAGAGTTGATATCTGAATACAGAGGCATCTGCATCTGACCTTTTAACACCAGTCCACAGACAACAGATGTAAAATAGCAATTTTGGCTAATTCTGGCACATTTGCATTCAGTGTTTATTAATGTGCACTGTCCATGTCAAATAAGCCATAAATAAAATTAAGTAACGTCACACGGTTCATCTAGAATTTAGGTGTGTTGCTTGGCCTTGTAGTCTTGGTGATCCTAAAGTTTACGAAAAGCTGTATTTAAGGATGCTGTAATGCATTGGGTTCAAAATAAAACACTGAAGGACCCCAGTACTCACATGATGTTGACCACCACAGCACAGCCTGAGGTGAGTAGCATGACATGGCTCTCAATCTCATAGTCGTTGCGGACAATCCTGTCAATGGCCAGGTACACCAGAACACCCGTCACAATCCAGATGGACAGGACAGACACCAGAGCTCCCAAAATCTCTGGAGGCACAAAGAAACTCTATGATGCTCCTCTCTCTGTTTACACAAACACATACTTGCGCCATGTTTTCAAAAGCATTAGTCTTGATCAAGCCAACACTTCAGACTATAGGATCTTGTTATGATCATTGTTAACAGCAGGAGGGTACATTTAGTTCAGGACAAAACATATGACAGCTATTGAATTTAGGTTAAAGGCTGAAGAGGGCCTGCACACCTTGACGAGTTATACTGTAGGTGAAGCTCTTTTGCACTAGATATAAATTCAAACTCTGTTCAGTTTATTTTGAAGTAACTAAATGTAGTACTATTGTAATTTCAAAAACTCTCATTTCAAAAAGTCCTCATTCTATGTCATTGAGTAAACCTCACTCTATCATGTTTAAACAAGAAATCTATGCTGTAGACTACATGCCAAGCCTTGGATTAGACTATCAGCACGCAAAAGAATGTTATTATATATTAGGAAGTCTCACCTGACCGGTGCCAGCCAAAATTCATTGTTTTTGTGGGTGGCCTGGACGAGACCCACAGAGAGAAGAGGCTGACCATCATACTACCAAAGTCTGTTAGGAGGTGAGCAGCATCTGTCATGATGGCCAGACTGTGAGCTAGGTAGCCCCCTGACAAACAAGCAAGTAAAATACCAGAGTTTATTCTCTAGGCATCTAAGCAGAAAACCCCTGACAGACATGCCATCATGTAAAGATGAACTACAGCGTATCTGCCACTGTGCGAAGATTTTGCCAAATGAGGTATTTTGACATCACATAATGTCAGCTTGTTTGGAAGTTTCTGAGAGCAAAACTAGACAGTAGAGAGTGACAGGAAATGAGTTGGAGAGAGAGATTCGGAAGAATCATGACCTCGAAATGATCTCGGTTTGGACTCAAACCCAGGTCCCTAGGTTTATAATAAGACACCTAAGACCACTGAGTCACGGCACCCCCACAATGCAAGTTTAATGCAGTGTTTGTTTTCTTTAACTTAAGGTGTTTATCTTAACATTTAGATTACGGTGTGCATTCAGTGAACCTGAGAATATGGTGCAAACTACCTATCTATCCACTAAAGCATACCATACAAACCTAACATTCAACACAGTTTTCCAGTAGACTGTGGAATGGAGAAGTTGCATCTGAAATTTAGGTGCACTGTGTAACTTCAGGAGTCAAATTTAGACTTCCACCACCAGAGTTCAGCAAGCACTGGTCATGTTTCAGAATCTAATTTCCGAGCTGTCAGTGTACAGAAAGGAGATAGTTCT
>PYXC01002421.1:250000-385000 GCA_015244755.2 Tenualosa ilisha
ATACAGCATGAAGAATCTCTGAAAGACAGTGTGATTAATACGGTTTAATTGAGTAACTAGCCAAATTCTGTGCCGTGTTGTAACGTATATTTATGAAAGTGAAGCAGAGATCACTTGAGAGTAAGAAAATAGGCCTATATAATCGCCTCTGAAAAAAAACATGTTTGCGTCTCCTGCAGCCTATTCCTTTCACTCTATAAAGATTACACGAGGCTCAAATGATAATCTCCCAGCCAGCTTTCATGCGCATTATCATTACTAAAATCATTAGGCTGCATATTAATGACAGAACCTTGAAAGCTAGATTGAATCTGGTAATACAGCACTACACAAAGGGTAACAAGCCAATAAAGGGGTCATACCAGTTAAATTATGACATGACCAAGGCATCGCATTATTTTTACACATCTAAAAAAAAAGGCATGCCAGGAAATATTCGGTATGTAGTAATATGTAGTTTATGGTGAAGGTCTAAATCCGGACCTGCCTTGAACTTAATATTGGATGGAGTCACTGTCTGATGCTGTCCTAGAGATATATATTTAAATTCCAAAAATAACTCACAATTCTAAGATCTTCTTTAATGCAATCTACAAATCAACTTCGCGATTGCGTAACGACCCTGTATAAGGTACTGAATAGTAACGCGCCGTCTGTTGCGCATCTGAAGGATTCACGTCCTCCTGCTTTCAGTCAACATGCACTGATGAATCCTATATATTATAATTTTTATTAGCAAGTCTATACAAATTGATAGTATTTTTATATGTAACGAAATGCACATCGACATCGGCCAATTTATTAAACTTTTATTGTAAAAAAAAATGCGGGTTTGCTACTAAATATAACACGAAATGTAAAATGTTGTAACTGTCACATACAAGTCTAGCTAATTTAAATATTTTGCATGGTTCTTATAGGTTATAGAAGACGAATTTCTTCCATTCTTCAAAGCTGTATATACCCACACCTAGGCAACTTAAAGTAGGCTTAATGCAAAATACTTAATGGAGTGTACTATGTATTTATTTTGTTTCATTTTATTGTAGAGCAAAAATATTTATTGTGTGGTTTTATTTTTTTCTAGCACCGAACGGATGTTCCCTTTTCTGCATGGTATCCCATAATACGAGACGATAGGCTTGCAGGCTATACTCCCTCAACTTCCCTGAGGCTATTCGTCAAATACTGTCCACAATGAAGTGAACCGTGAAAATGAATTTGTTCATTCACATAAAACATTTCACACACCGTCTAGTTAATAGGAGTGCGTCGGAAGCATGACAAAGGTTTCTTTCGGAGCAAAGAAGCTTTACATGTCTGTGGATATTTAAAGAAGTCTGATAGTTTATATTGCGATGGGCACATGGTGATACTCGAAGCATTATGTAGAATTAGCCTGTTTAAATTTCGTGACACGTAACTACTACATCTGATGAACTTGATAATATATGAGCGTATTTTCATTCATAAACATCACCAGCGAAACACCACTGCAGGTCTTGTGGTCGCAAATCCCGCTTCACGTAAGAACTAGCTCAAGCGCTTACACAATTATCATGAACACAAATTCAAATCATTGATAAATTATATTTTAAAACTGTAGACTACGTAATCAGCGATATTAAAATGTGACATTAAACAGTCATTAAACATCACAGAGTGTTTGGCTACAGAAAGGTGACATCTGATTTAACAAATAGCTTATAGTCGCCTGTAGTGCAAAGACTTTTACCTGCCTGCAGCCAATTACCATGGCAGAGGTATAACAAAATAAGATGATTTATATATATTTAAAAAACAGCCTACCTTTTCAGTTTTAATGAATACATCTTTGCATTCTTCTCATTTATAAGATGTGATTTCTCAGATTTCACAGGAGCCTCCATGGTCCCGTCCATGCTTGTGTGAATATTCTGTGGATATATCCTGTCCTAAACTCTTCAGAGTTTTGGAGCCAGCGCATAAATAGGTAAACCTCTGTCTCATTAATCGAGATGTCTTCCGTCCCATTCCAGTCTGAAAGTGTTTTTAAAGAAATTCCTCATGTAGCTTTGAGAGACGACGAGTGAAACGAGTGCTGTAGCTGCCTTCTTTTACTGTCTATGGTTGCTGCAACTGTAGATCGAGGCGAACCTGCCGTGAAGTGGCGCAGCTGAGGATAGCCGAACCCACACGAGCGCGCAACCTTCTGACGCACCTCCACGTAGGTTTCCACTTTGCGGTTGACCGTCGAATATGCTATACTACAGCACCAATGCACATTTATTTTCCCCATCAGAGCAACTCTATTCTGTCTGGTATTTCCATCTTTTCAGTCCAACACATGAATTAAATAGAATATAAACTTATTTTTACGTTGTCTGTAGATTCCCGCAGGAGTAGACAGTCAGTGTAATTACTGATTTAATCAACCAGTGAGCTAACAGCATAGCCTGCGTTTTCGGGAATAATGGGAGATGACGACGACTTTTGCTTGAAAATCAACTGACTTTAAGTTAAAGTGCTGTTTTATTACGAGAACTCTCTCATTTAGGCCTAGCGGGGACATTGTTTGAAAGCAGGCTAGACTAACTTATTCTAATTTAGCCTGTGCAATTTGGATAGGCCCTATCCAAGATCAAATATACTTTTAACTTGCGCTCCATACATCCGTTTTGAGGAGTGAAAGTAGCAGACAGTTTACAACTTGAAGCTGCAAACTCAATGCACTGCGCGCGTCCACTGTATTCGATGACGTCAATGTACTTCCGTCTTGCAGTCGATGTGTGTGTAGTGTACGGTACACGCTGTCTGACATGAAAACATGGCAGTGACAATGAGCCAAACTGACGCGCAAATGCAGCCAAAGGAGGAGGGAGAGGAAGAAGATCGATCTATGTCGAGATCTGACAGGTAAGTACTATATCAAAACTGTTATTTCTTCGATCTTTCTTAATAACGGCCCTTTTATTTAGGATGCGATGGACTAAGACCCATTGTATGCAGCTTTAGCTTGTTAGCTTGCTGTGAAAACGTATTAAAGGAATCGTCTGAGCTGAACTAAGTTAATGTTATAGTATTCCACTGCCATCTGTGCTGTCGATCATGAGCATTACAAACCCGTTATTATTGCAAGTACCTGCGCATGTTGTGCTAGGCTAGTCTGCAAATAACGTTACGTGGCGTGATAACGCGTGGCCAACCTGGCTTTCTTTAGAGGCAGAAGTAACGTTACGTGTTTGTCAGTTGTCTGGCGTGATCGGAGTTATGTCATTCACATTATTTTAGACAATACCAGGCGAGTTGACCAAACTGAACGAATGGGTTATTAACATTCTGTAAACAGTGAACTTCACTCGATCGTGAAAGAGTTCTGGTCTTGCAGCAACCAACACGTTAGCTAGCTAGTCTGCCTGCTAAAGTCCTTATAAATGGCCGTAATTGTGATTGATGGGAAAACGTGTTTTAAAATTACATTTAAATGATGGTCACAGCAACAACGTTTTACCAAGTAGATCAACTAAATAAAGATCCCATAAAATACTTGCAGTTTACTCTCAATATCTCAGATGAAGCTCTTGAGAAAACAGAAGGCCCTTGACATTTGAGCTGATGTTCCAGTGCAGCCTAGCTGTGGTTGATGGGGCTATGTCACTTTGTCACCATTCAGTATCCCACTCCAAATGATGACGGCCTTACTCAGACGAGTATCCATTGTTGGCTGAGCCATTGTGTGGTTTCCTGGAAAGTGGTTATGAGAATTCAGACCTTTTCCCTCATCCCACACAGATACTAATAGAAACGGATGGGTAGATACTTGTTCATGAGGCGATCCGCAAGCACATGGATCCTCTCATCACTGCCCACTCAACAGTCATCAATAATCAAACTGCTCAAGTCACTCTGGGTTAAACAGTGAGTTTACAAGGCATATCTGATGGCATATGGGATGATGTTTGATTCTCGTTGTAGTATTCCGCACATGTGTGGTGGTGTGTAAATTCAGAAACCTTTTTCTTAAACTTTTCTTGTCCTTAATCTCTCGTTTTGTACTGCAGTGGTAGTGGTGAGGATTCCATGGACCACCTTTTGAAGCACAGATGCCCCCCAACGCCCTCACTTTCCCCACAGAAGCGGGCCACAAGTCAGAGTAAAACCGAACCACCTCTCTTGCGGACCAACAAGAGGACCATTTACACGGCGGGCCGACCACCTTGGTACAATGTCACTGGGACCACCTTCAAGGAGGCATTTGTCATTGGTCAGTCCAACCAAAAACATTCTTGTTTCTGAGTCACAATGTGAGAACCCAGTTAAAAACCTTAAAATTCAAGTCAGTTATCTTAAGGTAGTGGCATTAAATAATGAGTATATTTGAAGGCATTTTATGGCAGCCACCTTCAACTAGGAGCCAAGCCGTTAGTAAGGTTTGGTTATGCCCGAACACCACAAGGTATCATTGGGTCTACCCTTGGAGTCAGTGACTACATTTACATGCATTACCAGCATATTTGGAATAAGGCCAATACTCTGGTTAAGGGATGATCCTTGAAAAGAGATTTGATGAAGGATATATTCCAGTTTACATGTTAATCAATATTCTGAATAAGCCAGCGAGCAACAACATAACATAATGTACAGCACTACAGCACCACCGGTGAGATTTTATAGTCTTTCTCCCTCTCAGAGGCCCCCAGATAATAAATAAGTTTGAAGCCAGGATGAGGTTCACAGCTGCAAACTGTGCATAGAGAATTTCTACATGTTTTTGCAGTTCACAGACACAGAGAGTGATGAAAAGGGGTTATTGCTTCTGACTGCTTCTGATGACCCTAAACTACTTCTAATGCTGCAAATAATTATTCAACAACAACTTCACAGAAACTAAACGTGTGCACACATAAAAACCTATTTAGTTAAGGAGCATTTTCTAATTAAGATATTTCATTTATCCAGTATTGCCATTAATAAAGCCAATACTCCAGTTAGAACAGGACTATGCTGTGCATTCAAAAGTCAGTGTAGCCTGAGGTGTGAATCATGCAGATGCATAGAAGACACCGAGGGATAGTGAGAGAGACAGATGGAGCCTTAAGATCAGATGAGCAAGAGAGCCTTGCGTGGACGAGTGGCAGAGCTGCATCACTGATAGGCAGAGCTGTTTCCGTGGTGCTAGTCCCCCCGCAGTCATTTGTATTCAGTGTGTTGTATCTACTGTGTCCAGCTGATGAGTTACAATTTCACACTCGGCCGTGTCTGGGTCGATTGTTCCCTTTAAAAAAAAAAAAAAGAAAGAAAGAAAAGAAAAGGCGGGTGAAAGACAAGAGAGACTCTTCTATCTGAGTCTACTGACTTCTTCGGTCTGGAGGAGAAGAGAATAGATCCATCTATGCTGACGTGACAAGCTGCTGGTAGATCGTGGAGCAAGTAAAGCTGGAGAGCTTTACTTGGAGAGTTGGAGAGCTGGAAAATCATGAAGGATGGGATTGGGTGGAGGGGCCGGGCAGTGTCCATACAGGGTATGAAGGGTGTACAAGGCCACATTGATGGTTAGGAATTTCAGTTTGTGCTGTGATGACTCGGTTGATGTTTTAGCAAGAATTTCTTTTTAAATTTTTTTTAAAACTAAAATTCCCTTTTTTCCCAAATTGGTGCTTGTAATTTTAATAGCCCTGTGTGGTGCTCTGTGCTGTTGTTGCAGGTCTGTGTGGAGGTAGTGCCTCGGGGAAAACCACTGTGGCCAATAAAATCATTGAAGCACTGGATGTACCATGGGTAGTGCTGCTGTCTATGGACTCCTTTTACAAGGTAAACTCAAGATTGTCCATAATAGAAGATGACTATCGACTACAAATGACATGTCAACATATCTGATGAGAAAGTGTATTCAAAGCAAAACAAGGTGGAAAATCAGGTAGGTTGCAGGGAGTTTGCAGAAACCTCCTCCTTCTTGTCTACAGTGTGCTGTTTGTGTCACACTAACACAGGAGAAAAGCACAGCTTGCCAGATGTGTGGTCAGGCACTCAATCAAACACAAATCTTTGTATAAGCCATTACATTTCACTCTTAATAAGGCAACTATGAACACGACACACGGGCGCTGGAGCGCAGCCAAAGTGTTTCCCAGGGTGCCTCTGGCTCTGTCCTCTGCCTTGGTTTGGTCTGCCATTAATCCCCATTTTGCTGTGTAATTGGCAAACCTTTCAGTGATTAGCGGACTAATGGCTCACTTACACATCATCCACCCTTTTCGATTCAATACACAAGTAGAGCCCCGAACTGTTTTAAGTTCATGTGTGTGTGTGTGTGTGTTTTCATACAATGTTTGAAGGTGTCACAGGGTGTGATTTATTTCTAGCACCAACAATCCATGCTATGGGCTAGTGAACAAATGTTTTTGTTTGTTTGTTTGTTTGTGTGTTTGTTTGTTTTTGGCTTTTGCTGCAGGTGTTGACCAAAGAGGAACAGGAGCTGGCGGCCCGAAATGAGTACAATTTCGACCACCCAGATGCCTTCGACTTTGAGCTGCTGGTGAACGTACTGAAGAAACTGAAGAAAGGCAAAAGTGTCAAGGTGCCCGTCTATGACTTCACGACCCACAGCCGCCGCAAGGAGTGGGTAAGTGTTGGGGCAGGAGTACTGTTGAGTTGGTTTGGGTCCAGTCAGGGGGAAGTACAGGTGTTTATGATATGGTAAATTTATGTGCTTGTAGTCCCGTCTGAACTGTTTTATGTGCTTGTAGTCAGGTCTAAACTGTTTAGTGGTCATGCTTAAACTGTTCAGTCATGTCTAAACAATGCCCTTACATTGTCATGAAATATGGCAAATTCTCCTCTTTTTTTTCTTTCTTTATCGTCATGTTTCAAATGGCGCTCATCTTATTATTTTGGTGTGTCCTATCCTGATGGAATTCATGTATAGGGGCAAAGTAAATATGCTGTATGTAGACATAATGTCTTTTCAAGGCTGATTTTTTTTTTTTACTTTTTTGTGCCGTTTGGAGCAATTTCCATTGCCTCTTATGAACGATGAATCTTAATTGTTATATAGGAAGAAATACAACGTATTGTGGTTCCACAGCTGTGAGTGTGGCAGAAGAAGGCAGTCAGATGTGCCTTTTGAAAAACGATTCTGTCGTTGCTTTTATGCCATCACATCTCAATGTAATTTCATGGCTGAGAGGACCAAAGCCGTTTTCTTTTTGCGTCTCGGGAATCTAAGGTGCTGGCAAAGAGACAGATTCATTTTACGATTGTTTTCCAGCTGCACAGCATGCAAATAATATCTCCACTCATCCTGTGAGGCACTATAAACTTAGACAGCGGCTTTCACCGGCCCCAGTTCAAGTGTTATGCTTGTGTAAGTGCTCTGATGTTAATCACCCCATAGACACACACACACACATACATACACACACCTCGCCGGTAGATTTGCAGGGGTCACCTTCACATTAACCATCCACACTCTCAAAAAAGTTGGTTAGGATTCGGGAGGCATTGTTAGGATGTGGAACAGGGCTGAATGAAAGAGGCCAGTGTCGTGCACTGTTCTACACCCTTTTATGATCTTGGCCCCTCCTCATTTCTGGGAATCGATGGGAAGATGAACGGCCCATTGACGGTCCTCTTTCTACCTCCTCTGTGCTTTTAATGGATTGTGGCACCATTAAATTCTTGCTTGAGCAGGACCAGAAAAAGAAACAAGAGTATTGTCTGAGTTGACCTTCAGCCATGCTTAGTTCTTTCACCCTACCTATACAGAGAAGAAACCACTTACTAACTAAATAGTAATTAATAATAATAATAAGTGTTGCCAACTAACAAGACTGTGTTATGAGATGGGATTGCACACATTGTTGTGACTGTAGCAGTGCATTGTGTTCTCTTCATTATTTGGCTTTTGCCATCCTGACTTATTTCACTATACTTACACAGCCACTGATTGTGCCTGCCACATCTTCTCCCTGGCAGTTGCAGTCTAGCACAACTGGATTGCTTCCACTATGTGTGTGTGTGTGGGGGGGGTCGCATTATCCGCTCGTCAGATAGCTGTGGAGTAGGGTAATTATACTGAGCGCATTGCCTCGATTAGCACTGTAAATCACACCCGAATGGTGGGGGGTGTGGTGGTGAGAGATTCACAAGAGGCAGAAGAAATGGCCAGGATAAAGTCTTGGCTCTGTTGTAAACACATCTTGGCACGTGGGAGTGTTGGATGCAGGGTCTGACTTTGAGGAATTTTATGCTAGCTGAAAAAAGCTCTGAAGCTGTGCTCCAGTATCTCCCCTGGCACCTCTTTTGGCTTTGCTGTGTGGCAGGGGGTTTGACTCTGAGAGAATGCTTGCTTAAGTTCAGGCCAGCCTTAGGCAAGGGGAAACTGGCTGAATGGTTGAAATTGTTGAAAATTGAATCCCATTCTGATATTAAGTTTATGCTGCTAATTTATTTTTTACAGAAAACGGTGTATGGGGCCAATGTTGTCATATTTGAAGGGATCCTGGCGTTTGCCAATAAGGAACTGTTGAAGGTAAGGACGTGTTTTTTGTTTATCTTTCAAACATTATCTTATGATGTAATTGTCCAGGGGTGGGGTGAGGCAGGAATCCAGGAAGTGCCTAAAAGGGGACGAGGTATAGGAGTGAGAATGAGAGATGTTGAAAAGAATGAGCGGGGGGCGGGGTAGGAACGCAAGCAGTGGGTATAGAGACGTGCACAAAAGAGAATGGAAGAGATATGCATTAAAGGGAATGAAAAAAGAGGCCACTGTGAATAAATGGGGGAAAAAATGGGGGGCCCTATGAAATTTATTTTATTTTTTTCTCAAATTCATTTTATTTTTTTCTAAATACTGTTTTTTTTACTTTCAGATTTATTTTTTGATATTTTGGAATTTGGTCTTTTTAGCTGCTCAAAAACTGCTTTCCCTAATAACATCTGACATGTCTGGGCCTCAAGCCAGAGGGCCCAGTGTACATGCTCTTCCACACTCACATGCACATGCATCTTGGCTTCTCTCAGCCTCTACCAGATATAAAATTGTAAGCATCAGTGGGGTGTAGAGATGGATACAAAAGAAAATGAAAGAGAGATGCACAAAAGGGAGTGAAAGAGAAGCCACTTCGAGAATAAGAGGGGGAAAAAACAGGGGGGGGGGCTATTGCTGTTGCTGTTTTTTGGAGCTCTTGCTTTCTGGGAAAGAGGGTGGCAAATGAATGCAGGTGCTACTCCTCTCCATTGGGTGGCGCCACTGCTGCTCCATCCGCCATTGTTGTGCCGCGCAGCGGCAGCCAGCTCAGCGGCTGATTAATGAGGCTGCCAGTCAGCGGAGATGGCAGCACCTCTGATGAATGGAGCCACGGCGCCGCACTGGAGGGAACGATTTGCTCTCGGCTCAACATCGGGGGTGGAAATTCCCTGCCCGATTTAATCTGACTTTTCCATTCAGTCATGAGGTCTGGGAATATGAGTCAACTGCACCATAAATAAATTGCACATACAGTGATGTGCAATTTTCTGACACGACTCATTGTCATTTTTATTATGTGCATTTGAAAGTGCTAATTTAAAGGTATTAATATGTGACTTAATAGCACAAGTATAAAAAATCTTCATCAACTCTTTCTGGAATTTGGTTAATCCACCAAGCTGTTAGGAAGTTGACGGCTTTTTTGTAATATAAGGTAAGAAAGAGAAAAGGCAAAAAAAAAAAAAACAAGAAAAAGGCAAGACCAGTTCTCAACATGTTTCTATTCTCAAGTCAGTCAACCCCCTTCTTTGTTGAAATATTGTTCTTGCTCTTGACATGCATTAAAATGTAAGTGTCGTGGCCACCCACCTGGGAAAGCAACGGAGTTGATCCTCTGTGTATTGGTACTGCTCCCAGAAACTGCCTCAGGACTAGTTAATCAGGGAGTCAATCAATCAATTCGAGTGAAAAGAGAATTTTCTTTTAGCCTTCTTCTCTTCTGGCTTTGTAAAGACCAGTCACCTTAGTGAGAATAGAGCAGGCATCTTTTTTGTCCCTCCATTCATCCACAGCAGTACTTGACTGGCTCTCTTGTGTGGATCGATCGTTCGGATCTCAATCGTTTGGAGAAATCCATACGAATTAAAAACACGAGTAGGCCTAATTGTACGAGCCTCTGCAAAAGCCGTTCTGTTCAGAAGCGATTCATCACCCCAACCTTTTTTGTTAGGGATGACTGGGCAGACTTCTAGGAATAATGCACCACGTTTTGTTTTTTCTTTAGCTGGGTTTTTCTTTAGCTGGATTTTCTTTAGCTGGGTTGTCATCAGGAACCCGACCCCGTCCCCACCACCATGTTTTTGACGTTACTCACGATTTCCCATTTAAATGACTATTTTTGGGTGTGACATTCCCCTAGTGCTGGCTTAGAACAAGTATACAAACAAATAAATCGCTGTCCGTGTTCTTGTCCACAGCTCGTTTGGCAGTCGTAAAATGGAAGTGGGTTGTGAAAGGGGGGCATGTTGAGGTCATCCCCATTTTGAAAGCGATCTAGAGATATGTGTGAGGGGAGATATGTGTGATGCTGAGGTGAACAGTGAAAAGGGGCTCAGTAGTACAGTATGATGGACTGCCATGGCCTTTGCACTGCTAGTATTTGGGCTTTTTTTATGTGAGCCTGTCGTCCCCCCCCATGGTGCACAGCACACACTTCATCCTTGGTCCTCTCGTAAGCTGACAGGTCTGCTTGCGCTGCGGTTTGTGTGTGTGTGTACATGCGTGTGTCTGTAATTTTCTGATTTAGTGAGTTTTGGCTGTCTTGTTGTGTCCTTGATTTACACTTTGGCCTCTGTGTCATTGCCGTCAATACACCATTTGGCGGTAGTTGCACCAACCCCCCCCACCCCCCCACCCCCCAAGTCTTGCAGTACAGCCATTGATTCTAATGTTTTGCTGAGTTGAATAGATTGGACTGTTCTCCCTCTCCTGAATGTTTGGTTCTCACCCACCACAGCTGACAATAGATTGAGGCCCAGATGTAGCTTAGAGATGTGTGGTGCATTTGAAATCAATGTGTAATTGAGCACTGAGCTTAAAAAAATCACTCAGTTTCTCAGTTTTTTTTTCTGTGTTGCATCCATTGCAACTTTGTACTGCTGGCAAAGACAAGTTAATAGCACTGCCGTTAACTTCACAAACATTGGATGACCGCTCTTATTGTCTCCCGTCTCCTTTCAATAGACGCTGGACATGAAGGTTTTTGTCGACACTGATTCAGACATTCGCCTGGTACGGCGTCTTAAGAGGGACATTTCAGTGCGGGGTCGTGATATCACTGGTGTCATCAAGCAGTACAATAAGTTTGTGAAGCCTGCATTTGAGCAATACATCGAGCCCTCTGTGCAGGTGGCAGACATTGTTGTCCCCAGAGGTACGTTTTTTTTCCCTGCACACCATCAGCATCAGTTTTAATGTCCAGTTTCTGTTAACTAACCGCTAAAGAGCCAAAATACTCACATGGTGGTTGATGTTTTTTTGGTTTTTTTGCCACAGGGGGCGAGAACTTTGTTGCACTGGATTTGATTGTGCAGCATGTGCACAGCCAGTTGGAAAAGGTAAGTCACCCCAATTTTTGTCCTTGGTGGCGTGTCTTACAATAACATCATGGAGTGTTGATGCCCAGTTATGACCTTTGACATGCTCTTGAATTTCTGTTATGCATGTTTTTGTTTGTTTGTTTGATTTTGTTTTGTTTGTTGATTGATTGATTGATTGATTTCATGCAACCCATGTCATAACATCATATTATGATGTGATGTAATAATCAACTCTAGGTGTTGTGTAATTCTGAAGTATAGTTCTCAGGTTCCTTGTGGGCCTGATGGTAGATAATAGCTAATGCTACATTTCATCAGTTACATAGGCAAGAAGCTATTTTCCAGCAGGTTTGTGGGCTAACTTGGGGAGCTAGAATCCTTGCCAAACACACGTCATTGGCTGTGATTGGAATCATTGTGTTATAGGTTCCCCCTAGTGGCCTCTTTTGGTCATTGAGACCAAGCACACACACACACACAGACAAACACACACACGCACATGCAGGGTTTACCATAGGGAAATGTCTACTGAAGCCACTTCATAGCAGATGGTCCAAAAAAAGGGATCATAAGAACAAAAGATTGGCTATTTACAGACAGCCTTACAGAGAGGGGCAGACTGCTGTCTTTCCCAATGATGCCTATGCCCTAGGTTCCTACTCAAGCTGTCCTTCAGCAGGCTTTTATCAGCAGTCTTCTCCTAAGTGATAACAGGAACAGTGGCCTCTCTTTATGGCCGTAGCCCTCGCCTCCCATCCATCACGGGGGGTGCTATCATAAACGTGGCAGGCTGTAGCTCTTCGTTAAAGACAAGATGGAGCGTCTCAACAAGGGACCTTCATGAAAAAGACCAGTTCTTGTTGTGTTTAATCACTGTCCAAGCTCGTGGACAGAGGGGAGGGGAGGGAAACATCAAATGCAGGCCTCTGTGAAGGCAGTCTGCACACAGTTTGCCATTTTTAGCTCATCGCCATTTTGACTCTCTGCTTCCTTTCCAGTAAACCCCTGCGACGCACAAATGTATTATACGCACCATGCATACATGATAACAAATACCCATTGCTTGTGGAAAAAAAATCAGGACATTACAGATTGTTCTGGAATGAGGTCCCATTCCTTGGTCGACAGAGTGAATCTACACTCATGAATTATCTCCCAGAAGAGAGAGAGAGTGAGGAAAGGAAAGGCAAGAAGAAAGAAGGGCAGGGGGAGAATGCGGTGGTTGCGATGCTGCTCCAGGGATCCGTCATGCTGAGGGATGGGGGAGTAATTACGGCTAATGAAGCGTGGCCCTCTGTCGACAGAGAGAGATGTCATAAACTACCACTGCAATGTCATGTGAGCACAGCTCAAGGGGTCAGTTTCAAAGACAGGGTTTCACCCCTCAATGATGCAACCAAAGCAGACTTTATGTTCTGTCATTAGCCCTTCATCATACTGGACTTTTGTCTGTTGTACTCTAAGTAGTAAGGGGCAGACTTTCTAGGTGTTGAGCCTACATAACAGATAGCTTCAAGCAGTGTGACTTTGCCAGTCACTTTGGATAAAAGTGTCTGCTAAATGCATAAATGTAATGTAGTGTAATGTATTGCCAGAGGACACACAAGGGCTCACTGTTGGGTAAAGTAGGTTTTAGCAGTGTATTTTTTAAGCCACAGAGCAATATGTGTCAATTTGGTCAAGACAACATGCCAATGTTTTCTTGTGTAGAAGTGTTCCTGTCTCGCATCCTGTCTCGTGTATTCAGTCAAAACATTTTTCTGACCTGTGATGTGTGATGAAAACAGTGTCACTCTGCTGACCTGTATTTAGAGGGCAGCAGTGTAGTTCATGTTGAACTAGGAAGTTTATCATTGGCCAGTCAGTTTTGGATTGTGTTATATTGTATGTGAAGTCATTGCCGGGGGGGGATTGGGATTGTGTTGTAAACAAATGACTTGTTGATTATGCCTCACATTCAATCTGCACTCCATTTCATAAGTTCTATTTTTGTTTATTGTTGTTTTTATTTTCTCTCCCAACCCAACTCCACCCTAAACCTCCCCACCCCACACCCCCCATGCCCCTCATCCTCTGTGTGCCCTTTGTTATGAACTGCTTGCTAAATCCCGCTCACTCGACCGAACACAATCTTAACCATCTCAGCGTGAAAGCACCGTGAGGTATGGCGGCCACTTCCTTACCTGGTCTTCTCTCCCCCCCTCCCCTTCTTCTTCTGCCTCTCCATTCCCTTTTTTCTTGCTGTTCATCAGCCCTCCAATATCAAGCATGGGTGCATTTCCCATTGTTAAGCACCCGAACTACTGCCATTTAAAAGATATAGAGATGATAATTCCAATCATGTTGACAAACATATCTATGGTGGTCGGGTTGTTCGGCAACTCTATTGGGAAACGCACCTCTGTGCGGGAGAGACAAGAAGGACCAGTGGTCTCCAGCTTGGTCTCCTCAACCAAGAGCTCCTTGGTGGGTGGGTGGGGTGGTATAGAAACAGCACTCTAGTCCTAAAATTTTAACGATTCAGCCATTTGAAATATTTAACGATTATGGGCACAGCAGCCGTGATTGGTCTGTTATCGCCTCATTAATTAGAAATGTGGAATGAATTTCTGATGGACTGTTAACAGACCTGACAGAGGAGCTATGGGATAGCAATCTGAGTTGGCTGGGAAGCGATGATCCATTCTGTCTCTCCTGAAGAAACAGTTGTAGCTGGAGCTAGCATGGGGGAGGAATGGAGATGGATTTAGGGGCTAGTGGTGGCTAATTTGAACATTTCCATTGAGCAAACTGGTTGCAAGGCATTGCACCATGCAATTGGGCCTCCAGTTTATGACATCCATACTTGAATTCCTTCACAGATTACATTACATGGCTATATTCCAATTTATGGATTAATCCTAGCCTGATAATAAATCGAGCTCCTTGTGCTTAAAGTTTCGTTTTGTTTCATACAGATGGTCTGGCCATTTGGTAGTGAGAAACGTTTGCTAGAGGTGTTTAAGTTTAGAAAGATTTGATCAACCTTTGACTAATAGCATTCTAGCTCAGTGTTCACAACTCTTCCCTCTGTTCGCTGATTGGTGAGATAAAAATGCCACCAGAGACAACAAGCTCAATGGGATTAAGTCCAGACTAGCACTGTAGGGATATGATAACCGAGTGGAGGTATGTGGGAAGGTGTGGCCAGGCTATGATCCCCCTGGACCAAATGAGAATTGAAATAAAAAAATTTCGAGAGAGAAAAAAAATTATTTTAAATATAAAAAACATTGTAATAGGCTTAATCCGTGTACAGGAATTTGTCTGTGTAGGTCTCAATGACTTTATAATTAGTCATACTATGGATGTATTCATCTCTAATTTTTTTCCCCACTACTAGTCTGTTAGACCACCCTCCTCTCTGAGGGCGTCTCCCCTCTAATCCGCTAGGTGGGAGACTCCCTCTCAACCATTCTGACAGCCCTAAAATGAGAGGGCGTCTCCCCTCTCATCCGTTAGGTGGGAGACTCCCCCTCAACCATTCTGATACCCCAAAATGAAAGGGCGTCTCCCTCAATGCAGCGACAGACTCGATGCCATAGCCAAGTGACTTTTCCATTTGTTGTTTCTCTTTTCTCTTTCCCATCCCTCTCTCTCTCTCTCTCTCTTCCTTTTTCTGTGTCTGTCTCTCTCTGTCTCCTGTTTTCTGTCTTTTGTCCTCCCCCTTATGTTCGTCAATGAATATTTGTCGTCTTCTCCAGAGGAAGCAGCGTGGGGATATGTGAGAACAAACTCCTGCATCTTTGTTGTTGTGGCTTCCCTTATCTTATTAACAGTGTTCATCTACATGAAATTCTTACTTTGTTAGTCCAGTGTCCAAGAGTTCTTTATTTACCTTTATTATACTTATATTATACTTATAATTACTTTCATTTTGTCCAGTCATATTTCAGTTTGATCTCACGACCATGTCTCATATTCAGATGTCCCATTTGAAGAGTACGAAAATACTCCAGGATTTGATTAGTTCCTAGAGTAAAAAAAAAAAAAACATTTACATCAATTTACAAACAATTTACAACCAAATAATTTAAGCTGACTTGTATATCTTTAAGAGGACTGCAGTACCTGTAGTACCAATTTGTGTTTGTTAAAGCACCCATGCCACACAATACCTAGTTTTATTTTGAGTTCTTCCTACATCTCACAAATCCAGGAGTATGTATATGGTCATATTCTTGTGAATATTAGACGCAGATTAGACACCTTGTGTTAAGCCAAAATGGTGAGACATGCTCTTGGGATAGTAGTTGATTGTAGGTCAGTAAAAGCACCACATTGTACATAATCTAAAGGGAATGGGTTGATGTGTTTGATTGCTGGCAACGTGCAATGCATGACCGCATCAATGCATTTTTAATAGTAGTAGTAGTCAGTTATATGATTGTGTTGGAAGTGTATATACATGACACATTTTTAGTGGCCTAGCCTTTAAAATAATCGATGTGTTTAACTTAGTCATCAATCACTTGTTTGTGTTGCATAAAAACATCATTTTGTAATCATTCTACCCTAAAAGTGTGTGTGATCTATAACTCCAGAGTGACACATTGCTGTTGTCAGCTTTAACAGCCTGGATTAACACCCTGCAGTGTAACCTGACTTGTCGTTGCCACCCTAACATTTTTACAACAGTGTAACAGTGTAAACAGAAAAAAGAGGATTAGTAAACTCCCACCCTTTTGTCCGTATATTACAGATGTGTTGTTGTTGAAAAGTGTTTCATGACCAGCCACTTAACCACTACCAACTTCTACCTAACGTGTCTGCTGACAGGTCAGCCTTGGCTTCAGCCCATCAGGGCCAACCATTACCCAAGACCCTCACGGTCCTGGAGAGCACACCACAGGTCCGTGGGATGCACACCATCATCAGGTATACAATCACTGCCGTAGCACCAGTGGATGTTTAAGAAGAAGAACTAAGCTGTGTGCTATCATTGTGAATTTAGAGAATAAGGTTAAGTTATCAAATACTTTTTTTTTTTTTTTGTCCAGTTTTTGTCCAGTTGTACATCAGTGATGTACAACAGTGTAGGATGCCACTGTTAGCCACATAATGTACATCATAAAACAATGTCCCCACATTCACTATCTTAAAAGTGCATCTCCAAAGTTATCCCCAAAGACTGGTTTTTAGCAGACGCTTTTGTCCAAAGTGGCACAGCTTTGCAACACGTCATTGAAGACATTGTATATATTCTCCATCATAAGACTATTCATATTAAATCCCTTGGGGAGAACCAGGAGATTGAAACAGGGACAAGTAAAACAGTCTGGTTTGCTCAGAGTGCAATGAAAATAAACAGCCATAGCTTAGTCAAAACAGAGAGCATTATAGCTTACACCTATGTGCCAGATATCTTGGTTATATTTAGTTGGGTTTTTTTATTATGGAATTACAGGCATGAACATTTTTGAAGGTTTTTGAAAGTAAATTTCATTTAGTGGTTGTTTTTTTTGTGTGTGTGTTCAAAAAGGTTACATTTTATGCTTATTCTATGGCCCAGTTAGCGCTGTTCCTAATCCCAAACCTTCGTGTAGCATGCATTTTTGCATCTAATGCAAAATCATAGTCTTTCGCGGTACGATTGAAACAGCCATTTTAAAACACAAACACTGACAAAATGTTAGCTTCCAGTCTTTTGTAACATATTTATAAATTGCATTTAATTTAAAAAGTGTTTTTATTTGTCTCAATTCTCGCGTTACAGGCAAACATCATGCGCATAGAGAGACTAGAAAATTTCTAGCTATGTAGAAAGGATGGTTCCGATCTCCTAATGCAGAAATGAGAGTGGAAATGCATCAATGTAGCAATGTAGACTGCCCTCTGTTTCGGCTCATGTCAGCTGTGTTCAGTTCAGGGTTCCTTACAGTGAGCAGCTCTCCGTTCAAACAGATCAGCTGACCTGATGCGGTGGATTTTGCAGAGGGACTGAACCTACTTTAGGAGAGTTTATACAGCCAAAAAATAAAAATCAGACCAGGCTTCTAATTGAGGCTGGCGTTTATGTCCAAATCCATAACCACACCTGTTCTGTAAACAGGACTTGCGTCATTTCAGGACTCTGTTATAATTTGAATTTTTACGGTATTATTACTGCTGGCCAGAGACTTTGTGGAGATCTGTGTGGAGACTTTTGTTTAGAGCCCAAGATGGAGAAACAGGGCACACGAGAGGGGAATGACCATAAATATTAGATATAATATAGTAACTATGGTTACTATATAATATCTATGGTCATTCCCCTCTCGAGTATATAGTTACCATATAATATCAATGGGATTGGCTATTAGTGTGAGGCACAGACACATGGAGTGGCTCCAGTGGAGCATCCTCATCTGACCCCTAAGAGAGGCTAAAAACCGTCCTCTACAAAACCACTCCTCTCCTCTGAAGGTAAATCACCTGTCTGTGTCTGTCCCTCTCCTTTCGCACTCCCTACACCTCTCCCCTTCTGCCCCTCCTAGGAATAAGGACACAAACCGGGATGAATTCATTTTCTACTCCAAGAGATTAATGAGGCTGCTGATTGAGAGGGCTCTCTCCTTTCTGCCCCTCAAGGTGAGAGCAGCCCCCCTCCCATGTCACTCACGGACGCATCACTCAACCTGCTGACCTCCGCTAGCCTCCGCTAGTACTTCACCACTCCCAGCACCATCGGTGCATAGTGCTCGCATGCGCATGTGAGGATTAGGGGTCTGTTTGCTGTCAATAGGGCAGCCAAGACTGGCATTAAGATGCTGTAAGATTATGCTGAGGCTGTTTTAGACTTAATGGGTTGGTGGTATATTGGATGAGAAGGGCAAAGATTTATGTTTACAAGAAATTTAAATGGGATGTTAGAAGTCTGTGTGTTTTATTGATGTTTTCTCTGTCTGTTCTGTTGAAGCCTGTGTCTGTGGAGACACCACAAGGGGCCATCTATGAGGGCAAGAGGCTCAGTGGGAAAAGGGTATGTTTGTTTATGTGGCAAGTTCCTTTGTCAGTGTTTGCAGGACAGTCCCAAAGGTGCAGACCACTAGTGATGCCCCTAATAGGGATAGTATTTTGTGGTACAGTTTTCATATGGTTTCTGTGTTTTGGAGCCACTTGTATTTGACTTGATTTTATGATCAGGCATGTGTGCTTTTGAGGTTGTTTGGTTTGAACCGCTACACATAAAAAGTATATTTTTTTTGTTTGTTTTTTTTGTATGTGTGTAGATCAGTGGTGTGTCCATTTTGAGGGCGGGCGAGACGATGGAGCAGGCTCTGATGGCAGTCTGTAAAGACATTCGCCTGGGGAAGATCCTCATCCAAACCAATCACGACACTGGAGAGCCCGAGGTACCTCACCACAGACCATAGTATATATAAGAAAACTCTGGAGGAATGTTTTCTATTGTGTTGATATATTGTTCTTTTATTCCTCTTTTATAACACCATGAAGGAGATTAAGCTTTGGGGTACTTCAAGTACATGGTTTAGTGATGTGTCTGGGTAAGCTACCCCAAAGGGCATGGAAAACCTCCTAAATGAAACCTGTGGCTTCTGTCACCTAGGGAAAAAAAGCCAGAGAGCCCTTTTTCAGGGAGTGTACTACTTGTAATAAACTTATTCAGGCTTCATACTAAACCATCTGCTTGAAAGCCATAATCAGGGGTAGAGGTGTAGTGCAGTCAAGCCATTCTAGAAGTCCTTTTACTGTAGCTATAGCTTTACTATAGTCTTTCAGTTAATCAAGTTGTTCAGTGAATAATGGCTAAGAGAGTCTTTGTGTTTGTCTCACTCACAGCTCCACTACCTGCGCCTGCCTAAGGACATCAGCGAGGACTATGTGATCCTGATGGACAGCACCGTGTCCACCGGGGCTGCAGCCATGATGGCCGTCAGAGTGCTTCTGGTAAGGGGGCAACACTCAAAGTCAATATTATTTTACATCATGTGATTTTCAAAACTGAGGCCTGCAGGTTGCCTGGTGGTTTATCCACTTAATACATTACCAGTTACTTATGTGAACGTGCTGAATGACTTTGTAGCAGCCATGGCCTACTGGTAAGGGCTTTGGACTTTGTACCAAAGGGTTGCTGGTTTGATCCCTGACCAATAACAAGCTGTGATAAAACATATACCAGAATGCAATTTTGTTTTTCCTGTTTTCTACAGGACCATGATGTCCAAGAGGACAAAATCTTCCTGCTGTCTCTCCTCATGGCAGAGATGGGGGTCCACTCAGTGGCTTATGCCTTCCCCAAGGTGCGCATTATTACCACGGCTGTTGACAAGAAGGTCAACGACAAGTTCCACATCATCCCAGGGATAGGTGAGCATTGTTACTCTTTTCTTCTCCCTTGACTTGTCACTTCTCCAGACATTAAGGCAA
The DNA here is from genome assembly GCA_015244755.2 of Tenualosa ilisha. Lineage (NCBI taxonomy): Eukaryota > Metazoa > Chordata > Actinopteri > Clupeiformes > Clupeidae > Tenualosa > Tenualosa ilisha. The sequence goes on from PYXC01002421.1 coordinate 269,957, forward strand.
TAAGCTGATATGTAATCATTAGCTGTGTAGGTCACTACACTTACGAAAACAATGTCCTCTGCGTGGATTAAGCCGGGTCCTAGACTTTAGTGAAGATTTTCTAAAAACCGCTTTTAGCATTAGCTTAATCCATGTACAATTAGTCTAAATGGCCCATTCATTATTGAAAGTCAATGTAACCTTCAATGTAACCATAATATATTCAACCAATCCATTTGATTGGCATAACACAGTGTTTTCTGTCACGTTGGGAGAATTTGATTAATTTGAATAAAATTATATGAGTTGTATGTTATATGACTTATATGAATAAAACTGATGTTGTCTAAGGGTGTCAACTGATGGTTACCCATTGACTTTGTGATCTGCCATTTTCCCCCCTTTCATCTCCATTAATGCCTCTGCCTCCTCCTCCTCCTCCTCCATAATAAATCTCTGCTGTTTAAGGGCATAATTCTGATTCAGCAGTGAGGAGTTGCATGCCCATTTTTTTACTCATTTAATCGTGTGCAATGCAGTGTTTGGTAAATGTTGCTCCAGCCAACTGAGTTTTGCAAGCTCAGTTTGTAGAGCAATTGTGAAACACTAAAGCCGTTGGTTATTGATGAGAAAGTGTACTTAACTCTGCTTATAACGACTGTGATCAACATTTTAATGAAATTTGTCCCTAATTTTTCCCTTGTGTTTTTGCAGGTAATTTTGGGGACCGTTACTTTGGGACAGATGCCCCCTCGGACTGGTATGAGAGTGACGAGGGAATGGACTACTGATTATGGAGGGTGCTAAGGAGGGAGGGGCCACATATCATGAGCACTTTCCCGGACTTAACATTGTTTCTGATGCTTGACCCCACAACCTGACATCTCACCCTGCCCCACCCCAAAACACCCCCAAAACCTGCAACCTGCCCTCTGCCAGTCATTGTGTTCCATGCCAGACTGCTGCTGTGTCCCTTGCTATACCTGAGGTTCCCTGCCTCTTATCACAAGGCCCGAACTTGGGGCATCCCTTGACCGCTTTTGTCAATCTGAAGCAGTCAACCAGGGCCCATATGACTGAAGGTGACTGCAGAAGACTGCTCAGAATAGTTCATGTCCTTTCCCTCTTATGTTTTTCTGCAGAATGGAGAATGATTTGGTTTTCACAAGACGTTGTCCTGTAGAGGTATCTTTTGTTCTCTCAGGAAAAGAGTATGACTGGTAGTGAAGGGTCTTAGAATGCTTTGGGCAATGGCTCACATACACATGCTTTGCAGTACTTGATGAGGGGCATGCAGGTGAGCGGGCCAGATGAGCTTGAATTTGATGCTTGTAGAGTAGTTGTTACAGCTTGATTTGCAATTCTTTTTTAGATTTTTTTTTCTAGACAGTAAGGACAATGACCTTGTGGTTTTGTTTAAAGTCTTCAAACTGAAAAGTTGTGAATGATTGAATTACACGTTGTTGTTTTTTTTCTATGAAAAGGTCTTAGTTTTGAAAAGGGATAGTCTGATTTTAGTGTGAAAGGGAAACAAATCAGGAAAAGTATCTTGTCCAGGGGATCATCTTTCTCTCCTGCATGTATCGCAACTGCAGCAGGTGTTACAGGTATGCAACTCTTCTGGATTCCGTTTTTTAGCCATTATCTACTTGAATGATTCTTATGTTTTGTAAATTATTTTGTCAATGTCTATTTAATGTTGTCCAGGCGACCCTTTCCCTTTGGTTTTTAAAACTCTAACCCACATCCATTTGTCATTTCAAACGCTCACAAAGCGCGCTCAAAGCTTTGATTCATATATTCTCGTAAAGAAGCCAGGTCTGACTGGAATGAGGCAATGTGATTGGCCCCGTTCAAGGGCCTCAGTTTGGAATTTCAGTTATAAGGAAATGCAAAAGCACAAGTACTGTTTTCCTATTGTTCTAGCTGAAAGGTCAAAGTGCATCATGCATCTCACCACCAACATATTTGCCTTATGTGAAGCAAATATATGCAAGAGGGTAAAGCAGAAAGTATCAGTGGTTGAAAAACACACCTGATTATATTTTGCATTATCACCTTAATGCTCACTATAAATATGTTCCTTACACATGATTTAATCAAAGTGTATTTTAACCACGATCGTTGTAGCATAAAGGATATCTATTCCTGCTGCCACGGACCAACATTTACAGTATAACTGAATGGTCCAATCAATATTGATGACTACAGTTGCAACCAGTGATGTTTTGTTGACCAACTAATTTTTCAAACTTAGATGCCACATATTCAATAAGATTGTTATACAGTTAATCCGTCAAACGTTCTTCTGAGATTTGTCAGTAATGCTTTTAAACATTTGCTAGTAGTTAGTCATGTACAGTGCCAAAAATGTTTACAGTTTTGCTTGCCTTGAGCACAGAGCATATCCTTATAAATGCTTAGCCAGTTTTATGCTTGAAAGAATAAAATGCCTGCTCTTATACCATGATGTAAGGGTTGGTATTAAATTGTTCCCTTTTAAATCCGATGTATTTCCTTTTGGTATTTAACCACAGATTGACTCTTTTGAACACTTGAAATGTGCAGAGATTGACATTTTTGTTTGTTCTATTTTGTGCTTGAACAAGGCCTATTAATCTGTTTCATCTACAGAACCTGCGATTTCTGAGCAGACAAAACGGCAAATGTATTGAAGTGAAATATCTATAGATGACAAGAAGTATGTTGTGAAGTAGGCTACCTCTCTGTTACAACTGTACGTATATGGCCTGAAAGCCACTTACATTGAAAAGCAGAACCATGTTTGTTACAGCTTAAACAACTGTGTCAATGTTCCACAAGCCATTCTCTTCAACTATCTGAATGCTTGAAGTCATTCCATGGTAATCAAAAAACTTCTGTTGACACAAATAAAGGAAATCTGAAATTGACTTAATTTGTGTGTGTGGTGATGTATCTTCAGAAGCAGAAATGAATAAATTGGTTGTATAGATAACCTGTCATTTATTTGTGGTTCCTTGGTTCCCAGATTTACTTATAACATTAGGAAGAAATTACTTCAGAGTTAAATGGGACAGAACCCATGATATTAGGAGCCTGTAAAGATGGGATCTGAGCCTTGACAAAAGGCAGATGTACTTAGTTCAAGTTATCAAGAAGCTTGAATTGAGTGGTGCCTTTTTTTCCCCAGTAAAGGGTGTCCAAACCTGTTTGATCAGAATGTTCTTTATTGAAGAGCCTTCCTGGTACACCCCTGTCCATGTCCCCAGTTATGTAGTGATGCAAATGGTTGGCTGTATCTCCCATCCCTAGTGTAAGAATGGCCAAATTCTTTAGACAAGGTCCAAATTGTGATGTTTAGAGTAGATGGAGCAAAGCACCCCCAAAAACGGCACCTCTTGTGGGATGTTTTTGTCCCTGTGGTGTCTGGACGATGCTGTCACAGATCACTTTCTCTGATGCAAAGGAAGGATATACCTGTTCTGAAAGTTTGAAAGTGGTGTGTGGAACAAACTAGGGTGTTCACTGAAAGTCCATTGTGGATGGCCCCTTATGTGGAAGGTTTAGGGAGATTTTTGCTTACAGCCAGGGTTTCCCAGTGGTGAACTTACTTTGTAGTTGTCCATTTATAATATTCAGAATATAAACTTTGCAAATATTTTAGTTTTTGTTGTTTAAATTTAATAACTTTTTCAAACCAAGACTTAAATTTTACTCACCAGCCAGACTTGTGCGTTTAACACCAATACTTAATTTTGGAGATTTGGTTTTGTTGACTAATTTTATTGCCAGACTATAGTCTAGATTTTAGCATAGGCTGTTATTTTTCCAGTTTTTAATCCTTTTATTCTTGCAGTTTGTTTACTTTTTCCGTGTTTAATATTGTCAACAGTTACCTGTAGGTTTATTTATTATTTATACATCTTGGTGGGAAGCTCTTTGACACCTGCTTTAGCACAAATAAAGGGAGAACAGAACTGAGCCACATCCTGAAGATTGACATAAAGTAGATTTATTTAAATTTGTTAAAATAGGTTTATTTAAGAAAGGTTTATTTCATTTTCTTTCATATTTCGTTTGTGATTGAGTGAGACGTAAGGAAATAGATCACTGCATCACTGTTGATCACTTAAAACTGCTAAGTAGCACTCACAGATTCATATTCAGCGAACACCTCCACTTCACACAGTGTAAGGTATTCGCTCCGTGCTGGTATGACCACGTGAACCACATGACCCTTCATCCCTCCACACTTGAAAGTCCTGGTTTCCCCAGCAGGAACATAGGAGACAGTAGCACACCTGGAAAAAAAGTGCACCGTAAGTTGAGAATTACACATAAAAATCCACATAAAAAGTAATGTGTTAGTAGTGTCATTAATTTCTTGCATCTACATAAGTGGTATATATTGACATATAGATAGAGATGGAACAAATTTTGTGGAGCTATATGGGGTGTGCTTCATTCAATAACGTCATGCAATTAGTTCCTTTAAGACAGCGGCCAGACTGACAGACACTATTCTATTATACTATGAATTTTTAGACTGTTGAATAGACACTTACAGTTGGTTTTCTTGATAAGAGAAGGAGTCACCAATCCTGATCTCAGCTCCATTCAGTCTTTCTGGGCAACAGTCTCCTCTGTTGGTGATGGCCACAGAGTCCACTTGGTACTTCCTCAGTAGATCAAGTCTCCACCATGGGGCAAAATGTGCATTGGTGACTGAGCAGGACCCATGGTTCACGTTGCTATCTTTGTTACCGTCGATGGCATTGGAGGCCTCGGATAGGCCACTGCTTTGCCAAACTATTGACTGTGTTGCTATCCCATTCAAAGCAACGTTGACAACTATTTTGAAAAAAAGCATATTAACATTTAACATCTGTTTTATGTGTTTTAGAAAATAAATATATTTTTAGTATTAAAATAATGCCATAAACATCTGTCTTTTTTCAGATAGACATTAGGGGAATCATGCTTTTCCCATCACTTTTCCATTCACAAATAATTTTGTGAGTTAAGTATGATTTGTGCAATGGCTTCAAAATCAAATGTGTAATCTTTGGAATTATAGAGCTCGCTTTTCCAAAACCAATCAAATACGACATTAAACAGTTAGATTTATGTCAGTCACAGTAGAGTTTTACTCAGTTTGTTTACCTTCAGCCAGTCCTGATGTGGTGCCTCCCAACAGTCCCAGAAGGCAAAGCAAGTTAAAAGACATCATCCTAGGTAAAACCATATTATGAGTATTAATATATTGTTACATTACATTACAAATATGATTTATGTACAGTTTTTCAGGTAACCTTGACAGCCAAATACAACAAAATTCTCAAATTTAATTTAGATTGTAAAAGTAAGTAGCATTTCATTGGCATTATGGATGTGACAAAAGATTCATATTACATGGAATTGCCCATAACTTACTGTTTAGTGTTTAAGCAGCGGCCTCCCGCTCCTTTTATTTCACTCACCTTTATGAAGTGTCTTATCGCTCTTGAGTCTGTGGGGATGATCACCTGTTGAGAGCCTTTGAAACCCTCTTGAAGATGGGCAAAAATTAGGTATCATAGAGCATCTTTTATAGAGATTGTTAACCGCCTACGCAGGGTTGGTTTGGGTGGAGGCTCAGGATTGCAAACAAACAAATGCAAAAAAAAAAAAAAAAAAAAAAAAAAAAACAGCAAGTGCCAACGCAGCTCCTTCTCTTATTGTGGGTGAAGTGTGATTAAACAGGTCAGGTCTGTTTGTTTTTACCTTGTGAGCCTTTTATGACCTTATAAACCGCACATCCCTTAAAGAAAATCCCTTAAAGTTGTGTGACAAAATGTATAGCCAAGAACATAAAGAACCCATAACTTGCCTCATGCTCATGATAGCTCTTGGGGTTGATAACAGGGCTACATTAATCCTTGTAGGGAAAAGGAAATTCACATCAGAGTTGTTTTCATAGAAATGTATTGTTATATATAATAAATATAACAATAAATATAATAATAAATAATATATATTAATGTGTGTGATTATATATAATATATAATTTGAATTATATTACATATGAATATGCTTTGAATCTTGTTGTTCTATCATTTTTAAAATGTTACTCAATCTGCAGTAAAAAAAAAAACGAGCTGACCTAATTCTCTCTAAAGCTATTCCAGGGCCTGATTTTCCTGTCAAGCATCAAGAAAGAGAAGTGAAGATATGACAAGAGAAGATGGGAGTCTGTACAGTACTGGAATGTTTTACATATGCAAAAAAAACCCTGGAGGGAACAATCCAGCAATCGCTGGATATTAGTGGTGATGTCCCCTCTATCAACCCATTGGCCCAGGCCCTAAGGCCTGAACCTGGCATGAATTAACCAGGGCAATTTCAAAAATACTATCGATAAACGTGAAACATAGTGGCCGACTCTTTCATTTTAAGGTTAAAAATAGCCACTTATTTAGTTGGGCAAATTACAACAAAGGTTTTCAGGACCTAAGGACCTATTATTGCTGGCAAAATATACAGTGAGTGGGAGTTTTTTCTAAAAAACTAAAACAAGATGTTCAACATTCACAGCATACAGGGTATCAAATAAGTTTGACAACAAGGAAGCAGTGAAAATTCACAAGGAAGAAATTAAATTTCAAATTCCCCATGGACCAGTGGACCATGGCTGAAGTGTGTGTGTGAAACCATTCTGTGTTGGGAGGGAGCAATGGCGGCAGGGGAAGTCAGGAATGATCAAGTACATCCACTTATAGCCACTTATTTAATTTGGCAAATTACAACAAAGGTTTTCAGGACCTCAGGACATATTATCGCTTGCAAAATACACAGTGAGTGGGAGTTTGTTCTGAAACATTAATTCACCATCACATTTCTGTTGAATGTGTGTGATATCTGCAGATGCCCAAATACGGCCCTGGCAAACTCATGCAATTTCAAACATCTTGTAACCAACAGTAATCACATGCATGCCGCATTCACATTACCAACCATGCAAATACAGTAACACACACACACACACACACCATTTTAACCTCATAACAAAATCACATATTTTTAAGGTCTTATTTTTCCCATTTCTCATTATAGTTGGCCCAGTGCCACAATGTCAAGTTGTGATTTGTGCCCTGTGAATTGGAAACTGCAGAGGGAGGCAGCCATGGCCTACTGGTTAGGGTTTCAGACTTGTGACTGAAGGGTTGGGAGTTTGATACCTGACCTTTTTTTCAGGGTTTTTGCTTCTCTGATGGCGATTTGAGAAAGAGATAATATGACATGTTTTTATCTCATGTTTAGAGAAACATGTAAACTTATTTCACTATCTCAAATCACAATCAGAGAAGCAGAAACTAAAACAAGATGTTCAACATTCACAGCATACAGGGTATCAAATAAGTTTGACAACAAGGAAGCAGTGGAAATTCACAAGGAAGAAACTAAATTTCAAAATCCCCATGGACCAGTGGACCATGTCTGAAGTGCCCTTGAGCAAGGCGCCTAAACCTCCACTGCTCCCCGTGCACCACCATAGCAGGCAGGCAGCTGCTCTGAGTTAGTGTGTACTTCACTTCACTGTGTGCTGTGTGTGTTTCACTGACCCACGATTAGGTTAAATGCAGAGACCAAACTCCCCTCATGGGGTTAAAACAGTATTAGTATTAGCCTATTTATTGTTTTCCTGAGCCTCGGCCACCCATCCTGTCGCCAGTTCACCACTGTTCCTTCCTTGGACTACTTCTGATAGATAAGCCTTTTACTGACCACTGGAGACCATTAACACCCCCACAAGAGCTGCAGTTTTGGAGATGTTTTGACCCAGTCATCTCATCATCATAATTTGGCCCTTGTCAAACTCTTTCAAATCCTTAGGCATGCCCATTTTTCCAACTTCTAACATCAAATTTTGATTACAACATTTGCTGTCTATTGTAGGCCTATCCAACCCACTAGATGCCTTAATAAAGAGATCAGTGTCAACACAATATTGGGCAGGTGCTCATAATGTTATAGGCACTCAACACAGATGATCAAGTAGCATGGCATCGAGTGTATTGCGTCTTTTTTCCAGTAGAGGTCGACAGAGTCCGTGTCATTAAGATTTTCTTTATTGTGGAAATGACGTCAGCAGAGGCCGCCTAACTGACTGCTGCGGGACCTACCCACACAGGCATGTATCATTTTAGATGCATAAATGTATCTCTACATTAATTTGTAACGTTTGGTATCAACACTAATTAACATGCATCAGTGTGATTTAATTGTTGTACAAAATCAAGTGTTTGGTTGTCAACTGGGAATGACGTTACTAGTCCACTTTTCAGACTGTGGATGATGTTAAGTTTATGATGCTATTTGCCTAACTAGCTTGGGGGTGACGGTAAATAATAAAAAATAACATGACATGAGAACGTTGTTGTGATAACCTTAGTACACACTTGTGCTTAATTAGGCTTGTCAGTAGGGAAAATGACGATTCAGGCTTGGCATTCTTCAGACGGCTAACAGCGAAAAATGTGCCAAAAGTAGCCTAGTCTATTGTTGCAATCTAATCTTGAGAGATGGACTTTGATTTTAAAAGCTAGTGCCTGAGTTTTTGAAAATTACGTGTTACACTGGTCTGCTTAAGAATTCAGAGTTTCATAATATGTTTCAGTACCCAGCTAAGGGCACAATTTGTGTGGTTTCGTGTAGGCTAATATCGCTTCATGGATAAGGCTAAAGTGAAATCCACACGTACAGTCAGGGCGCACTTGAAGCACGTGTACTTACTTTGTCTAATTTATCCTCATGACCAGGCCAGGGCACACTTTTGTCACAACATTTCGGAAACCTTTGCGACGTATTGCTTAAAGAGAGAAATCCAGCCAACGGTATAGGTCAGTAGGTCTATTCTGTTTAAAAAATGAAATACTGGAGTGAAAGGTTTATGGAACTTTTTTTGCACCATACCCTTACTTAAAAGGGCAAGTTAATTTTCAGTTACATAGGTCTTATGATTTTTCAATGTTTTCAGAGGGTATTTAGGCCAGTCTACTTATAGCGATAGGATTACCCATGTACCCAAAAACCCATGTAGCAATGTAGTAATTAATTTATGTAATTCAGAAGTTTAGTTAGATGACGTTAACCCCAGTAAGAAGCCTAAGTTATGTATTTGCAGGACCATGGCAGGTCTTTGGAGGTCCTATCAGGTTCTGATGTCCAAGCATCCATGGACAGTACAAATTATAACGGCTGGTAAGATGCCCTTTCTCTCTCTCTTACATTGTCTCTGTTCACAAAATTAGAGTGACAGTACTTGTTAGACTTCCCCTCTCTCCGTTTTATTTTTTCATCCATGCACACTACCTTAAGTGGGGGCAGGTTTTCATTCTATCATTTAAGAACGAGTCTGTTTTCCAAAATGGGGAGGTCCGGATATACACGTGTCCTTGGGGTCATTTTCATTTCAGAGACCGTGTGTTGCAATATTTACCAACCCAGATGCCCACCGTGAAAATCTTGTGTTCCCTCTTTGAAGCCACAGAGCGCATATTTCAATATTTACCTCTGTTATTGTGGGTGAAGTGTGATTGAACAGGTCAGGTTTGTTTGTTTTTAGAGGAAGTGCTGTCTGTCTCATTGGGAATACCTTGGGAAACTTATATGAGCAAGCTCTTTATACCACCCCCTCTTTTATAATTATAGCCCTAAGCTTACCTTTGTGTAGTGATATGTTAGATAGATGTATGTGTGTGTCACCTTTAATATTAATGTAAGACACAAGATGGCACTAAAGCACAAGCTTTCCTGCTTTGTGCAGGGCCCACAACAAATTCAAAAGAATTATTCAAGGATAGTTTCTGTGTGAAAGGATTACTACACATCAGCCAATTCCTACAAATCATTCTCCTCTGGAACTGACAAAGCACCTTGTAAATGGTCAGAGATGTTCAACCCTGCTGAAATTGTAATGTCTCAACATGGTCTACAAAATCAGTGCAAAAGAAATGCAAGAGGGGTTGACAAGTAATGTCTACAAATGACAGACTTGACAGGATGCATGTCCTGTAGCTTCTCTTTCAATCATTGCTCATTGCTCCTATGTAGTGAATGAATAATAGTTTAGCAGTAAAAGAGCTGCCTACTCCCCCTGTTTTCTAAATTCTGATTGGATAGATGGCATGTACGTCACTAATTCACCCACAAGCTGGGTTAAGCTGCTCCCCGTTATTTGTTCGTTTGTTTGTTTGTTGTCTTACTATTGTGGACATACATTTATATTGTTTATGAGATGTTTGGACCCCCCCCCCACCACCACCCAGATGCTCTATGGCAAGGTTCCAGTCACACACCTTTCCAATGAATGACACTGAGTGGCTCTTGACTGGCTGCTGAGTTTGTTTAGGGGGTACAAGTTTATGTAACCAAGATTACTGTCTCAGTGAACAGTGATTCACCCCTATTGTTATCTGCAGCAAGAGCAAGAGAGGAAGAGGGAGAGAGAGAAAAAAAATTAGAGCAAAGACAAGTTTATTTATAGCCACCTGACTTGTCTGTTGTGTGTGTGTGTGTGTGTACACTGCCTGTGTGTTCTCCAGTCAAGCGGTTATGAAGAGAATAGAGCAGGGTCACCAACAAGCTCGGATGATGCCCACGTACTTTATGCTGGGTGGAACGTGCTCTGTCGTTTGCCTGAGGAAGGTCGGAATGTTGAAAGCAATGAATTGCTTGGAAAAATTCAACTGTATATTGCTCCTCACCTTGACAATTTCGGTCGAGACTTAGACTAAATACCAATCCCTCCCTTTTTTCGCTCTGTCTCTGTTGAATGAAGCAGAATTGTGAGGACGCAGGATCAATTTACCACTATTTACTTTTCAGCACGGGTGTAGTGCGCAATTTAAACATGCCCACTGTTGCTATGCCTCTGGCACCAGTCACCATATTGCCAAGACCAAGAGTCACTTGATAGCCATAGTGTTTTGGTTAATAGCTGCAGAATGTTGTCTTTTAGTGAAACATGCAGCATTTTCCATCCAGACTGCTTCACACACAGCAGTACACTCACTTAGGATGTCAGCATTATAAACGACTATTGTGAAGTTGGTCGGAATGACTGGCTTTGTGCAGACAGTGGGTGCTGTAAAAGTCGGAGAGCAAGGGAAGAGAAGTCCCTGTGATCATGTCAGCCATTCTCACAATCCTCTGCAGTGCCTTTTTATCTGCAGCAGTGCAGTTACCAAATCACACTGTGATGGCACTGCTGTGGATGCTCTCAGTAGTCCCCTTGTAGAAGGTTCTCAGGATAGGGGAGGGAAGGTGGGCCTTCTGCATCTTCCGTAGAAAATAGAGGCATTGCTGATCTTTCTTTGTAATGTGTGTGTGGTGTTCTTGATCCATATGAGGTTGTCTGTGATGTGTGCACCTAGAAACTGAACAGTCCTGAACAGTTTCTGGAAGGTTGTTTATGGACAGTGGGGTGTATCTGCCTGTAGATCTTCTGAAATCAATGATAAATTCTTTTGTTTTGTCCACATTCAGGGACAGGTAGTTGTGAGTGCACCAGTTGCTGAGCTGAGTCGCCTCCTCTCTGCACAGGTCCTCATTGATTTGATGGTCTTCTGATGAATGATGGAATTAATCCATGGATTGGCAGATGAATGGAGTAGGCCAAAAGATTGAATGAATGAATTGATTGGTAGATGGATGGAGCCCATGCATATCATTTCTGTTCACGTCACGAAGGTGGCGTGGCATATTTGTGAATACCTCTGTCTTGAGGCAGAGGGTTTCCTGCTTTGAGCTGCCAGTTTACCCCGGGTCCATACCCCCCCAGTGCTCTGGCACTCATCAGGGAAGTGCTTAAGGGTGGCTTCACTTACTCTTGGCCTAAGACGAGGAAGAAGCTCAGGGCCAAGGCGGAAGGAAGCCTGCCAAATTTATCATACGTGATTTCACTTAGCCAGAGATGCGTCAATTTGGGTTATTAGTCCCTGGAGCCCCACCACCACCCTCAAGGACAAGCTCTGCAGGCTGTAGCACTGACATCAGCACTTTTCATGAGCTGTGTGTGTGTATATGTGTGTGTGTGTGTGTGAGAGAGAGAGAGTGAGATCACGCGTGCACACATGCTCTTTGTTCTCTTTTGTGGGCTGTGGAAAGATAAGCACAGTGTTGCATGACACAGGATGCATTTCCACTTTGTCTGCCAGACCTCTTGATCTGTTGTCATTAGAAAGTTTTAGCTATCATTCACCATTGCTTGCAGCTGGTGTTCACCAATCCTCTTGGACTCACTTGTGGAAGGCAGAAAATTGTGTAGGGCACATAGGATTTGTGCCATGAGAATGGATCTAACACGGTCCAACATTCAAGGTTGTTCTACTAAAATGCTATACTGGCATTTAACGGCTCCTTTAGAGAACAAAATAAAGGCCATGATGCATTTATTAATTCAGTATAACGTATGGTATACTGGTGCTACCATTTTGGTTCAGGCCTCGTGCAGCACTACACAGCTTAAGGGCAAAGGTGGGTGTGTTGATCAGATGATCCTGTAAAAAGCCCACCAAAGATTCTGGTCTCTGCCAAGCCTGTTATTCTGGACTTGACTGCCTTTATAAGAGCTTTTCTGACATTTCAAGAAAAGGTTAGATTGTGTAAAAGGGCTACCTGGCTTTTCCCAGCATCGCCATTAAGACACTGTTGTCCTTTGTAAACCATGATATTTGCTAGACACATTGTTGAAACAGTGCTTTGATTTAAGTTATTATTTTAATAGTTTTACTATGAAGTTATCTCTGGAAAAAGAGGACCATTGTTGATGTTACAGCAAGTCACATTGACGAGCTGTGTGACTATAAACTTCGAAATTAACTGCTTGCCATAGAACACAAGAGAATGTGCGCTAGCTAAGACTGAATATGCAGGTGTTTGTATTACATCCACAAATGTTTGTATTATTATATTGTCCTACATATGTTATGTACTATTATCGTACTACTTGTCAGTCTACCATTAAAATTACATACCAGCTCTCAAAACAAACACAGCTATTCCACAATGTCTCTTGCCCTTTAAAGTATGCAAATATGTTATGTTCTACTTTTACCTTAAAGAGTAAAGTTAAGATTGATTGGTTTCCAATCAGAGACATACCAGCAATGCTAGGGGTTACATGGGAATTGCAACGTATCTTTAGAATGTTAATTTTACAAGCCCTTTGCTTGAACTGTAAATTGACTTCCTTTTCAGCCAGTAATTATGCAACAAGGGAAAATAATACAGAGTCCAGTTCAAATAAAAATATAGTGCAGGGTAGGACTGGGTGATATGGCATAAAATTTGATCACGATATATTTTTTTCCATATTGATCGATTTTTATCATGATTAGAGCTGTGCAATAGAACTTCAAAATCATCTTTGATTGACTTGACTGGCCTGAATCACATGACAACACATGTGGTAGTGTTCTTTCAAGGAACAGTACATGAACACACACAGTGGAATGCACAGTAATAAGAAACAGAGATTAATAGTCATGCGCTTGATCATTGTCAATTAAAGGTTACGATTGTCGGTTCAATTAATTTTTCGATTAATTGTCCAGCCCTAGTACATGGTGCATCCTCAGGCACTGTTTTATTGCAGATGTAGTGAAGCACCAGTAACATCACCAACTGCTAACATCACCAGCCAGGCAGGTAAACCAGTTGAATCTTTGTGTATTGCAAAATACCATTTACATTTACATTTATGCATTTAGCAGACACTTTTATCCAAAGCGACTTACAACTTGTCAACTATCAATTGTTCAGGGCCAGTCTCCCCTAGAGCAACTTGGGGTTAAGTGCTTTGCTCAAGGGCACAACAGTGGCAACTGGGATTCGAACCCACAACTTTTCAGGCTACTTGCACGCTAGCCAGGTACCAGACCAGTATCTCAATGACATGAAAATGACCAAAAAGTGCAATGGATGTGTCTGAGGCTTGTATGGATTTTTTTTGTGTGTCAGAGTTCAGTGTTCGGGACTTCACAAATGGATTAGTGATTGATTGACTAAAACCCACATTGGGGCTCTCGGTACATCATTTGCATCCTTCCAATAAAGGCTAATGATCACCACCAGCCAGAAGTGTATTCATTGACTAAAGTGATGCAGTAGCACCTTAGGCTTGACAATTAAGGATGTACCCGATTCAGAGACAATTGATGGTGAAAATGCATACAATTAAAAGCAAATGCTTAGGTAAACATAAATGCCTCATAAGCTTGTTATGACTACAGCAATTTCAACACTGGAGATATAGTTGTTTGTGGCATGGATGCAGGTCATCACAAATCAAAAATTGTTTTGCAGAATACAGAGAACATCTCATGCTGAGTGTAGGTGTCTTTCTCCCCCATCAGAGATAGGGATACCTGTTCTTGCCCTACCACATGCCAATAGGTGTATAACCTCTCAATTCCCTCTTTCTCTCTGTCTCTTCCCCTCTCTCTCTTTTTTCTCTCTCTCTTCTGTCTCTCCTATGCTCTGCGCAAGAGGCAGCACAGTGATCCCAGCTGCTGCTGCTCCGCAGTGCCGTCGGTAGCACATCCATCGCCTCACAGGTGTCTTGTGCCTGACGCTCTCCTGCTGTCTTTCTGCCCCATTGTTCTAAGCAGACATCTGCTCAGCTCAGCATTAACCTGCCCCTAAACCTCCTGTCTGGAGCTCTGAGACACCTGTAGTCCCAGCAAGTCCCAGTCAAATTATGCTTTTAGAGATGACCTGTTAGCAGGAGCTAAAAAAAAAAAAGATTGGGCCCTGTCAAAGACTTTAATAATCTTCCCAAAATGAGTAAATAAATACTTGAATACTTGAACGCAAGGCCCTGCATCCTGCATCCTGACATCCTGACTTATGAGCTTCATAACCAGTAACACAAACATTTTGAATGTCATATAATGTATTTCTCTAAAAACATTAAACCTAACCTAAATATGTTAAACACCTTTACCTTTATCTATGTCATTCACTGGTATAGATGGTATAGATCAGTGATTTACCTCCTTTATTGAAGAGCCAGTGAACCATAAGTTTGCATTAAGTTAGCATTAATAATCTATCATAATAATCTGGCTATATCATTCACTGGTAGATATGGTATATTTCAGTGAGTCACTTGCTCTGTTTAAGAGCCAGTGAAGCATACGTTAGCGTTAATAATCTGGCATTCCAGGGCTGATGTTGTGCACTTGCTGAAGTGAAGGATAAATCCAACTTAAATAGACTTATTTTCAGATTTAGAGCATAATGCAAAGCCAGTTGCTTCAAGCAGTGTGTTGAGAGAACTGCCTGGAGAGCTCATTTGTCTGTGTGGCTCTCTGATATCGTGACAGGCCGTGAGGCAGGCTAAATTAATGTCTGCCTCCTTCCGTTCGTTTGTGGAGGGCTTTGTGCTGCGGAGGAAGTATATAAATCCTTTGACACAGTTGTTCTCAAAGTTGTCTCCCACCAATTTGGCATCTTGTTTATTTCTGTTCATGCCTCTTGCCTAGCGCCTAGTATCCAGCCGAGATTTTATGAATGGCCTCGCTTGTGTACCGAACAACCTCTATCACACACATGGGCATACACTTACACATCTAAGCGCAAGCACAGTGAAGATGTGGTTTTTGTTGTTGTTGTTGTTGTCTATGTCATTTAAAAACCAGTATGTTACATGTCTCTTAACCCATAGCCTTGTGTTTTGAATTTTCGATACCTAGCAAGCAGTTGATGGCCGAAAGGCCCTGTTTCTGCAGCCATTAATAATGTATGACCCTGGTTGTTTCTCTAACACTTTGATTAGAGGAGCCGATCGATGACCTCCAGACCATGGCCAGTCACTTTGGCTTGGAGAGCCATGGGTCCCTGACATTTCCAGGAGATGGGGACGGAACAACTCGGTCAATCTGATTGGCATGAGATGATGTGTGTGAGTGGTCCCAATGATGTCCCTGCAGAGACCTCTGTTGCTAGGTCCGAAGGCATCTGCGTCACTTTGTGTCCACACTCGCTGTTTCATTCAGCTCAGCTGATCTAATGAATTGTGTGTGTGCGTGCGTGTGTGTGTGTGTGTGTGTGTGTGTGTGTGTGTGTGTGTGTTGTGTTTGTTTGTTTGTTTGTTGGACTCCAGTGAGATGGCGCATGTACACACACACACACACACACACACACACACATAGTCCTTCTGTCTCCATGTCACACAAACATACACACAAGCAGAGGTCCATCAACACACTGCCTCAGTGAGAGTGCCTTTTCAGACAGGCTTTGCACATCCTTTAGAGGGGAGGTCTCTGAAAGACAATGACCTGGTAGGCCTGTTTGCTTGCTGATGAGTCAACCTTTCTAGGGAGTAGGAAAGGGTTGTGCAGAAGATGATGTTCTGCGTCATCCCCGCCCATACTCAACCTCCACGACCTACCATTTTTACCTGTTTGTGCCTATTTGGCCAATTAGTTCAGGAAAGCAGGCAGATTGTTCAACAGGAGCCATTCGTTTTCATAGTAAAAGTAAGAGCAGTGTGGCAAAATAGTTTTTGTTTATTTATCTTTGTTTTGTTTGTATATATATATATATATATATATATATATATATATATAAATCCAGCCAGTGGTGCAGTTCCTCTTTAGAGCGAGAGAGAGTAAGAGTTTATATCCACATGGCAAGCAATGAGCTTTTGGTATGACAGCGCTGGTGTAGTAATTCATGTGGCAGAGTTGTCATAAGGAAAACTTTATATTTAATTTATGAAAGTGCATTTTTATTTAAGGCGTCGAGTAAAGGAATTGTACTTTGTAGAAGCTGGAGATCATTTGTTCTTCACAAAGATATGCCTAGTTTTACTGCTGTAGTCTGGAGCGAGAAGACCTATGGCTGAATTTGTGAGTCGCTTTGGATAGAACAACCTCTATCACACACATATTATATAAATGCATGTAAATGAATTTGGGGAAATGAATCTGACAGGCTATTGTATCGAGTGGCCCTGCAGCAGCAGCAACAGCAGCATGGAATTCATTCTGTTGCTCTGATTGTTTCCCCTTGAAGAACTGTCCTGTGAGAATTTTACTTTGGAAAGTAGAACCTGATTGATTAGCCTCCAGTCACAGGTTGTGCCGTACAGTGAGGCATAGCAGAGAGTGACACAGAAGCGAATTTTAGCGCCAAGTTCATCTCCTGTGTTTCTAACCCCAGAGGAAATCCAACCTCCTTATCCCAGTTTACCACTGACTAAGGGTACTCCTGACATCTCCAGATATCATCTCATCTGTAATCACTTGCACCTTTCCACCGTAATAGCAGTCTTAATGATGGGCATATTATCAGGTCCCTAATTGAAGGGCACATCAACTTTCAAGTCACTCATTTGAATCCCTTGGATTCAGAAATAGGGATTCAGATATGACATTTAAAGGTCACATGTTGGTGCTGTTTAAAAGGGGAAAAAGCGTAATGCTTCTCTCTCTGGAGGCACAGTCGTCAAGATATTTTCAGTCCAAATGTGCACTTCCTTTTTTCAAGAAAGTCTTCCTCTCAGATCATCGTATACAGTGACTCATAGCACAACTGTTTTTTTTACGCTGTCATGTGGGATCGCCTGTGGGGGGATGTATTGTTTCAAATGCTCTTGCACATTAGGGATATGCTGTTGGCCTTTTGCCGTGGGTGGACAGAGCCTAATAAACACACGGAGTTAACAACAACGAAAACAACCCCCCACCACCCCCCTCAAAAAAAAAAAACAAAGCATGCAAATGCAGATGTCGGTATGTTTCAGTACTTATGACTGTCGCATTGGCCAACCCCCACTTTGGTAAAAGGAAGCATCCCACAGAGATGGGTTTTTAGTCTGTTCAGGGAAGTCTCTTCACAACAGATTAAAATATATGCATATATAGTAGATGTAAGATGTAAGAGATATGGTAATTTATTTGTGTATTGTGGTTGGCAGAGGTATTCAACCCCTTAAATGTCATTTTCACATTTCACAAAAGATGCGTGCACAAGTTTTTTTTTAATTTGCAAATATCAATGATGTGGTACATTTTACATATTAACCTACTAACAGTAAAATAAATTAATTTAAAAGTTGAAACTTTGTACAAAACTAATGTTGTAAGTACACAAACTGCTGAACTTTGAATTCCGGCTTTTGAACGGCAGATGGCAGTTTTACAAATGATGATAATGATTTAAAATGTGGTCCGATCTGTATGACAATAGCTAATCAATATTGCACACTAGTTAAAGTAAAGTGGTTAAAGTTGTGGTGATCTGAGTATAGACACCTCCGCTCCATCTAATAGTCATTAGCTAGGTCGTCATATCAGAGAAATATTGTAAAGTGAGGAAAAATCGAAGAGTTTTGATGTTCAGTTAAAACTAGATGAGAGTCAAAGATGTGTATCACCACCAAAATGCAAGAAAAAGCATGTCTCGGTCTTAAACCAAGCATCTGAGGGAGATGTCAACAAGTGAGGAAGCTCACAGTGGAGCCATCACCTTGAATAAATCGATATCAAGACAGAGATTAGACAAATAGACAGACAAACAGACATGATCCACACGGGGAAGGGAAAGTAGCCTGGGAAAACCCATTCTAATCTGTGAGTGATTTGATTTTGCTCTGCACCTCAGTCTGGCCACCAGACCTATTTGCACTTTCTCATTTGCATGAGATAAAATATGAAATAAACTGGCTTCTACCCCTGACCTTGAACTTTGACCTTCAAAATCTAAACTTTTTGTCTTCACAGGTCAATGAACATTCATACCAAATTTAAAGCGCATACCTTGAGGAGTATAGCATCAACAAGATTAGGAGGGACAAATATATGGCTAGTTAGCTGGGCAACGTACGGCTCTTACTGTCATGGAGGCATAATTTGAAATCTTTTAAATATACCAAATATATACAAATTTACAAAACATACCACAGCATAAGTGTGTACAAATAATATACTAAATTAGAGAACATATATGAATGCACATATATTTCACAAAGCTGAACATAATTTGAATTTAATTTGAATACTTGAATACTTTTTGCAAGCTATTACATGTACACACATCTGAGAGTAGCTCTTGGCTGTATAGTGTATGTTTATGTTTATGCATTTAGCAGACGCTTTTATCTAAAGTGACTTACAATTTCAACCATCAATTGTTCAGGGCCAGTCTCCCCTAGAGCAACTTAGGGTTAAGTGCCTTGCTCGAGGGCACAGCAGTGGCAGCTGGGATTTGAACCCACAACTTTTCAGGCTATTTGCACACTAGCCAGGTTCCTTAACCATTACGCTACCACCACCGTATCTACTGTGGGAGTGAGTGAGGCTATGCAATCTGAAGCCCATTCTAGTGATGGCAATGACTACCCTGTAGGGCTCAGATCTGTGGTAGTCTGTCGTCTCTCCCTCTCCTCTCCTCCTTACCATGCATCCTTGACCTCTCCTCTTTCCCTCTCTTTTTCTCCTCCTTTCCATTCATCCATGCCCTCTCCTCTCTCTCTCTCTTTTTCCTCTCTTCCCTACCACACTTCTTTACCCTCTCCTCTCGTCTTCTCATTTCTGTGTTCCTTGCCTCCCACCTCTCCTCCTCCTCTGACTGTCGCTGGTGCCAAGGCCCAGGGGTGGAGGAATGGGGTGTACCTGCCAGGTAGTTAGGAGGAGCAGATGCTCTGACTACCATCTCTCTCTCTCAGTCTCTCTGTCTCCCTGTCTCCCTACTTTATCTTTATTTCTCCTTCTCTGTCTCTCCTCTCTTTCTTTTGATATTCACTTTATTTCCCTTTCTTTCTTTGTTTTCTCTCTCCTCTCTGTGTCCCATTTTTCTCTCTTCCCCCATCTCTCTGTCTGCTACCTTTCTCTTTCTTGCTGTCCCTCATCTCTCTGTAACTCTTTCTGTCTCTTTGTTCCTTGTTTTTTCTCTGTGTCCTTCCATCTTTTACTTTCTCTCTCTCCCCCCTTGTGTGTCCCAGGCTCTCTGGTGGGAGTGGGCGATGTCATCTCCCAGCAGCTGATTGAGCGGCGAGGCCTGGCCAACCACAGCATGCGTCGGACTGCGAAGATGATGAGCATTGGCTTTTTCTTCGTAGTGAGTGCACAACTTCTCTCTCTCTCTCTTTCTCTTTTTCTCTCTCCTCCCCTCTTTTGCCCTTCCCAAGCACACAGGTGTCTGCCTGAAGAATTCACACGTCAGGTTATTATGCGGTTTCAGGCTGTGCAACAGATCATTGTTTGGCCAGATTTTGGATAATGTGTCTGTTTGACTGCAGGTACTATGTATTTAATTAGAGTAAAGTACTTTTCTCATTAGTACCTGTTGTCCCAAGATGAAATGTTTTAGGGCAAACGTTAGGGTGTGTAACATAACTTGCACTCAATTGTTTGGACATCCATGCATTGACAAACATGTAGCATATACTGCAGTGGCACACATCACAATCAGAGCATTTTTATGTTATATACCTAATATGTACATACAGTACATTGTATTAAAACATATACTTGTTTCTACATTATGCTTAACTAACCACAGATGATGCATCCACACCAGAGAAAGAGTCGCGAGTCAGTCACATGTGCCTGTCAGACAGGGCCTGCATCACTCCCGCTATTCAAAGTGCCATCTTGCAGAAGCCCCACACAGCAGGGCGACGTCATGCTTGGCATGTTACCTAAGTAATGCTGAGAAGGCGTCATCCTGTACCATAGGAGAGGCCTGAGCAAAGAGAGGGGAAAGGGGTGTGGAGAGCAGATGGGGGGTCTTAGGGGGGGTTAGCACTGAAATGCCAAACAGATGTTGGTTGAACACATGCAATGTAAATAAACGCCCACAAACTTGTACAAGCATGTATTTAGACCCTCTTACCCTATGGCACGTATATGTATGTATGTATGTATGTATATACACACAGACTTGTACATGTTCATGTTCATGTGCATTGCATGCAAAAGTGTGCTCATACACACACTCACACATATTGTGTACACATGTATTGTATAGACACTTTTTCAAGCAGTGATGACAGTGTCTAGGACTATTGAGACCATGCACATAAAAAAGCATCTGCCCAAATATTCAGATATATTCAGATATTCAGAATATCCCAAATAATACAGTTACAGTTACTAGGCCAAAAAATATGTTTGGCTGTGCATTGACATCAAGGATAAGCGACAGCTAAAACTCTTTGATGCTGCTGTCTTGGAACGTGCTATTTTTAGACACCGTTTTCTCCCTAACAGCTGTGTCAGCATCTTGTCATGTTGTCATCCTGCTGTTGGCGAAGTGTCGTTGTGACAGTAATCGCCTTATGTGTGTTAGTCCTTTGTGGTGGTGTGGGTTTTTTTTTTTTTCGTTTTTTTCTATGTTATGCAACTAAACAGGGAAATTGAAACAGGAGTTGTGTGATTGCACTGTACTGATGTTTAGAGAAAACAAAAACCCTTAGAGATTGTGCAGTCCTTACGCTAGGGGTGTGTACATGCAAGTAGCAGTTCTCTATCCAAAGGCTTTCTGCAGACTGGCTGAAAATAAATGCTTTTCAAATTAGGTGAATTATTGAATTATTTTGATACAGAAGAGTTTTTACTTGAAATACACAATAAAAAAATATATGTTTTCAAAAATGGATGTATAGCGTCTTGGAACCAGACTCTTCATATTGTTCCTCTGACTCACTCCGATTTCCCTCTCTTTGATCTTTGTCTGTGTGCCCATGTACGTTTAGGGTCCAGTGATAGGAGGTTGGTACAGGGTCCTGGACAGGCTGGTTGTAGGAGAGACCAAAAGAGCGGCCCTGAAGAAAATGCTTTTTGACCAAGTAAGGATCAGTCTTTCCTTCTCTCTCTCTCTCTCTCACACACACACACACTCATACACACACACACAGACTCTGTCTCTGTCTATCTCTTTTACTCCTCTTTCTAAATCTTGCCTTGCAGTATCCACTTCATAGTAATGTACATTAGTTGTGTCAGTTCCTTGAGTTTTATGGAATTGGGACCAGAAAGTCCTCAGAAAGTCCTTGAAATTAATTTTGAAAAGGTGTGTGGTAAACCCAACTTTTGAACTGTGAGTAAAACCTCATAATGGCTACATACTTTTGTGTCACCTGTGTCCCCACTTGGTCAATAAGGTGAATAAAACATCTGCACCACACATGCGTGCGTGCACACACACACACACACACACACACAGGGCAGCAACAGTCCTATCAGGGGAGCTAGTGTGTACGTTCACACAATGAAACATGATTGGGGATTATATTCAGTTAAATGAATGCGGAGGATAAGACTGATGAAAGAAAAAGAAAGTGTGACCATTCTTCCCTCATCCCCCCTTGAGTGAAAAGGATTACATCTCACGCAAGCACACAGAAAAGACAACTCAGTTCTGCTTTGAATAGCCAGACTCACACACACACACAGACAAACACGCACACACACACACACACACACGTCCAATCTCAGAGCAAAAAAAAAAAAAAAAAGACATCTAGATGCTAATTTTGGAGACACACTTTTTGTCAATACCTTCTACCCTCAGGAATCTGGGTCTAGATACACTGTGCACACAGTCCTTGATATAGAACTCTGAACTCATCTGCGTAGTATTGTGTAAATTGGTGGGTTCCTGTTCCCAGTACTTTACATAAGCATTGTGACCTGGCTGGCTACAATGGAGATTGGCCAGAGGTTTATGGGGCATGCATCCATTGTGGTGATTACGGTCATTTTAAAAGCTTCTGGGTCGATCCACAGGTCTGAGTGAACACAAGGTACACAAGGTGCTGGCACCGTGCTAGAGGTTCTCATAAACTGGTCTCACGTGAACAAATGTACTGTACACATAAAACAGGCTATACATCTGAAGACTGAGCTTAAAACAAAATGTCGGTGAACATGATTGCAACACGAAAACCCTTATATGTTTACTTATTTATACTGATATATTAATTTACCTAAAGAACTCCTGAAGAAGTGTGGAGAAAAGGACAAAAGAGTTTCTTCTATGTTGTGGTTTGTTTTTACTTAAATTTAACTTAATTTGTAACCACTTTTCAATTTAGTGACAGCACTTATTGGCTCTCTGTGTGATTTGTTTTTTTCCTAGAATTTGCTATTTATTATAGCAAATTTTTGAAAAAACAAATGAAAAACTTAATACTAAGCACAAACATCTCTCTCTCTCTCTCTCTCAACTCCATTGCAGTGAGAACACACTATTTGCACGTAATTGTCCAATTATCCCATTTTCAGTCCTGCTGATTACTCCTGCTTTTATTGTCACACAATATGCAACAACATGAGTACATCTCAGAAAAATGAAAAACAGATGGATATCTGGCTCCACCAGATATAGAAGAAGTGGACATGGAACCTAGACAAGTTAGAACAACAGAAGGGCAAGAAGTCAAGTTTCTAAGGAAAGGCAGGGGCGTCTGCCATTTGTGTTACAACATCTGATGTGTACTCTGGGTGGTATAAAAGGGAATCCTAGTCTCCAAGGAGATTGGCTATTTACTTGGCACACCTTGTGTAGGTTTTGTGTGGGTAACTTGTCTCCGGCGTCGTGATTAAAGACTGCAATGATCCACCAAGTTGCCTGCCTCATATTTTTGACCACATACAATCAAATGCCTGTTTAAAAAAAAATCTTCCCCATCCATCAGTCCGAATATCATTTACATTCATGTGCTTGTGGTTGGCATGGATGACAGTGTGGGAAGTGGGTAGAGGTCTGACACTGATGGTTCTGTGTGTGTCCGCAGGTGGGCTTTGCCCCGTGTTTCCTGGGGGCGTTCCTGGGCATCTCTGGCACTCTTAATGGGCTGACTCCAGAAGAGAATGTGACCAAGCTGAAGAGGGTAAGTAAAGTGGCTAGGCATCAGATGCTTTCATCCAAGCTGACAAAGGCTTAACCCAGACTATAGGGCTGGGATTTGAACGTGGGCTGACCAATTTACAGATACGTACATTACCTAATATGCTCCTCTCTGAGAGAAAGAGAGAGAGAGAGAGAGAGAGGGAGGCAGGCAGAGTGGCAGAAACGGAGCTCCTCACAAGAAAAAACTCAGGCACATTCCTTGCTCAGGGAAAGATAACTGTTCCATTTTCTGTCTAATCTTGCATCCACACTCTTCTTTGGTGAGTGTTTTCTATTGGCACAAGCTAATTGGCTCGGATCAGAGAGATGAAAGTGTTTGGGCACTTTTCGTTTTAGAAAAAGGGCTTCTGACAGCTCTTAAAAGTCGTATACGTGAACGAGACATCAGTATAAGGAGTAAGAGGCATCAGGTAAACACCAGGAACAGACAGTGATTATTAAGTAAGCTCATTTGTGCAATTTGTGTTCAAAAAGAACAAAATGATCTTCTTTTTTTACAAAGTTTCTACAACTACCCTCAGATAGTTATATCTACTGGTCAGGAGTCCACCTTTGGAGTAGTCCAGACTAATGAAGAGGTCAGGCAAACCTTTGTCTTATTATCTACACTGAGAAGATGCACAGCAATGCACCTGTTGACCCTGTTCATGGGCATTGTTTGAGCTGACAGGTTTAGTGCAGATTCCTTTTCACGCCATCCCATGAGTGTTGACAACCTGCTGCATTTCACCTGACACCAGTGAGGACGAGTCCTTTGGCTAATCTATGACAACAGCTGCTTTTGTTGTGGAGATTTCCATGTTATTGCTTGCAGAGCACAGGGCATTGATGATGGTGATGTGATGTGCAGCAGTGGAGTCTTTTTCATCTCATGGGAGTTCTTCTCTTCTGCTCCTCGCACTGCTCCTGGCTGCCGGCAGGCTGTGATCCCCCACCCATTTACAGGATGTCCTAGTACTCCAGCAAAAGCTATTGACCTCCATCTTGGCCCACTGTAATTAGAGACTATTTCCATTGATGGGAGTACTCAGGGTTGAACCAGCGAGCACTGACTCATGTAGAATGAGTCATGTAGAACAAGATTTCTGAATGGGTTTGGAGAGGGAGGCGGCACTGGGGGTGGTGGGGTGCAGGTAAGAGTGTTTTGGGGCAGGAGGGATGGAAGTGGTGGGGTAGGGCTCAGTAAAGCTGGGACGCTGGAGCCGTCTATAATTTATGTAAGGTAGGTGGCGGCGTTAAAATGAGGCAGAAAGGTCAATCACCTAAATGTCAGGAAAAGACAGAAAACAAATGAAGAATGCACTCATTAGGCTGGCCCGCTGATGGAGAAGCAATGAGAGGTGAAAGGCAACAATCATGGCCCTGTTCTCCCAAGCTGGCCAGAACCTGCGGCAGACCTAGCGAAGGGTAAGCAACGTGTATTGGGATTGGAGGAGGGTGGGTAGGGGGACAGACAGAGACATCTGTGGGATGCCCAATCCATTGCCAGGCTATGTCCGTTTTTCAGCGAACTGCTTCTTTTTACATTCAGCAATGTGACTAGAGCTGTTGTAGACTATGCAGGCTTGTGAATTGCAGTGGGAAGGATCTCATTCCTCATATTTCTCCGTGTTTGTCATTGTTTGTCATGACTTGGGAAAGGTCAAGTGAGCATTATGCTGCAGTGAAACATGTTGGCCCTAATGACACCTCCGTCCATTGCCCTTGGTGTTATGTGCCTCTTGATGGGCCTGGTGCAGCCATGGAGCCTGGCATGATTTAATGAACAAGACAGAAAAATGGCTGTCCATTCAGTGGAATGATTCCTGATCCTGTTCCTGCCCATCCATAACAGAATCACAGCGACATTCAAAATGGAAACAGAGCCTTCATGGAGCAGTTTTGGTTATATATTTTTTTATTTCGAATGTCCATGGTAAATTCAACCTGCTCGCATGTCATTACCTGTACAACCTACTTCACTGATTATAATGGAAGCTAAGTGATATAGCAGCATACACTCAGCAGAGGTTGTACTTTGGTGGTGTTCAGTGTAGCCTTAAGATGTTATACAGTCTGCACTATTTCTCGCAAATGTCCTGTTTACAGCTGACATGGAGCTATACCAGGGTTTGCTCAGAGGGGGAGACTTTTTCCAGTAGTGTCTTGTATACTGGGGTGATGGGCCCGATCCAAGGTAACAACACAGCAGGTAGCCTGCATATTGTTCTGCTTGTTCTGTTACGGAAATCCATCCCAGCCCAAAGGGCGATGAAATTCTAACAGCATGTACAGTTCACAGGTTCTTGGTACTTTTAATATGCATCAAAAAAGGGCACAGGTGACCTTTTCAAAACATGTCACAAGCAATTGGTCTTTTATAAAAAGTATATGTAGTTTTTATAAAGAACTTGTAAACACTTAGGGTAAGTCAGTGCCCAGTGACGCAGAGCTGTTAACTGGAGAGACCGTTGGCAAACACAAAAGGCAGCATACACGTACTTCCATCCTAGGAGACAGGGGTCAGGAGTGACAATGTAGTGCAGTACAAGCCTGGCCATCTTATGATCCAAAGCGGTACACAGTAGTAGCTTAGTGTTTAATGTGCCTTAGTGCGCAGATTTGTTTTGTTTTCAACTACAGCCATCATGGCTTCTGTGCTTTTGAGTTTTTTTTAACCAGTATTTTCGAATTGATTTCATTTATTTGTTAATTCCAGTGCATTTCAACCCATAACCCTGTTTATCAGTAGAGAACAAAATAATAACATTTGGCACAACATATATTGAACTATGAACCAATGGCTACAGCTAAATGAACAGGGCAAGGAAAATGGAACTGAAAGTAAGTTTCTGAGCCCTATTTAGTTAGCATTAGCTGCCAGTTCATTATTTGGTCTATGTCGTACCAAATTATATTCTTTCTCTTACCAACAGCACTTGGTGACCTCCAACAACGGGACTATGGGTTGAAGCGCTCCATAATTTTCATTTATCTTGCTTGTAATAATGCCTTAGGAATAAATCTAACTAATTGAAAAAAATTGTTAATCCTTAAATTTTAAATGTTTATGGTTTTTAAATGTCTATGGTTTTCTGATATGAATCTTTCTCTTACCCACAGGATTATATGGATGCTTTGATCTCAAATTACTATGTAAGTTGATACTGAGTACATAAGTTGACTGTATATTGTACATAAGTTAATAAATGAATGAATGAATGATTTAATGAATGAATGAATCCTGTCAGTACGACTGTCTAAGAGACTTTCATTCCTTTATTTGACTAGCTGTGGCCTCCTGTCCAGATAGCCAACTTCTATTTTGTACCACTGCATCACAGGTAAGCAGTGAAATCCAGAGAACAATTTGAATATTTTCTGTATTAGGCACACTTAATGGACAATCTCATATTCCTTTGGTAAACAACATATTCCAGATGTCCTCAAAGGCTTGTCATTTCACTCAGATATTTTATGTGTCCATAAAGATAGAATGGTTTAGCTGCCTGTCTAGCCCCCTTTATCATTTTCTACAAAGGAAGGCTTACTGATGGCATTTACATAACAGTTAGTCAGCTTTCATAGTTAATTAAAAAAACTCTTTTACTTGTATTTGTACGAAACTCTTTGTCAATTTGTTTTGTGGTAGATAACATTATGTGAACAGTGATATCACATGTTAGTACTTTTCCCTAGGCATTCAGTGGAGAATGGTGGTACTCACTGTTTAATTCTTTATTTGAACCCACCAATCATATCTCTTTACAGACAGCATTCAAATATTTCCAGAGGTGAAATACAGCTTTCACACAACTTACACAGGCAATGGCCGCATGTTACCGCTGATACAGAGCAGAACTTTGCAAATTGCTCAGGTTTCCCCATTAATTAGTCCTGCCAGTTTTAACCTAATAGTTGATTTGTGGACATGTCCTAGGCTGCCAAATATCAAAACTACGAACTTACATGCTAAGTCACTGATCTTTGCAAGAGTGGGCTGATACTTGGTCATCTACACACACACACACACACACACACACACACACACACACACACACACACACTTGCACGACTGTATTAGTGACGCTTGACCTCCTCTGACCCTCTTGCAGATTGGCGGTGGTTCAGGTTGTCGCAGTGATTTGGAACTCCTATCTCTCCTGGAAGGCCAACAAGATATGACGGGTGGTTTCAGAAATTATCCTACCTCATTAGCAGGGCAGAATTGTGTTTTAGGCCGTCATTGTAGACAGCCCTCTGTGAGCACTCACAGAGACACAGATGACAATCCAGTATTAAAACAGTTCAATTTATAAATTTATGAATCATACAGAAAAGACCATGCTTATTTCTGTAATTATAACACTCTGAATCCATGTCACCTTGTTGATACACACAAACAACTGCTCTCTTTCCTATGTAAGGCACATTCAGTGCTAACAGTCACAGTGGTTACAGTGATCTAACAGTGTTAAGAGAAGGAGTTGTCTTGGTTGGACCAATAATTTAGCTTTAGGCTGCCTTTATGGTGGGCAACATGGATTTTAGTCCTTCAGGTAAGGACAGTGTTGTTCTCAGACCTTGAGCTTAGGGAGGTCTTCATACTGTATTTTTTCACTTGTTTGAGAGACTGCATCAATGTGAATGTTTAATGTGCGTTTAATTATAACAATTATATGTAATGATTATTTTATTATTAACTGACTAATTACATTTTATAATGCATACCATGAAACATATCACGTGTCTGTGAAGTTTGTAACTGCAACAAAGACGAACGTGTTTGTATGACGTCAAGGTGCAATGGCCCAGCTTTTAGTCCTCCATTGTCTTCACTCTTTTTTTGAGACTCGTAGTCTAATTTCGTAAACCTGAAGAGGTATGTCTTCATTTTTGAACTCCCCTAAAGTGACTATTTAATCATAAAAAATCTGTCCCTGTTGACTTTATAAACCTGAGATATCAACCTGAGAAACGGAGTGTGGACACACTGCCCGCTTGTTGTATCATTAGTTCAGGACCGTGGACAGTTCTCCGGCCAGCCAGCCACATTTCCCTGTTGCGCGCCTATGCTTTAATTTCCTTGCAATGCTTAGCCATGCAGAAAGGCATCACGACAACCACCGTTATAGAAAACGATATCCCTTATCTTGTTGTCTCCGTATTCTAAAAATATTAATCTTATAGTGTCTTTAATCTGATTAAAGACCAAAACAAACTTTTTGCAACTAAATCAGTAAAGCAATTATCTAGTTCTGAAGATGTTTTTTAAGGACACTCGGAGAGTAGCAAAATAGCAGTGATTTTCCTCTGCCTATTCTTATCATTTAGTCCAACCATGGTATCGGATCGAGTCAGTGAAGCGGCAGTGAAAGCTGAGTTTAAGCCAAAAAAAAAAGAAAATGCTGTGCTTTTCATGAAGCCGTCGGATTCATGCGCACCGTCAAATGTCCCTGAAATACTTCCCTGTAGTGTCTGTCTCCTAATTTACAAGCAGTTTATGCACTTGGACTGACGTCAATGGTGGTATCTTGGATGTATATAACCATTCAGCATGATGCTTGCTGGTCCAGTCTCTTTGCCCGGACTTTGTAATTCGGTTATCGGAAGAAACACTTCTTGGAAGAAACTTTGAAATACAACAGCCAACTCGGTATGTATACATGGGGTTATGGGTTAATACTTGTATTTTGTAGTTATAGTATTTTCTTCCTTTCAAAGTGGCAGTGGCAGTTTCATCCCAAACCTTCCATCCAAAATAAGTCCGCAATGTACGGTAATTTATTGTTAAGCGACCATTTTGCAGTAATTCTTACGTTTGGAGTTATCTGAATCTCTATCTTTTTTATATTCTATTTTAATTCTTTTGCATTTGGCGCATGCCCATCCTAAGAAATGAAGTCGCACGAGTCACAACGCAAGTGTCCCACTCATATGGCCATGGGCTGGAAATGTCTCCATGTCTGTACCAAACAGTTTTGTATGTCTTTCTTTTACAGGCTACCCACACCCAGTCTGTTCATTATGAAGCCAACTCCTTTGGTCCTGTTAATAGCTACGGTCCTGTTGTTCAGCCACATTCATCCTAATGTTTGTCGACCCCTTAGCATTTTTGACGGTCAAGGGTACAAGAGTCAACTGGACGAGGTGCTGTTGAAAACAGGCGACTCTGCGGTGTCCTATCTAATCGGAGAAAAGATTTTGCAGTACTTGCAGAGGAACCCCGGTTTGCAGAGAGGTCTTTCTCGTGTTCACGTTGACAGCATCGCAACTCCACTTGGCGCGGATGGACTTGCTCACTTGACGCGCAGTTTGACGCCGCGGGTAGATGTCCACTCGTCGGAGGAGAGAAACAGCCTGGAAGATCTCGTGGAGTTGTCCAAGAGAAACGACGATCCCCCAATCTCAATCGATCTCACTTTCCACTTGCTGAGAAACATGATTGAAATGGCACGGATCGAGAACCAGAGGGAACAAGCTGAGCTAAATCGCAAGTATCTAGATGAAGTTGGGAAGTGATGACACCTGATGAACTGACACCGTGATTAAGAGGAGCTTTCCAAATAGATGCAGTGTAGAAATAATGTTATATTCCTAAATTGTTGTTTTTATTCATTTTTTTATTTTGCAATTTTGTGTGAAAAGTCCTTTTCGAATAAGGAGTAACATCGCTCACCCTCGTACGCACCAGCGCTGCATCAAAATGCATGTATACATCTTCAAAGACGACACAGTTCCCCATCACTGCAGGGCAGGACAATAATTTACAAAGTAATGAAAAAACTCTAAACGGTATATGTGATATTATTATGGTCATTAGCCTAATCTCACCCCGCTTGTGATGTAGCCCATGTTATACTGGTGATAATTGCAAAGTGTTCTGGACATTGGTCAGAAGTCACGCACCAAGGCATGCAATATCTCGAATCCCATTCAGTTATATCGTTGTATTGCCAGTGCGCAAAATCCAAATTTTTGACATTGTCATTTCATTTTGGAGTTTATAGACTACACGGTCTTCAAATCAGCGCAAAATTGTACACCAATCAGACTTGTAATTCTGGTAAAGTTTCCTAAACAAGAATTTGTCAGTAGCCTACATCTGGGTGCATAATGTGGAGCTTTTTTGATGGAGAAAACAAATTACATTCTGCATTGAATTTAAGTGCAACAGGTGGCCTTGTCCGACCCAATCAGTACCCGATTCCAGGAACGAACCATTCCATTCACCAGCAATAGTTATCAATAGGTGTGTTATAATCCATACTCTAAAATGATCAATAAAACTGAATAGATCTGTTCAGACCTGTTTACTGGGGAGGCAGATGGTTGTTCAGACCAGACTGACATGGTTAACCCCAGTCTGTTTCCGTTGCTGAGGTGAATATCATAGGTTTAGAGTTTACAGCATCATTGCCATACCATACCATCCATCTACAATTTAAACCTTCTGAATCACTGTAATGTCTTTATGTTGAGTATACAAACTGAGCTGGAATATACACATAGCTATTAAAATCAAAGGGCATGACCAAAATGTGTCAGCTTTCTTTTGAACAGGACTACTGCTTTTAGAAACCAATGTAAATGGCCCAGGATTGCTGTAAAAACGTACATAGTGTATATTGCTGTCTATGCTGTAAACACCCATGTCTGCAAAAATGCTGAATATACTTTGTAATTTTAATATGAAAATGTTATAAAAATAAATGACTATTTACTACTAGACGCACAAGTGATTGATCTGTCCGATGGTCAAGTTTAAAGAAAATGTTTTACCATTTAATCTGGTGTTTGTTTACATACACACATTTCCTTTCATTATCTCATGTGGAAATTTAAGACAATTTGAAATATATCTCATACATCTGAAGTGTTTGCCATTGGTATTCCTATACTATCAGTTATTACTGAATCAATACTAATTCTGTGGCTCCCTACATTTCTGTTGGGTGAATTGCATTTCTTTTGTCATATTGCACTAATCATTTGTAATTAAACCCACAGCAATCCTGTGAACAAATGATCATTTGGCTACAATTTGCCTACAGCCATACATAAATAAAAACTGCAAACAGTGAAAACAATGTAATCATCTGAAATGAATGTTTATTTTGTTTAAAAAAGTAAAAGCATATGTGTGCATATATGTGAGAATGTATGAACTTAAGCATTTTAGTTGTAAATAACAGGCCTTATTGCAATACTGAGATGAGTGTTCCAACTAATTAAAATTTCTTTTGTTCTGTTTGGAACACGACGAAGCAGTACAGCATAGGGATGACATGAAATTACACAAATGTACTTGTTATTTTTTGTCACCTGTTACAAAGTGAGGAAATGGCATTTCACATCTCATTTGGACCTAGGTGCTCAGCATCTACTGCAGACTGTGCACACAAAACTGCCAAGCAACTCCTGACTGAAAACCCAGAATAACACAGAATAGGAATACAGCAGTATTATCATGTACCAAATATCACTTGAATCATGCATGTCTTACAGCTAAAACTCATCTTCAGTGCTTCGCCAAACAGCAAAGGACGGCTCCACTTTGTTGTGCTGATGGGATTAAGTGAAGCCTCCCTCGTAGTGCCTTTGTCGTCAAAGATGCCCTAAGAAGATGAGAAAAAGGAGGAAAAAATACATTAAAATGGGTAGAAATGGACAATATTGTCCTCTGTGTCTGACATGATCTATTTTTGCACTTGTTTTGTCTTGAGGATCTAGGGGGAAAGATCGGTGGGTGGTGAGGAGAGGGCGTTGTGTGAATAACCCATACAATGTCTCATCTTAAATCAACCATGTACTGCTTAGGGGAGGAATAGATTAGAATCTGTTGGTGATTACGTAAAAGTCCCAGAGTGTAATTCCAGTGATTTGACTTCCTCTAAGGCCCCCCCCCCCCCCCCCCCCCGCCACCAAAAGCACTCTCAACCAGCACAGACAAATGGCACCTGTCTGACAAGACACCATGGGCATCAGAAAGGTACCCATTCAGAGTGTCTTCAGCTTGAAAATGGACTTCGCCCAAAGAGTTATTTCATGTCAGTTCTTTGTCAGGCACTGAAGACACATGCCGAACCACATGCCCAGAGGCACTGCTAACCAGATCTGATCCTTAAGCCGGTATCTATCATTAGTTCTTCTACTACCATGGAGAAAGAGAGAGAGAAAGTGTTTAATTTGGCTGTGAGCAGAAAGTTGTCATAAAGAGGTGCAGTCTGTGATGTCATGTTTTTTTTTTACACTTGAAAAACTGTTACCCAACATTCACCCCGTGCTCCACAAGTCAATGAAATGGGTTATGAAAAGCAAATAAACCCCAGAAGGCTGACATGCACTGCCATGCCTTATAGCCTAATAATTATTCATCAGCAATCTCATTCTCCATTGACTTAACTGCTCCTTTAAAGCCCGTGGGATTGTTTTAATTTGTAATGTGCCATGCTAACTGTATCACTAATTGAGACAATATGCAAATTTTAAAATCACGCTCAATGAAGCCCTGGATCCACCAGGAACCAATCACATAGATTCACATATATAATCCAATCATGTGCTTATTGACTGCATGAGCAATTAGACAACATGTTCAGAGCCCTTGTGAAACACCAATTATCTGCAAGTGAAGGCAAATTTAACGCCTGAGACCCCCACCCCACCCCCCTCAGAATACAGTTTGACAGTGCATGCTTGATTTACCCTGTGATGGAGTATAGATCAGCTGGCTGACTGGGCCTTTAATATAACCGTAACATGCAGTTGCCAAGTGGAACAGGGATATTTTACAGCCCCTGGTTAAGCAGGTGAATTATTGTGTAGCATGACATTGTAAGTTGGCTCAACGCTGAATCCATAGGTCTTGTCCATACATACGTATATGTCTAAACATAGAAAAACCTGACCAAGTCCCAGAGACTACAGTTGTTTTGAAGCCTGATGAACTGTAATCTTCTGAAAACATCAGCCGAGATGACTGTGGGTCAAGCAGATATCTTGCCCTAGACTTAGTTAACTTATCATTGCTTTGGTTAAAAGCACCTGCCAAGAACCCATAAAGATAAACATAAAACATTATCCTGGCTGACCTTTACCACCTCATCGTGACTGTTGAGGAACTCAGCATAGACGGTCCCTTTCAGCACGCGAGTATGTACTTACTCGCCACCTCAGGTGGCGCCAATCGATTACTTCTCTTTCTACGTCAGCTCGTCTGCACAGCCCCCATCAATTCACGCAGGGCAGGTGGGGGTAGGGCTAAGGGTGTGAGTGCTGGGTTGGGCTGTGCTAGAATGGGGTTGGGTTGGGTTGACAGGCATGCTGACAAGGTCGGTGCCTGTGAGCATATCAGGCCAAGTCCCAGGGCCATATATTGTGGCAGCCATAAAGCCTGGAGTGGTTATTAAGTAATGAAAGGTGACAGAAACACCACTCAAACACTAGCCCAGAGCCAGGAGGAAGCAAAGAGATAGCCAGTGAGATAGATAGATAGCGGAGAGAGGAAAGATGGGGGAGAGAGAGAGAAAGAGAGAGAGAGAACAAGGCTTTGATTTGAGGAAGCGATCAAATGAGCCACCCTTCTTCTTCTCTCCTCTCCCTGCCTCAGGGAGCTGTCTGTCTGCTTCTAGACTGCTGAAGCCAAGGAGATGGAGATGGCATCCAAAGCATCTGAGGATCTAAGACTTTTTGGCACATTTCTTGTTTCTATTAGTTTTACTTTTGAACTTTCTTAATTGTTATCCATCAGACAGGTGAAGATTAGACCACAAATAAATAGGGGAGAGAGATGAGGAGGGGGCTCAAAAAATAACCTAAGGTCAGACTTGATTGTGGGTCTAGGCCCACTAGACCAGTGTGTGGTGTAGACCCTTGTGAGGCTGAAGCTAGCACTGTGTTTTCGTTTTCTTTTTCTTTTCTTTAACACCCCGGAGACTACAAACTCTCTCTGCAGACATCCTTTGCAGGAGCTGAACACTGAATCTTGGGACAGAGCAGAGGTGTGGTGGCAGCAGGTGATGCCCGCTCCCCAGGAGAAAGATGGAGGATTTTAGGGCCACCCACAGTCTGGACACCACTGAGTCTGTGACAGGGTCCAAGCATGCAGATCACAAGAGAGGTGTGTATGTGTGTGTGTGTGTGTGTGTGTGTGTGTTTGTGTGTGTGTGTGTAGTTAGTCAGATTGTGTGTGTATTTTTGAGTGAATGAGTGAGTGTTTGTATGTGTGTCTTTTGGAGGGGGGAAGTGCCAGGATCACCACGGCAGGATCACCCTGTTGATTCAGAGTGGTTGCTGACCTTTGGTGAAATGGTGCAAGCGTGAGGTAGCGCCGCCCACATGCACTCTCACACTCTCTTAAACACACACACACACACATACACACACAAACACACATTCTCACTCATGCTCAAGCACACAGACACTAACAGACAGACACACACACACACACACACACACACACACACACACACACACACACACACACACACACAGCCAGACTTCCTCACTTTCCCTGCCCCCCTCTGCTCTCTCATGTACTCCCATACACCCACACTCAAAGTCACCTGGATGGGTAGAACTTAAATTAGCATACTGGAATGTTTTGTCTGAACAGTTTTATTCAGACTTTATAAACATAAAACCACAATCCAATTTAATCCTATTTTATACATTTGCACCATTTACATCATGGCATCCACTAAATAAAGCAGGAGTTTCTTGCTATCTGAATGGTATTCGGACACCCGAGAGACATCTTGTCCAGTTGCTACAACCAAGCAACCAAGCTCCTTGTCATAAATATACTTATTAATTCCATCTTGGACTCACAGAGTACATTACCCCCTTTTGTGGAAATGACTCATGTGGTGCAAGGGGGACTGATCAATAGATGTGTGTGTGTGTGTGTGTGTGTGTGTGTGTGTGTGTGTGTGTGTGTGTGCGTGTGCATGTATACTTTTTTGTATATGGCTCAGCTAGGGGTGTAAACACAGATGTTCGATCCATATCCCGAGATGAGAGGAGGAATGAGTGTTTCCCCAGCCACCTGACCCCATTACCATCCATAGCCCGTTCCCTTCAGAGGAGATGGATCTGAGGCAAAGCAGGCTTGGGCTTTCTGTCACTTAGAGATGTGCGAATGGCCACATGTTTGGCAGAGCAAGAGTGGTGACAGGTGGCGGTGCTATTACACAAGAAAGTGGATGAAAGCTTGGGCTCTATAACTTGCCCATTACAGCAGTTTTCCATATGCAAGTGAAGATTTTTTCATTAGTCTGCTAGACGATCCCTCTGAATATGTAATTCCAGCGAGGACTTGGAGATGTGAGCAGTGCATGGTTGTTCCTTTCTTTTATTGGGCAAGAACATTATTTTTACTTGATAAATCAAACCATGAAGAATGACAGCTATTTTTTTTAAAAAAATGAAAGCAAATGAAAGCCTCTCAGTACATAGCAATCAGTAATTCCATTTTATTTCTAGATCTTTCAAGGAACAGCTATGTTCCTACAAAAACCCCTAGTGTCCTGCACATTTCAGCCAGGCCAACAAGTCTTTCAACACAGTATTTGATATCAATCTTAACTTGACCTTGGCTCCATCCGGTGTCTGTTGTGCTGAGTTCTGACCTGATAAGATGAAGTGGGTCTAATATCTGCCCGGGTCTCCGTCTACACCAGGAAAATCCTCACCCTCATCCTCCAGATCATCCTCTTCCTCATTCTGAGGACCTGTGGGAGAGAATTGAAAGCATTTGCAGCATTATAACAGCATAATCTAATCAAAAGTATGACAAAAAGATCAAACTTGTCAAAAAGCAT
Source organism: Tenualosa ilisha (assembly GCA_015244755.2). Lineage (NCBI taxonomy): Eukaryota > Metazoa > Chordata > Actinopteri > Clupeiformes > Clupeidae > Tenualosa > Tenualosa ilisha. The sequence continues at coordinate 306,628 of PYXC01002421.1, forward strand.
GAACAAAAGAGCACAGTTATTGCACCTTACTTCAGTTTTCTATAATACCTGTTCGAAAGTCGATGCTCCGCAGCACATCGGAGACGTCGTCCGTGTCGATGACAAACTGGGCCATGCTCTCGTATCCAGGCTCAGCCCTCTCCAAATCGGATGCCTTCGCCATGTCTGTGATCCTGCCGAGGACACGGCACACAGGTGTTAAGGTCACCTGCTGCCACAGAGGTAAGGGGACAACTGCAGATTTCCTGTCCACCCCCTCTACGGTGCACCACCATCCTACTGAGGAGAGTGGGTGGACAGGATGGAGGCCCCAGCCATGACCCCCACTGTCTCTCCAAGGTGAGTCGTGAGGCCAAGGTGAGGTGCTGCCCCCGCATCTCTACAGGTGAAGCTCTGGTTAGGGCCAAAGACACACACACACACACATACACACACGCACACACACACACACAGATACTATACACACACCACACACACAGCAAGACAGTGTTCTCCACACAAGCGTGTTATTTCATTTTTTCTATTTTGTTTTTTTTCAAGCAACTTTTTGGTCTGTTTGTTCTCGCAAGTTGTGTTGGTCATGAATCATTAGTCACTGTATCACACGACCTGAGCCGGGCACCAGGAGGCAATGTTAGCAACAACACCACCACCACCACTATAGCTCACCACCACCATGCCATCCCAGCTGAGTTAGTGGCAATAGCGATGTTAGCGCTTGCTACGTCTGAGTCAGGAGTGACACCTCTGTTTGGCAGTGGAGCAAAGTGGAGCACCACAAACCCAGAGTCAACACTGATGCAGTCTCTCTGTCATGCACTCACACACTCACTTACTCACATACTCACTTTTTAAACACTTCCTTGGCGCTCTGGGGAGAGATGGAGAAAAGGCAGAGAAAAAAAGAAGAGAATAGAAGATAAGGGGGAAGGCAAGATCTGTTTTTGTTAGATGAAAAACAAGGGGAACATTTCGTCTTAATGAAGAAACATTTTTCTGTGCGCAAACACTCACTCTATTTTTTGACCTGCACCTGGCACAGTGAGGTGGGATGCCCATACTTTTACTTTTTTAATGAAAATCTTACAAGGAACAAAGAAAGAAGGGGAAATGGAAAAGAAGATTACAAACAAACAAAAGAATATGCTCTAGAAATAAGAAATCATTAAAAAAGAACAAGAAATAAGACTCTCCTAACAAACAGGGGTGAAGGACTAAATGTTCTGCTGGTGAAAGTGTCATCTTTTAAAAAGACAAAGTGCCGCAATCCCAGTCCCTGGACTGAAGTCAACACGCCTCGCCCTTTTCAATCTCTAGTTTTTTAGTAGGAGTGTTCAAGCAGGAGCAAACACCTGCTGCACCGACCGGCACATCAAGGCAGGTCATAAACAGCAGGCTAAGGAAAAAACACACCAGTGGGAAAAAAAACACTTATACTAGAAAGCAATGACAGTGGGGGTTCAAAAGTGGACATGTTGCAGGTGATGAAAATGCAAAAGGTCTCATCACTCTTCTAGCTTGGTATCATCGTCTTCTAGTTTGGTATCTACTTTCTTCAAGTCTCCATTTTGGCATAAGTTTTGACTTTAGATATGTTTTCCAAATTGGGTGGAGGTTGTGTTTACTTGGGGGCAGTAGAATGGACAGTCCAAAGCAACAGTTTTCAGCGTGTGTTTGAATGAATATCCCAGATGCCTAGTAATATCTGATATGCAATTTGATTGACTAGTACATTTGAACCTAATTGAGTACTGTATCTGATTGCCTTATGAAGTTCTATGATCTTTGTTATCAAATTGCAGGATCAGAATATCATAAATCAGAATAAATCAGAATATATGATGTACATGATGTAGTCATAAGTAGCAATTTCATCATTTAATCACACAATCATAAGATTCAGATTAAAAATGATGATATAATTATAATTTGTTAATTTATGATTCAGTGAACAATCAGTGCCTGCCATATGCATCCTGTTACCCCTTTGCAGACTTGGTCCTACCACCCCGAACATCTGCATCTGCTCAACACCCCTTTGGAGGGTCTCTTAGTATTGCCTTTGACTGAGAATCCCTTATCTGTGGTGCTAGTGCACAGCTAAACGTTGATGCTGATCCTAGCCTAGGAATGAGAGTAGGGCTCTGGCAATGGCCTTGACTACAAAGGCTGGCTTTTAATCAATGTCTTCCTTTTTTTCTCTAAACAAGAAATGCCGGATGATGTACTGGCAAAGGGATGCAGTGGCAATGACTATAGCAGTAAGCACTTGCAGCATTGGGCCTTAATCTAAAACCAACTCACCTTCTCTGTATTGACCAATTGGTTCCAGTGATATAGTGACATACAACCTTACAGTCTCCACTGACAGTTTGTCATGAATTTCAATGAAACAGATCGAAGGAAATGTTGGAGTAGGCTGAAGATTGTAAGCTGCAGGGAGGAGGTACCTCTAACTGCAGTATGGAAAGTCATAATAAAATACAATCTAGAAAATAAGCAAAATAAGCATATTAACAAAAGAACAAGAATGGACTGCCATCTGTGTCTTCATAAAAATAAAAACAAAAAATGGTTTGTTGATCTCTGTCTTGCTTAACATCAGGTTAAAGTCAAAAGGACTAAAATTTAGCAGCCACTGTGAGTCAGAGTTGGTTCAACATTTTGATGCTACCACTTATCCACCTCACTGTTAAATGCCATTAAAATGTACTGAAACATGCTAATTTGCAAACATCATTGGCGACATCATTGCACTGGAATACACACAAACAAACACACACACACACACACACACACACACACACACACACACACACACACACACACACCTGTAGGAACACAGCCATCTCTGGCTCTTCCATGGACTGAATGGCCGTTTCCACCAGCTTGACGGAGGCCTCCAGGTGGTCACCGTGGCGACGGAGGAGGCCGCGCACATGGCGCAGCTTGCGGTCCTGCTCGCGGCTCACGCTCTCCACCAGCTCCTTCTTACGCTCCTCCAGGATGGCATAGAGGGAATCGAACTTGTCACAGAGAGCCTGCTTCTGCCGCCGCCCATTCTCCTGTTGACAGTCAGAGCCCACATGGTCGTCAGTCGAGTGTAAGAATGAAAGAGCGTTTGTTTTCATTCTCACAAATCTAAGCTGCTGCATCTACCCTGTATGATCCATTCTGACACTAGGCCATTCTGATTCAGTTTCTGCTTTGGATTTAAGGCCACATCTCAAAGGCCACATCTCAAAGACCACATGTGGACCAACAAATACCGTCCAGTGTGGAACAACTGTATAACAATATATAAGCATCACATAAAACTGGAAATGTCAAACTATAAACAGTGAGATATTCATAAAACACATGTTAATGTATAAATACTATGGGTATGCAACTCTGGTCTATATCTTATGACTTTCATGGTTGAGGAACCAGTATCGAGGACAACACAAGTAACACCTGTGGTGGCCATTGATGTCTATATATCTCATGTTAATGGTTCTGCTGTTAGTAGCATGGGTTCTACATCACTGCAAATGTTCTGCTGTCAGCATGACTGTTCTGTTCTCACCCTCAGTGGTTCTATGGTTACCGTGATGGTTCTGCTCTCACCTCTATAGTTCTGCAAATGTCTTCCATCTGTGACATGATAGCCTGCATCCTGTCATTTCCAGCCACCAAGATCGCTATGCCATCACTGAGCTCTGTCTGGGTTCAAAAAGAATTTTAAAAAATTACTTTTAAAAAAACATCTAAGACCCAAATAAGCACAAATATAAGCATAAGCATGAACAAGAAGAGAACAATGAGAACAACAACCAAAAAAATCTCAAAAGGCTGAATGTTGCATGATTGTCTCACCTTAAACAAATAATAAAAAAAAGCATCATTGTGTAAACACACAAAAATGCTGTCAGATCTGACATGTCACAGCTGCCAGCTGCCCTGGTCAGACGGTAAACGAGGGGCCAGATTGTGAACTATTGCAGCTTGGGAAAATGGCACGGCCTGCGGTCGCTGCGATGACTAGTGAAAACTTTAGCGCTCATCTGCATTTCTAATTGTGATGTGATTCACGCTGTTGAGGGAAAAAAAAAACAAAAGCATGTGGGAAAAAAGGGCCTTGGACATGTAAATGTCAGCATGGCCACCTGCTTGGTGTCATGCATCCTTGTGCTCTAACACCCCGCCATTCTCACTCACTTGCTCGCTTTCAATCTTGGACGGACATTCCCACAGCCCCCCCACACCCCCTTAAGCCCTTCCCCTATCGCATCGGCAACTTCAATTATTTGCATTTGCGTGCCGTTGTTGTTCCCCACGCAGATAACCTCAGTGGAGAGCACACAAACATATGGCATCCACCGAGACAATGCTTTTCGCACGACTGGTGATGCAAATGAAATAATCTGAGTCATTACTCACCTGGGTAGTCAGTGCAGTCACTCCATCTCTCACCTCTATCTATACAACACCCCACCCACCACCACCACCATCACCACGACCCAAAATCCCAGGCAGACACTGTAGAGACTTATGAGTCAAGCCCACTATTGAACAAATGAGTCAGGGTGTCAGGGAAAACTCAGAGGCCTTCAGTGCCTTCAGTGCCAGTCTCAATGGTGTCTTGTTCCCCAGAGGCGATAACAAGGGAGCATGGTAAGGTCACAGTCCCAGTGGTATCACTCATAAGGGCACCACTGCCATTTATCAACCAGAAATTATTACTGTCTCCTGCCCTCGTTCGGTCATCACTTTGCAAGGAGGGGTAGGGCGGCATGTGGGACAAGTGTGAATCCGGGTGTGATACATAGAAAGCCTGTGTGTGAAAAACACCTTGGCCATGCTCAAATTTTGACAGGTGCGATTAAAAGGCAGAAGGGTAAAAAGAATAAAGCGTGCCACTCTGCCGTGAGGTACCGGACGAGCGACTGTGCTACATCAAGCTGCCTGGTGTGACGCAGAACGAGCACTGATATAAGGGGACGGGCACAGGGGTGTGGTGCAGAACCCCCTGCTGGTGCCGGACGAGATCCCCCATCAGGTTGCCGCTCGGCACATCTGTTTACCGTGAATGAGAAACTGTCATCGGCGTGTCACGCTCTTCTCTCTGTTCTCACAATGCCAGGGAACAACCAGCTGTTGTAATAACCGCAGCAATATGCATTTGTTTTAACTAAAGAGAGCACAAGCTGTGACCAGCTCTATTCAAAACGCCATTCTGACACAAAGGCAAACACAAACACACACACACACACACACATACACACACAAACAAACAGACAGTACACAAAATGGCTTGTGGCTGCAAAAAGTCTATTTGTAATTTAACCTGTCCACCACAGGCTTCTTATTATTGCGGCCAAAAATGACTGTCCTTTGTTCCTCCCCCTGCTCTCTTTTGGCTCTCTAAGATGGCATGATGCCAATTCTTCCTCATTACCAACACCACTGCCACTAAACAATCCCTTTTACCTTCTGGCGCTTGTAGACGTTCTGCAGCGGCGCCACCTCGCAGTCCTTGTGTGTGCCGAACACTTTGCACATGGAGCAGGTAGGTGTCTCGCAGCTCAGGCAGTAGATGTTGATGCGCTCCTCTTTGTGATCCTCACACATCAGCTGCTGCTGCTGCTGCTCCGTCGGAGGGTGCAGTGGCCTGGGGACAGGTCAATAAGGCAAGGTTAGTGAGGCGTGGGGACAACAGGACAATTGAATGAGCAAGACATGCAAATAGAGCTTAGTGCTAGACAGAAGACCCTAAAATACTGAATGCCTTGTTCAAAAAGTAAGAGTGCAGAGGTTGAGATTTTATTAGTTGAGATACAATTCTAACCTTTGCCCCTACAATGGAAGATGAATTGCAGTTTCCTATAGGCCTCATTCACTCAGATACATATTCATCATGACAAACCTGAGAGATAGGCAGAGTGGTTAATGCAAGCTTTAGCCATCTTTATGCATGTAATATGAAGTGATTAATTCTGGCAGGGAGTAAGATCTAAAACCAGCTTCCCCTCCAACATGTTATCCCTCAGCAGCCCGAATGGGTTCCCTAGAGAACTATTGTGGTAACTTATGTCCAAGAAGGCTATAAGAAAACAACAGATTTGCTGTTGTCTGTCCACATTGGAATTCTACTCATCTGTAGGATTTGAAAACCACCACTCAAGGAGAGAAGGCAAAAAACAATACAGTGTTTTACAATAAAACACTATCAGTTTGTGATAATGACCTTGTTGGGAAAGTCTGTTGTGTTGGAACTTGATAGGATGAATTTTTGTATTCGTTTTAAGTTCAATTTCTGTCTGGCTCAATGACCTCCGGCCAAGAGAATATAGAAGGCTATAAGGCTACTCGACCGACTTCCCGATGCCATCTATATAAAGCACCAATATCACACGTCTGCGAGCACCTTTCCGGACAGATGAGGTGAATGATGTGATCGCGATCTGTCAGCGAACAGGGGCGGACCTAGTGTCAGCTCCCTCCTCATGCATGAAAGAAGACCTGCTCAAAACGCAGGACCTTTTCAATTTATCACCAGGCATTTTAATCTTTGGCCCTGTCAGGCGACCGCCGCTGAAATGTGAGGTTCGTGTCAGCATGATGTGTGCACGGTGTCAGGAGGAGTGCGCCCTTAAGCGATTAGCCCACAAGTTAGTAAAGAGCGCCATCTGGTGGGTGTCTAGAGTAGTGAAAAGGTTGTTAGATGGTAGTGCTGTAAAACTGCCTCTGTCATTACCACCGTCAGTGTGTCCTGTATTTGTGAATTCCCATAAATACCCTAATTTGGGATCACAATTTAACCTTTGACTTTGAAAGTGAACTACTACCTCACTTTTCAAGACTCACTTGAAAAAAAAGTCAAAGGATTCATAGCATTTCATGCACTTAGGTTTCATCTGAAGTGCATCCGAAAGTATACATATTTGTCCCTCTGCAGAGCAGTGCAAAGGTGGTAGGGGGTAATGGGGGGTTAACTTTTGTTGAACATCAACAAAATGATAATAACAGTAGTCTATGCATCTTAGTAGATGAAAGTGTGAATAACGAGAAGAGCTCATGCTGTGATGGTGACACAAAGTCCTTTTGTGGAATAACACAATGCTGCACAGTAAAGATACATGAATAAGCCTTCAGTCTTCAAACTATGTGAACTGCACCAGCTGATGTCATGTCTGTTCTCAAAACAAACAAGCAAACAAAAAAATCTGCGTCACACACACACAGACGTCTTCTCTGTTCTTTTCTTTTTCTCTCACTTTCCTCTTTTTTAAGGTTCTCCAAAAGCAGGACTCATAAACAATAACATTGAGGGAAAGAGTCAATGACACAGATACTCTCTCCTCCACATTCGGATGACTCATGGCTTCCGTGACCAAAGTGGAAGCAGAGAGTTTAAATAAACACAGCAAGTCATGTCATATATAAACACATGCAGGTCCCTCACAGAGGCAGTTGTTGGTGGCGCTGGAGAACCAGTGACGGAGCTTTGTTTTTCTGCCACCAGGATGAAGCGTCCTGGTTATATTTAGTGCCTTGGCTTGGCATGGCTTAAGCCTTAGGGCATAGGAAGTTTTATTGCAAAGTGTTCGCAAAAGACCGCTGTCATAAAGTGGCAGGCTACAAAGCACCAGTCAGCAACTTCGTCTGCTAATTAATACAGTTAATACAGTCTAACAGCAGATAACTCTGACAATTAGTATTAAAGGGTAACTTTTTAATGGCTTTTTAATTTCACTGACATTGTTTTCACCACTCCACTATCTGTTGGTTCAAAGTGCACATCAATTAAAACATTACCATTACTGGGAATGGCAGATGGAACATTATATAGGCTATCATAATACTGAACTGAACTTATAGTGTCCATGTTACAGCAATGAGATTGGAACTTTGTATGAAAATACTTATACAAGTCTGGCTTTCAAAAGCCTGATCAAACCATGTCCTTTTACCTGTGTTTCACCCTGCTGATTAAAGCTAATTATTTTTTCTTCTGTACTATCGAATGTAATGGTATGTTTATGTTTTGAAGGGTTGTGAAAACTAGTAGATAGCTGGGCTAGCCTATAACTAGCCTATAGGATAGAGATTGACAGGAAATGAGGAGATAGTGATGGGACGGAGCCTGGGTCTCTACCTGTGGTGTGTGTCTTTTTGTGTGTGTGTGTGTGTGTATGTGTGTGTGAGGCTCTGACCTGCTGGACTCCTGCTTGTAAATGTCAATGATGTTCTCCACCAACAAGTTTCGCTGCAGGCCATAGATGCCATGACGGTCCAGAACCACCTCATGCCGGCAGGAAGGGCATCGGAAGCGGCCTCCTGTGGTCATGGCTGTAGTGCTGCGACTCTGCCACAGCGGGTTGGAGGCCTAGAAGCGTAAACGATCAGAAGGTGGGTGAAAGAATGCTGGCTGATTTTCAATACAGAGTGCTCTAAAGGTAATTCAACATTCCCATCCCAAATGATACTAATACACACTTTAAACTGCAAGCTTTGTTACTGGAGGCCTGGAGGCCATGGTTCAGAGTGCCATCATGGTAACTGACACTCACACATACTTAAAATGAGAAGATACAGTAGTTGCCAAACAAACAGAAAAAGACCTGGAGGTTCAGTGGTAGTAACTGCCTGTCACTCATCTGATAGACAACAATATAAATGCTCCAGAGGAAACAGGCATGAAATTGGTACTTGATAACAGTAGAATTGGAAGTGATGAACTGAGATAATACTGTAAACCTGCTACATTTGATTGTGAATTCTAACCAAGGCTTGCCTGGGAACTAAATCCACATCAATGAAGATGTGGGGTCTGGCAACGACTGATTGACCTTGAGTGATTTCCAAGGGCTAACCAGTAACAAGTTAAACAAGTTTAACAAGCTAAATTGAAGCATTGCATCATTCATGTAAACAACTGTTTTAATACAGTTTACTCCATTCAAATGAAAATACATGTCCACAGTTTAACTGTAAACAGTTATGCAGATGCCATCATTGGTTGTGAATCATATAAAGTTTGCACCATGCTGGGTAAGCCATTGGTCCTTTCATTTGTGGCAAATTGTAGTGGGCTCATACCCAGATGACTCTACAGAGCAAATAAAAATTACTTAGCTGTGCATATGAGTTTACCCAGGCTCAACAAATGCATTTATTACCTAAAATACGAAATTGTGTATTTTAGTGCGTATCTGTTGCTTCAACAATGTAAAATGAATACATTGACATTGCACGCCTTTGTATATGTCTTTATCAATGTTTTTACTGTTATTACTGTTATTTTTTTACTTCTCCGTCCATTTAAATCATTGTTGGCTGAGGATGCATCCCAACAACAGCTGACTCTGTGAGCAGATCTGACCCTTTGTTGGCATCGTCTGTTGATATGTCAGTAGGGCGCCTCAAGAGGTTCCAACTGTGCAGGATGGCAGAAGTAACTAAAAAGGGTAAGAATGTGATTTGTCTTGGTTCTGGCAGCCCTCTGAGGCTCTGAGACCCAATTTCCTCCCACCGGATGCAGCAGGTGCTGGACAGAGTTACTTCTCTTTCCACAGCCTCTCTGCCTGTTTGCCTTGCTTTCAACTAATGAGGCTGTACACAACAATTCGCTAACATCATTATACAATTAATAGACTATACATATTTCATGTTTCCATGTAGACAGAAATTGCGTGAAAGGTGGTGAAAGGACCTTCAGTGGGTATGAATAAAATCTAGAAAGATTGCCAGTATGTATAAAACCACATTTTTAATAGATGAGATGGAGCATTCACCTTTTCTTCTCTCCACCTAGCATCACTCTAAAGATCCAAAACTGTCATTATGAGAAATCATGTCTGTTAAAGCATCTCTTTCCTGACTCTAAACCCTGTCCATTACCCCCCCCACCCCATCCACATCACACACCACACATATTGTTTCTTGAGCAACACTATAAAATACTGCAACTGTAAATTCATATACCAGAACTACATTTTTTTCCAATCATCATTTCCATGACCTTACATCCCTGTTCTTGTTCCTTCTATCCTGCATCTGATGCGTAAAAGTGTGTGCCACGCAGTGGGCATCCCACACCCACGCGGCTACCACTACCGCCACTTGCTGTACCTGGAAGACGTCGCTGGCACACTTCCTGCACAAGTTGTGCTGGCAGGGGAGGATGACCACAGGCTTGGTGAACATCTCCAGGCAGATGGGGCAAATGAGCTGCTTCTCCAGGTTGTCCATGGTGGTCAACGACTCCCCCACGGGTGGCTTGAAGCCCAGGCCAAAGTTCATCGCCCCCTGTATGACCTCTTCTAACAATAACGCAAAGAAAAAACAACACCTTTTCTGTATCTTTCTTGTGAGTATTTGTGCCTGTGTTGCCTGTGTCTATATGGCAGAGCTGCCCTGCTCAATGATAAGCCAGACCACTCCCTGATGGGATAATTTTAGTTTGCTGTTTTCTCTAGGTAAAGTTACTGTCAAAACTGCAACCTCCTCCCCCTCCTCTTCCCCTCCTCTCCCCAAACACACTTGCATAAATGAGATTCCACACAATTCAGTCTCAGTCAGTTGTGAGAGACACGGATGGTTGTGTGAGGTGGTATGGGCCATTTTTATCTACGGTAACCTGATAGGGGGAGAGAGATGCCTTTTGGTTGGTTGGCGAGCTTGCTGGGATGGTTGGGCCAGGAGCTGGAGCAGGAGGGGAACATTTGGTGCGCTTGGATATGAAAGGGCCTAAGTCATCAGGGGAACCACGAGGGAGTGCTGGCGCCAGTGACAAGAGGCTCTAAAAACAAATTCATAACACACCAGGCTGACATGAAGGGACTGCACAAGCATTTTGGTCAGCTTATATCACACAAACAGAAGAAGGACTACTTAGTTCAGATTCATTTCAAGTCATTTGTGGTTTTAAAATATTACTAGTCTATGGTTTAAAATCTAAAACTTCAACATTTTACATGCCAAGGTACACCCAGCCAACAACATATTTTAAATTGTGATGCTTATTAAAACAGGCCAATATGAATGTCTAAAGTGGCCCGCAGCATCAAATAAGATTAAGTCATTAAAGGGGACAGAATGGATGTATTACCTTGTTCTCTGATGTCATAGAATACATTTAACTTTGATTTATCAAACATAAGCTGAAGTGCAATTTTACAAGCCCAATTAAAACTTCTTATTTGGGCCAGGTATTGAAATTGTCCTTTTGGCTAAATGGCGCCCCTCTTTGTTCTAATTCGCCAACGTTGTTCATGATAGGTCTTTAGCCATACACAACCTCTCCTAATTCATTGAAGTTAAGGAAAAAATTGTTGTCTATGTCTAGTCTATTTAATGTAACAATGATTGACAATCGTATTTGCTCCTGAAAAAAAAGAAAGTTTAGATTAAGATTAGTGTCTTAGAACCTCCAGTTGAAGATTTCTAATCCGATGTATTTGCTACATCTGATGTACAAATTTAAAGACATTTGGTTGCCAACATCAAATGATTTTGGAACAGCATCAATCTATTACAATCAGCATTATTTCCTCAGGGAATTTCACTGCAGCCTTTTATATATACACAACATCTTTCACAAGGCATATGGAGAGGAATGCTTACAATAGACTACAATAGTTGGAAACACAAATCACATAACCTGAATTTGACCATTGGTTATGCCTCTCTCTATGTGTATATTTAACCTATCATTAATCTACATGATGAGGAATGCCTGATGATCAAACAGTTCTCAAATAACCCATAGGTGTGGACTGGATCCTTGAAGTATAATCATTAGCGGCTGAGGGCAGTAATCCGAGTCTGACCCTCTCCCGTCAGGAGAATCTCTCTCTTTCTGCTCCATCAGTCTGTCTCGGAGACGCCCCGTGACAAGGTGGCTATAATGAATATCTAGAGGGAGTTGAGCCTAAGATCTTAATGAGCTTACGAGTGCTAATTATAGCCCACAGTGCAAGTAGAGTAGACCAATTCAGTTCTGGGAAAACCTTCATTCATGCTTTACCAGTTCTGGTTATCTCTCATTGGCACCTGTTGGCTTGTCTGAGTAAGAGCTAGTGCAAGTCAAAAAAGACTACATTCTACTGTCCACAGTATTTGTTTAATATCTACACTGTAAATGAATAAATATTTCATGTATATTAAATTGTATTTAATGTTACATGTACATGTTCTTGTTTACGATATAGTTTTTATTATTATTATTTTCTGTTGACAGCCATGAAACTGGAAACTAATGGAGGTACAGTAATAGGAGCCTATAATGTTTTGCCAGAGGCGAGGCCAAGAGGAGCCAGTCCTGCACCACTCACTTCCCTGTCTGTCCTTCTGTCCTTTGTTAACAAAGAGCTAATAAGGCCGTTTCCCTGCTAGCCTCACAGGACTTCCCCAGAAGTCAGCTTCACATGCCAGTGACAGGCAATGGCAACCAACCAAAGCAGACTCTGGCCCACGGGACTCAGGCTTATAAAGGGCCATTCTTCTCCCTGTTTGAGGCTCCAAGCAGAGACATGGGGACCAAAGACACCCCTGAAGCTCCTTTCCACTGCTGAAACTGACAGCGTTTCCTTTACAGCGAGCTTAGAAGTGCCTGCTGTTCCTACAACCACTTTAATAATAATAACTAACAATAGGCAGTATTTACAAATCCCCCATATTTTTTATTTATTTATATTTTTCAAGTTTATAAATACACATTTACAGGTCCATGTCCATGTTATGAACAATAATGTAAAGAAAGCAATGACCACAAAAAAAATAAAAGTCCTACAATTTTAGAGGGTGAGGACCCTAAAATGAGAACTACTCTCTCTGGCTTTGCTGACAATTAGAGGTTTTTATAGTCCTCATAATTCGAGCCAGGCTGCCTTTGGGGCATCACAGCAGGGCAGTGTGGTTGCATGCCATCATAGACAGCCTAACACAGTATGTCAGGGGTCAATCTGCACTACCCCATGTATGCACACATAGACACATATATATACATATACGATGGGAGCAATGTAACGCAATGTTTTTTTAACGTTAATTGAACATTTAAGAAATTAACTTGTATTTAATATATGAGCACAGTTCGTTTATATATTAAAAAAAAAACAATCTTGTATCCACAGGACTTAAAACGGCATTGCCAGTGGCCTGATGACAAGTGCTATGCACAGAGTTGAGCATTTACAGTACTGGAAGATTGGCAGGGGAAAAGCTATTGGCCTGCTTGTGGAAATGAAATGATGAGGTTTACATTCCAAGAGCCAAACAGCAAATGGATCAGACTGGGGCAAATGAGAGAGTGGGGAGTTTGGGAAGAGTGATTGATGACTCCAGAAATTATGAGCGACTCCCTGCTGAAAAGAAGCCCACAAATCACGTTCCAATGAGGTTAAAAAATATAGAAAAAAAAAAACTAATCAAAGAAATGGTTCTTTAGATGCCAGCGGAGTGAATGCACTCCCTTTTAATATGCAGCATCTGATACGCAGCACACCAAAAGATGTGGTAAGGGCATCAAAGCAGCCTTAATCTAAATGGCCTTCACATGTCTGGCATGAGCCTAGCATATGAACATTACCACATTTGTGTGTAACTAAGACAGAACTCTGAAATCTGCCCTTCCTTATTTTCAGGTAACTGAGGATAATGATATATTTTTGGCTTGACATGATATCAATATATATTCAACAGTCGATCACTGGGGGTAAATAATGGGTTTTCTACTGCACTGTTGTAGACCATGTGTCCAGTTGTATTATTAACAATTACCAACAACACTACTGACATGACAGACGTCCTCAACCAAAGACAACAAGAAAAGGCGTGGATTGGACACAAACACATTAAGATCACCAACAACTGCATATGTTCAATAGCAACCAAGGAAGTCCTTGCATAATGAATACAATTGTCTTAAAAATGTACTGAGAAAAACAAAACAAAACAAAACCCAGCAGTGTGTTGAAATTTGGCATAGTGTCTCTCTAGGGTTTTTTGACTTCAACGGTTGGTGCCTATGTGTGGGGGTGGGGGGTTGGGGTGGAGGATGGAACACTACTCTGAAATGCATGACCAAAATTGCTAAATGACAACGTCTGCCTGCAACCTAATCAATGAAATAAAGTTTAAATTCCAAACCATGGGACCAAGTACAATGTAATGTCAATATATAAAATAATAATATTTGGGGAAAAAAAAGGAAAAATAATTGTGTAGTGGTCGTGCTGATAAGAAGACTTTTGTTGAAATGCAAATGCATCAGACATGTCTTTGGAAGTCTAAGCTTCGTCTGAGACACGGGGAAGCTTTGGCCGTGGCTCCTGAAAGGCTGACGGAGCACGATCACATTCCCCATGAGGACCACATGGGGAATCTTAGTCCACCTTTGATGTAGGCCAACCCAATTATGACCAGTGAGACCAGTGTCTCTCCATCTCTCTGTCTGCTGAGACACCCACTTTATGTGCAATGCCATGGATGGGTAATGAGAGAGAGAAAGAGAGTGAGAGTGAGAGAGAGAGAGAAAACAAGTGAAAGAAAAAAATGAGTGAGAGAGAATGTCTGTGTGTGAGTAAATGAAATCTTTGAGTGGGTTTGAGCAGGTATCAGATCTGTACAGTTTTAAGCATGCATTTAATGAACCGCATGCATTTCGGGTGAGCCCTCTTTTTTTGGCCACATCCATGCTAGTTAATCAGGTTGGCTTCACCAGCTAAAGTCAGACCCACAGTAGACAACAAATGAAAAGGATCCCCTTGCAAGCATAGCCAACTACAGCAGATATACTTACTGGAACAAGAGGGAAGGCTACACAAAAAAAACAAACAAACAAAAAAAATGAGAATAGTCAGACCGGGTTGGGAGAAAGTTTAGATTGCATGTATGTGCAATCATACACTAGGTATATGTTCATATCAGTGTGTATGCGCCAAGTGTGTGTGCACGTGTTGGTGTCCCAAGTAAGCGTCACTATGGGTGAGTGTGTAGTGTTCATATGTTCGTGCAACTGGAGAGGAAGTGAGATCGGCAGCATTAAGAGCCCTTGTCTCTTCTGTAGTGTACTGCCAACTCCATAGCCAGTGCCTCAGTTTGGAGATGGATGGCTCAGGTGCCCACTTTGGCACAGACAACAGAGACAACCGAGGCACCGCACCCCACCCCACAGGATTTGCAATAGGGGCCCTCACATCATGTCCGCTGGTGGCATGGTTGGTGGCCGAGTTAGGTTGGAGGAGCTGGTTCTGTGCCATGAGGGTCAGATAGGGTGGGGTGTATACGATGGGTCTCACTGCTGGTTGGTATAGGTGGGCTGCTTGGTTGCAAAGTGGGTGGTCTCCGAGGAGGTGTTAGTGGAATGCGGCTGGATCACAATAGGGGCTCCGCGACCTGCAGAGAGAGAGAGAGAGATAGCAATGGGGGGGGCAGACAGACAGAGAGCAAGAGAGATAGACAGACAAAGAGAGAGAGAGAGAGAGAGAGAGAGAGAGAGAGAGAGAGAGAGAGAGAGAGAGAGAGAGAGAGAGAGAGAGAGAGAGAGAGAGAGTGAGTTTGTTAAGGTGTAAATAGCTCAACATCTGTCTGATGTCAAGTATAGATAAATTTCATCTTGACAACACTGCATGCTCTTCAGGGGGGTATACTACAAAGCCAGGTTACTAGCAAAGCCGGGTAACTTCTGGAGTAACCCCTGATCTAAAAACAACATGTCACTTCAGAAACAACTGATGCTCAGTGCAGGGTTCTTTTAGAGAACAGTGGTAACTCCCAAAGCTACCCAGGTTAACCAGTAATCTCGCTTAGTGGTACAGGCCCCAGGTGGTGAACGTGTTAGACAGCATTTAACAACAACGTGCACCAATAACATTTACCAACAACAAGCACAGACAAAGAAATGGACCACAGACAAAGAAGAACAAAAACAACTCCTACTGAGGTGGAGACCACACATTCGCAACTGCTCAGTATTTGCCATGCAAACAAGATTTTTTTTTGCATTTCTGCTTTTGGGTGTGGAATACTAGAGGTCTAAATTACACTTAAGCAAGCAAGCCCAGAAGAACAGCATAGCAAAAAAGCATCAAAGTGCCCCCCCCACTTCCTGATCTTCCAGCGTTTAGAATAGCCAGAGAAAGCTCTACATGAATGTTACTGTGCGGGTTGATCTTTTTCTTTGAGGTTTTTTAAGGTATTCGGGGTGGGCTGGGGTGGGGTGTGGGTCAGCGTAGTGAGCGCAGCACGAGTGGAGATCCAACCTACCTCACCTCATCTCCCCTCCCCTGAGGCAGGTCATCCTCAGTCACTTGCGTCCTGTGATTACCACACATCCGGGCCCAGCAGAGGGAACAGAAAACCAGAAAGATAAAAGCTTAGTGCTTCCACTTGGATTTAGCCAACAGTGGGAAAGGAAGGAGTGAAGTTGGGGGGTGGGGGTGGGGATGTGTGTGTGTAAGAGAGTTTTTTTTCAAATTTTTGGATAACGTTAACGTAAAACTCTTACACATAGCTCCTTTAAGTGTACACTGCTCATGGCGTTCTATGTTGAAGATTGCGGAAGAACACGGATTGAAACATGCTCCAAATGTGTGTTGGATGTGAAAACAGCGGGTCAATGAAATATGATGATGGAACAGTGAGACGAAGTTGGCATCAGACACATGGCTTGTCACTAAGACAACAAAGGGAAGGGAAACGTTGCACAGCCAGGGCTGTTTTGAACATCAGCTATAGTGACAGGGTGATGCAAGTGCCCCCACCCCCCTGCTAACTAACACCTTTCATCCTGGTATCTCTGAGCAGCTGAAATAACTTGCTTAATTACGACTACTTGGGCAGCAGAACAAACAAAGCTGGTTAATTCATCTTAGACTCATATAACACATACCATTCAGTCTGGACTCTGGATTGTATGATTAAATCCCCACTAAGGGCCAACTTCAAAACTTCTGCAAACACTGGCACACCTACTCACAAGCACAAATACACAGACATACACTACACACACACACACAGAGTTGGGACCCTGAGAAGTGAATAGTACGACTGGTCATTCACCTCCGAGTCCAACTTGGAACACACACACACACGCACACACACACACAGATGGTGTCAGCACACTCCAACGTGCTGCAGGTTTCGTTCGGAGCCGATGCTTCTGCTTTGCATGCAAATGAGGAAATGCTGCCTTTCCAAGCAACCTGGCACTTGACAAGTCCTGCCATATGTCTCCAGTCCTAACATAGCATAGTCCTTAAGGGAAAACTTCCCCATGAAGCAAGCGACACAGGAACCATGATGTCCATTGCACACATCTTTGAATGCCTTTATACTATTTTGACATAGAATTTGAACATCAAAAGCAGGGGCACTTGATGACTATAACAATATGATAATGACAAGGACGTAAAAAAATGTGATGTTAAAATGCATGTAAACTTGATGAAGGCAAAATGATAAATGTGCAGGAGAAAGACCAAACAAAATGGCTCAGACAGATCAGATGAGTCGATGAAACAGACGGTGGGCGTTAGTAAGTAAAGCAAAAGCGTGTGCAGACAAATAAGCACACAGGAGAGAGAGAGAGAGAGAGAGAGAGAGAGAGAGAGAGAGCAAAAAAGAGATAAAGCGCAAGTACACAAGACGGGTTGCCTTACGAGTCATTTAGACTCCGGTAGAGTTTCACTGGGGTTTTCGGGGCCTGGACTGGGAATAGGCTGCACAATGATTACTGTTTCACCTCCTAGGCAAGAGACACAAATAAATACATAAAAAGTATGTGTAATAAATCAATTGTGTATAATCAATATGTGTCTTGTACCTTGTTGAAGATTTTAACAAATGGACACTGCAGTTTGATCCATGTCACAAGACTTTAACTCCAAATATTTACATGCAGAGATTTATTCACAACAGCTGGGACAGCCTTCAGCCCCTGGGGGGTATACTACGAAGCCAGGTTACTGGCTAAACTGGGTAACTTCTGGAGTAATTGCTGATCTAAAAACAACATTCCACTTCAGAAACAAGTGATGCTCAATGGAGGGTTCTTTTAGAGATCAGTTGTAACTCCCAAAGCTACCTGGGTTAACCAGTAACCTTACTTAGTAGTACAGGCCCAAGATCTTAGCCTGATGAGGTAATATTGTTCTCCTGCTGTCATTTTAAAGCTAGGGCAGCTTTCAGCAGTGTTTCGAAGTAAATCTGTATTACATTATATGACATATTATCATAGTACCAGTTTTACACCTCTGCTAGAACATAAAATGCTGTGGTGTGTCTATGTGCACAAAAGCAAACCCAAATAAACAATTACAGAGTTTATCATCAGGACGATGAGATCCTATCGCAATGAATCCATATACATTGTACGAAAAATGCTCTCATTTCGTTTGATAAACAAAACTGCAGCTTCTAGCTAATGAATTTACCCTATTGTTAGGGAGCAGGTAGACTGACCCATGAGACATCCATGTCCAGGCTACACTAATACCAATAATTCCTAGTTTGTGGGTCAGTCAGGCAGGGGTAATTTGTAAGACAGTCTAGTATTTAATCCACTCAGCTGCAACAAGCTGCAAACATTTTTCTGGTGTTTTTTTTCTGGTGCCTGGTGTTTTTGTGCCGCTTCCCTTTTCCTGCCTGCCTGTCTGTCTGTGTCTCCCTTTGGGTGACTTCTGTGACTCGTCCGTCTGCTCCGAGTGAAAATGACAGTGACGAGGGGAGCATAAAAACAGACATCCGCCGGAATAAAGCCCTGTGACTACGGGCCGCCTGCCAAAGGAGCACTCGTTGAGGTCACACACTGGTGCGACAGTACAAAGTACAGAGTACTCACCAACAAATCCAGCCACTGTAATTCCAAGCCTACATCTAGCAAATGGTAGTACAATCAAACCCACAAAGGTCTTCCATATAGGACTATATCAAGAGAGAGGGGACCACTTATAATCGATTATGGGAAGTCTGCCATGGTATACAAAGTTATGATTCACCAATGCATCTTCCTGTGTTGAGTCAACGCAGGTAGTTAAAGTTGCTTCTTTATGAGGTTTTGGGCTAACCCCAAGAGGACAGGCATCCTTGCATACTAATGGAACATAAATCACTCACTACATACATCATGCTTCCGCTATACACTGCTATTGTCTGACTTCCTCCTTGTCTTCAGAATCAGACATTTTTAATTAAAAGTAAAATAACTACCCATTCCAAATACCCAAATGGACTAGGAAAACAACTATGAATGTGCTTAATTCCCATTAAGAAGAAACAAGCGTAATTACACGTATTAATTACAGACACAAAAGACCAATTCTAGTGCATAATGAGATTTAGTCAGGGGAGGGGGTAATGTATTACTGACTAAACGTTATCGATTCCTGTTGATGGAACTCACCTCCGCTTTGCTCCTCAGCCTTGATCTGAGCCTCCAGGTCCTCAGGATTCACGTACTGGTAGTTCTCGTCGTCCTCCGGAGGCTTGCACTTGCCACAGCAGAAGCAGCAACAGCAACAGCAGCAGCAGCAGGATGACAGCGTGCAGCAGAGGAAGAGTGCCTTTGGGAGACAAACGCAGTACGGGTCGTCATGACACGGCCATTCCTGTAGCTCCATAGCCATCACCCTTTCAGGGGGTGTGGAGAGGTGGTGGTGAGGGGTGGGGTTTGGTGGTTGTAAGGGTCTCCAGCTACAGTCACTCTTGCTTTAGTAAAAGGAGACGTCCTGCTGAAACGCTCCTCTGAACCTGTGACATTGCTCTGCCAGGCTGTTGAGGAGGTTTTTAAAAGCATGTCGTGTCTAATACAAGAGAGATGCACAAATATTGACTATGTTCTCAACCTTAGTTAGGCAATTCCGCTTCCGCTAAAACCACACGCTATTAAATTATGACTTCACGGCATCAAAGCTCCGAGGGCACTAACAATAATGTATAGCTTGCATCATAACTCTGCTCTCCTGTTGAGCATCTCGACCTTGTACTCAAAAATCAAAGACTTCCATTCCAGCTAATCACGCCCAGGACAGCAATAATACCGCCTGTCCCTCAATGACTTCAATTTTTATAGGAACAAAGCAGATTATAAATAAAGCTATTTAGCCCTGCTTTTGAGACACAGCTCAGCCTTCTGGCATGAATGGACAGGCATGAGCACAATACTCTGCTGTCCCCCTCTTTGCAGCCAAAAGGGCCATATTGAAAAGCCTTGGTATTGACTACAGTACAAAAGGACCTTGGGCTCTGTGCAGCACTTTCAGACCTCAACTGAATTTAAATAATGCATCTTACAGAGTTACGTGAAGTCAATCTGGCCTTTGTATAAATAAATCTACTCCTTGTATTAAATTTCACATGGATTAAAATACTGTTTTTTTTTATTTGTAGCTTAGCTAAGGAACACATTTTTTTTAATCACTGTGTGTGCTGCCTGAAATCAAACACATGACTGTTTCAAGAGAGTTGGATTAACTCTAACGTTTTTGCATTCCATGTCATCTTATGTAGCGGCAGTAGTTTGGGAGAACAAATTAGAGATAAACAGAGATACTTTATTTATCCACAGAGAGATTAAGGACATTCAAGTATTGTATTTGTTTTTATGGCTGAAACGGTCTAGGCTATATAAGCTGAGCTAACAGATGACATTCTGAACAGTAGGTTAAGACCTTAACACAGACTAATGTACGTGTAAACAAAGCCCACACAATAAACAGGCAGCTCTTGCTTCCCAAGAGTTCTAGAGACGTGCACCAAGGCATAAAGACAAAGACCCGTCAGTGAGCAAGTGTTGAAAACACAACAAAGATACTTCTACTACTTACATGACATTTAGCGGAGGCTTTTATCCAAAGCGACTTACATTTGTCAACTCTCAACTACAGGGCCAGTCCCCCTTAGAGCAACTTAGGGTTAAGTGCCTTGCTCAAGGGCACAACAGTGGCAGCCAGGATTCAAAGCCACAATTTCCAGGCAACTAGCATGCTAGCCAGGTTCCTTAACCACTACGCCACCACCGTCGTTGTACTTCTTCTACAAAGATACAGACAACCTTAACTCTAAAAATGGACAGCATGGAACCTAGATGATGATAAAAACAGACAGAAACAAGCGAATTCTAAAGAACTCCTTAACATTTAAACACACATACACAGATGATAAAAACAGACAGAAACAAGCGAATTCTAAAGAACACCTTAACATTTAAACACACATACACACACACACAACACTACCATGTAGCTGATAACAGGTACAGAGCGCAGGTGCATCTTCTCACCTTAAACCACCACTTGGACATGAGGAAGTAGTACTTGACACTCTCTTCGCCAAACTGCTCTGACACGTACAGCCCCATGGAGCCATACTCGTCGTAGATCTTCCGTTTGGTCTCGTCGTTGAGGATAGAGTTGGCATTGTTGATCTCCTTGAACTTGTCTGCCGCTTCTGGATTGTCTGGGTTCTTGTCTGGGTGGTACTTTAGAGCGAGTTTCCTTTAGACAAGAGGGATGAACGTTAATGTTAGAAAGAGGAGTCTTTGTCAGCAGTGAGAGCAGTGAGCAAGAATGCTACTAACATTAATGACAGCTATACTAAGAACATTAATAATTTAATTTAGTCTCAATACAGCAGAATTTGAATCTTAATGTCATTAATAAAACCTCTTTTTGCCTTACTTTTTCATGTCAAAAATAGCTGTATTGAAAAAAGGTCCGTGCTGCAAACGGAAATAGTTTCCTGAGGTGACAGAGAAAGGATGTTGCAGCTTGTCTCACCTGTAGGCTCGTTTGATGTCGTCGGCAGATGCCCCTTTCTCTAATCCTAGGACTTTGTACAGGCTGTCCCCTGCGGTGGACAATTTCCGCTGTGGCCGATTGGGCTCTGCCATGACTGACTGCTGCAAAACCAGAGAGGCGATACGTACATGTAGTCAGCAGATAACATTTTTAAAACTTCCATCATCGACATAGCTGTCTTTTCAAGAAGGACATATGATGAGCTCACAACATGGACAAACTCCCTGGAGAAATCTGGGATGACATACTTGGAAGGCCAGACCCCTCAAAAAAAAAGTCTATACAATGTAGCTTAAGCGCATTTAAATGGCTTTCACCCACACATATTTCAGTGTTCTATTGTCCCATTTCTCTTATTGGGTAAAAACTAATTCAAAACACTGAAAGAGCAACAGTGTGTAGACCTTTTGACTGTTTCTCTATGTGCCACAGCAATGTTACCATTATGACAGATTTTCATCTCTCACCACCATACCACCTGAACCATCTTAATCCAAACACATTCGCAATACAGGTACATGCAACAATGAAACTACCTTAAATAAGTCAGGAGATCAGGGGGAGCTGTGAAAGATCTGACTAGACAGTGTCCATATCATGACTGGGTCACAGGGGACACAGTTTTGGATCCGACCCACACTACCCACTACCCGATCCCACCCCATCTTTCTTTCCTACATTTTTTCACTATTGTCCTATCAATACAGGCCAGAAAAGCCTGGAAGCCCATGTCAGCTGATCCTCTGTACTGACAGTAAGTGCCAATAAATTATTTTCATGTCAACCTGACAGGTGCTGAAGTGGTACAAGGCACAGGCATCCCCATGTGGTGCAATCAAGCAGGCAGTGCAGGGAGCCATGCGGCAACTGTTACAGAGAGGTCAAATAAACGAGGCAGCCAATGGGTGAAGTGCAGACTGGGAGCCAAATTTGCTCTCTCTTAATAAGTTCACTGGCCACAGGACACACTAGCTGAATCAAAAAAATGTCTGATTTTTCACTGAGAGAAGGCATACACACATTCCACACTGGCATCTTATATTTTCAGATGGCCTGACTGAATTCTAAAACTTGACTAGCAGTCTAGTACTAGGCCTTATCACATCACAGCAATAAAACATTACAATACTATTCTGCAAACTATCCAATACAACAAAGCTACAATACAAAATCAGATATGTCAAATATGACACATCTCAATACTTGAATGATTGTAAACCTAGATGTTATGGAGACTTATGAACAAACAAATTCATACTGAACAGCCCAAATTGTTCACAAAGACAGTCAAACCCAGAATGGCACACTGGAACTGAAACTAGGAAATTCTGCTGAGCGATACAATGGCCAAACCCAGAGAACACTTGTAAAGCCCGAGGTAAAGACGATTACGTTTTGCTGATCTCACAGATTACCTGTACAAGTCAACACAGGGTTAGCGCTGTGCTAGCCGCTACGACACGTCGCTCAATACCTTAACACAAACCTGCTCAAAGATGTTTCAGAAAGGGGATGAGGGTTGTGTGTGAGCCTTAGCATACCACACATGCCTGGCATTAATGGCTGAAGTTGTGGCTGTGCCTTCAAGCCATGTTTGTTCTCTCATCTTTTTCTAATAAAACCAACATTTGCTATGATGGTAATGCCAGCAACTCATCACACCACTTAATGAGGAACTGGCTGTCTTTTAGTTCAAGTCCTGAGTCTCTGGAGACTACAAATTCAACATCTGGGGTTGAATAGTGGGCATCGATGTCTATGGGGGCATCCTTAAGTCTTATCCTAATTATTCTGTCTACCTTTGCCCCAGACATGGTCAATCCTTGAATAAAGACTTGCAGCGGGTTTAGAAATGTCCCTGTTCATTTGTACTTTCAAATCTGGCTAAATAACACACATCCAGCAACGTCACTTTTCAACACATTATACTCAGACAGACTGTACAAACAAACCATGTTGGTATATCTATCATACTGTCAGTTTCATTCTAATGGGCATGTATTGATGCTTAGGTATGGTTGATTAATATGAAAATTGTACTATACATTTCCACAGAGATTACCATAAGGGGTTCAAATAATAACTGTGGTCAACACAGAATGTTTCTGAAAACCAACACAATCAGTGACACATCCTAAATTAGACAGCAGCATTTCAGAGCACACAGAAAACACAAATACCAAAAAGGTCTGCTGACTGACGCACTTAAATATTAACCACACCTTGCCAATAAAAATAAATGACAGTCAGCCAGCTCCATATTGTACTCTACCCCTCACCCATTGGTCAAACACTGCTAACAGGTGGAGCAGATTATGTCATCCAGTATAATCATCGGGATGATGACCCACATGTTGCAGTAATAGAGCAGCCCTAAGCAAAGCTTACCTATGTGTATGAGCCTGCCTACTACCAAGGCTCTCATATAATGAATTATTGTTAGTGACAACAGCAGCTACTCTGAACCCTTTCATTCAAGTACTTCTTTGCCTCACAAGTCATATGCCATGTGATTCTCTGTTACACAGTCTGTGCAATAACCTTGGGCCTACTGTTTGCTCCAACAATGATGCTATTTGTTACGACACTCACACACTACAAAGTGAATCAAACCCCTACATTTCTGTAGGCTCTTGTGAAGTGTAAGTTCTCTCCTCTAGAGATGGATCTTAGTCAGGTGACACCATTCCCATCCCTTGCTGAATACTTATAAAGACTTTCTAAAAAAAATGACAGTTCACCACAACAATCAAACATGCCTGCCATACATTCTAACTTAGTTTTGCTTTCCATAGGTATTCTTACCATTGGTACTGTTGAGCTAGTATTAACATACTGGAATCAACAGAGGACAAAATCCTAACTTGTATTATTAAGTTACAATAGTCTATCAAGTGTCAAATGAGTTTTAAGCAGCACACCAGGTGACAGGAGACTACAAATTCAAAGCTCCGATCATCATAATATGATTCTCAGTCATTCCAATCTGTACAAGGTATGTCTTGATTACCTTGACAGCCTAAATAGTAACGTTAACGGGGCAAATACACAAGATCGTCCCAAGGAATGGAGGTCTCTGCAGGACCAGTCATGGGATTAGGTTTTGAAAACATGGTGCTAAGACATGCCCTAACGTTATGTCACGTTTCGGTGGTGGAGGATGAGGTTTGGTTGTGACAATATTTACACGATTTAGGCTAGCCTTTCGTTACTAGCGCGTGTAGGTTAAGCACGACTGCCCCTTGCAGAACAATAATCCTTTACTAATCCTTACATCGGGAATTGCTTTATTTAACAACGTGTTTCTTACTTGAGTTTGTACGTTTATGACCGTGCCTACATGTTAACGTTGTTTATTTGCATCGCTACCCTGCAAGATCATTTCTTTGATATCTGTTATTCATCTTGAACGAATACAGACAGAGATAGACGCCGAATCTGCAATGTAACATGAACATTCAAATGGAGATCTAGGGTTATAACTAACTAAGTTCATGTTAGTTAGTACAAACAGATATCACCATAAATAGCACCACAACAACATAATCCCAGTGTTTGATCGCGTAGTTAGCAAGATGGCTAAATTACCTAGTATTACATTGGAGGCGAGTTAGCGAGAAAATCATATGCTACAAACACTTACATTCGGCAGCTGATTAGGGGGCTAACGCTAATCAGCAAAACACCCTCCGACATCATATGCTAGTTGGCTGCAGCAGCAATGTATTCGAACATATCGTGAAATTTGAGGAGAGTAGCAATCAGGCTAGGTAACAAAGCAAGCCGGTGATTATCGTAGCCAGCGCGCTAAATGTACTACCTGCAATAGAGGGTTTTTAGTTTGCATTTAGCTCCAAAAACGGCTAGCAATGCTGACACCGGGGTGGATAAATGCTAGCTATTGCACGCCCCATCTAGAGAACACATCAAACTCATAAAGACTTACCTTGTGCAAATTAGATGATTTGATAGAAACTGTAGCAGGAGCATAGAGACAATTGCTAGGTATTTAGACTCCCCTCAGAAGTATCCACAATTTGCCGAGGCAGCCTCTGTCTGAAGGAAACTGTGAAAACACCATGCGAGCGACCGCTACTCACGAGAGGCAACCAGCTTTCACATCGGTTGATTGTTGCATGTCACGCCCGTTGGCAATGTATTGTGGGTAACATGAAAACCGGTATCCAACCATCCGAGCCAATGAATGTATATAGTTTTCTACCCCTCTGATAGATCCGAGCCAAACGACTAATATTTGATATATTTTTATAAGCTATTTATTTGTTTTAACGTCTGTGCTGAAATGTTTCTAAGTATTAGGAAATGTGAATAAAGAATAGGTTAAATGCTGTGGCAGCTAAAATGTTGTAGGCCTACTACGTCGGGCAATGTACAAACTTTTCACCGTATCTATCTAAATGCATCAAATCTCAAAATTTCTCATGCTAATAAATTATTATCCAATATTAAAAATGGTATAAATACCTAAGCACCCTTTGTAAGTACCCGCCACACCTCATGAGGGCGATATTAATACTAGTCTGCTAGCTGCAACGTAGCGTCAAACTCCTGCTGCATCCTGTGGTTCATTCAGTAGAGAAACATGGCTGACACTAGAGAGAAAGGGTTGCAAGACTACAGGAAAAAATTGTTGGAACACAAGGAAATTGATGGACGTTTAAAAGAATGTAAGTTTGAATTTCAAATGGAAACTGTAGGATGTGATAATTGTTTACCCTGAATAGAAATTTTGTCACTCTAACCAAGAAAAACGGATACCAGAGAGCTGGCTAAATGGCTAAAGCGCAAGACGCTTTGTCATGCTCTAGTTATGTTATCGAGATGAAAGTTAGCAAGCTAACGATAGCCTGCTAACCGCCTGGAATTCGGCTGTCTGGATTAAGATTGTGACAACAGGTATAACAATAATATCAAACGTGATTTAGACTATTAAAATTCCGGCACTTTGATTTAAAACATAACTGGACCAACTGAACAAACATTGGCTAACATTAACAATTATGCTATTCTTCAAACGAAGTCGCTTAAAGGCAACCTGTTTGGGGATCGCACCTAACTTAACGTTACATTAGCTTTCGGCTGTTGACAAGTGTCTGTGATTGTTGGGACATCAACGTAAAGATGATTGACTTGAAAACAAAAATGCTTAACTCGACGCAAACTGGGTATGAACTTGGATGTAGCGCTAGCGTTTCTTATTTGAAAATCTACTTGAAGCCGGCTAATTCGACAAGGGCGACGAAGGAGGATTGACGTTATTTTACTATATTGTGGTTTAATTTGACAAAAGTTAGTCAAATTAGTCCTTAGATTACTTTTTTTTATGTAACCGACCCTAATGATGTTTGGGAGTTAAGTCGAACAAATTAGTGTTCTATGATTTATTTTGCTTAAAATAAGAAAAATGAGATATTTTTGAAGATTATGCCGAGCTTTTATTTGTCAGAAAGTTTCAACTCGCCACCCTGTGTTTTTCCTCTATGTTTTCAGTGAGAGAACAGCTGAAGGAGCTGACCAAACAGTATGAAAAGTCTGAGAATGACCTAAAGGCCTTGCAGAGTGTTGGGCAGGTAAGAAATAATTCTTACTCTGCTAAAGTTTGCATGTGTATTTTGTGGTGGAAGAAAAGACATCTATAAGTTGTCAGTGTGTACATGAACTGAATAAAAGTTGCATGTGCTCAAATGCCTAAACTTCGCTTGTTCTCACAGATTGTTGGAGAGGTTCTCAAGCAGCTAACTGAAGAGAAATGTAAGTTTGATCTCTGACCTGCCTCCACCTTCTCACATGAGATTCCTCTGTATGTAAATATTGTACATCCTCAACTAATAAAACCCTTTGTTTTCAGTCATTGTCAAGGCAACCAATGGGCCTCGTTATGTGGTGGGCTGCCGCAGACAGGTATGGACTCAAAGCAGCTTGGTCCCTCATTCATAAATTGCTTAATTTGATATCTTTAGGATGTCTTACACATTTCTTTGTGTAAATATAGTTGGATAAATCTAAGCTGAAACCTGGCACTAGAGTGGCCCTGGACATGACCACTCTGACCATCATGAGGTAAGGCCTTTGGAAATGATGTCAAAAATTAGAGAAAATAATAAAAATTAAAGGAATTATCTGGAGTGAATCAACCCTGTAGTCCTGTTGTTTCACGTTGCTGAGTGCTGTCAGCAGGTGTAAGAAAGACAGAATTTAATACAATGTCGACCAAATAGCAAAACAGCAGCCAGCGCTAACTGATGAGGGCAAGGATGTTTCTTTTTCTTTTGCCCATATCTGTTGGCATTTGCTGCCAGTTCGCAAATTCGATCTATTTTGTACCAAATTCTGTCGGTATGGTGATGTAATGGGAGTCAGGGTAAATGCTTGATGGACAGTGGGGTGCTGTGATCCGACCAAGTTTCTGAACCTGCTGAGCACCTTTGGAGCAAAATATTGAATGCACTTTGCTGAGACTTCAAGGAGTAATGTGTTGTGGCTCCAACCTGGAGGCGATGTATTCACAAATCAGTGTCTCAGCAGCAGATGATCTTATCCACGGCACTTGTTTGACTGTTTCATTGTTGTACACCTGTTCTACATCTCCTCCGCAGGTACCTTCCCCGAGAGGTGGATCCTCTTGTGTATAACATGTCTCATGAAGACCCTGGCAGTGTGTCATACTCAGAGATTGGTGGACTCTCTGAGCAGATCAGAGAACTTAGAGAGGTGTGTTAACATGGGTAAATTGAGAAATATGTATAGATTGCATAGTTATAGCATTCCTCAGCAACCCAGAACTGAGTCTAATTGGATGTCGGCTTGCTTTCCCAGGTGATTGAGTTGCCTCTGACCAATCCTGAGCTTTTCCAGAGGGTGGGCATCATCCCTCCCAAAGGCTGTCTGCTCTATGGACCCCCAGGTGAGGATTTGACAGGTTTTGTACTGCCTCCTCACAAACACAGTCTGTCAGCTATGCTGTTCACTTAGTGGGTGGTCATCATTCAGCATTCAGTCATGAGGTCTTACCTCTGACAAGTTCATGTGAACATGTTAGGATTTATCATTGACAACATGCATGATAAGAACTTAAGTAATTTGCAGTTCATGTACAGATGTCAGATGTCAGTGCTATGATTAGATTATGGCTCAGTAATTGACTATTTCTAAGTGGCTCAATGATGCTGCACTGTCCTCGTTTTGGACTACATGTGTAACGTTAGTCTGCTCACTCAGGTACTGGAAAGACTCTTTTGGCCAGAGCCGTGGCCAGCCAACTTGATTGCAATTTCCTCAAGGTAAGGTTTTTTCTGTATACGGTAGTTGTTGTGAAAGGATGGTGTGTCTTTATAATGCAGGTGCCTAACATCCTCTTGTTAAATAGGTGGTGTCCAGTTCCATTGTGGACAAGTACATTGGTGAGAGTGCCCGTCTCATCAGGGAGATGTTCAACTATGCTAGGGACCACCAGCCTTGTATCATCTTCATGGATGAGATTGATGCCATTGGTAGGTATCAGGTTTTTCTGTGTATAGTGATAACGATAGGCTTGACATTGGCAAGCTGGCTGCAGTTTCATGCAGCTGTCTGTAGACAGAGATATATTCTGGGTTATACACAATGCATGCTGGTCAGACATGGTGTCCTACATCAACCTGAAATCAACAGTACTTGTGATGCCACTGTGTCACTCAAAACTCGTGGGATCAAGACAGTTGAAATCTCCAGGGAATCTCCTGTGACAAAAATCTCCATCATACTTGAGAATGGGGTTGCCTGGCTTGCTAACTCTAAATTCCATGTAAGCAGCATCTACGTTTTGCACAATGAAATAGCCATATTGCTTCCCAACATGGCTTGCTTTAAGCTGGACAGACATCTCAGATATCATCACCTTGTTAGAATAATCGTCTAAGTAATTTTTTTCAGGTTTTTCAAGAATTACTAAAATACTTTTTGGGGTGATTTGGACAAAAACCTGAATATTTGTTAAAAATTGGCTTTTGAATTTTGAATGACTTGGTAATTATTTTAGCAATGTGATATGCGTTTTATACCAAATACGCTATTTTCAAAAATTGCTGTAATTGCTGTAAGAGATGTCTGCAACCATTATGATGACAGTTTTCTCATCCTGTTATTTAACCTGTAGTGTAGAACATTTAATAACTCAGTCAGGCTATAAGTGTTCCTCTTGTCTTTAAACAATGGTTTATTAAAACAATATAAAATTATTTATTTCGCCAGTCATCATCTTCATTTTCATGATTAAGTGGGAGGATTCAAACAGTTTTCAATGCAAACAAACTTATGCTGATCTCCTGAGAGTCACAACTCTGTTAACGTCTTGTGTAGCTGCAGCTGATGTGTCCAAGTTGTCCACTGTTTTTCTGCTGTGAAGTGCGGTGCACTTGCAGCTGGACGCAGCTCAACATAGACCGACGGATATTGAACCTGAATTCACCTATTGTGTTCCAAACAAAAAAGAGTGACCTAGAGAGACACCTAGTTCCCCTCTTTATGTATTCAGCCTGTTTCTCAATGTGTGTTTGTTAAGTGTCTTTCTTTTGAAACTGAGAGGTGGAATAGGTGGTATGATGAACCTATTATTTTCCTAATCATAGTGTAGACAGTGCAGTGAACAGTGCCTCAACAGAAAACAAAACCAGACAACCTCATTGTGTGCCTGCGTCTCCTTTCCTCACACTTACCTTTATCTTCCACAGGGGGTCGTCGGTTCTCTGAAGGAACGTCTGCTGACAGAGAAATTCAGAGGACACTGATGGAGGTAAACACAGTACTGTATTCACATAGAATTATCATTTTAGGACCTATATAGCCCCTGAAAAGATGGCTAGATAGACTTTTGTATGTTATTGAAGTGTACTAGCATGTAGAATTTGAAAGATGGTAAGAAGCACAGTAATGAGAAAAATGACTAATATCTGTATCTTTTCTCCTGCTGTCCAGCTGCTGAATCAGATGGATGGCTTTGACACCCTGCACAGGGTCAAGATGATCATGGCCACCAACAGGCCTGATACCCTGGACCCTGCCTTGCTGCGCCCTGGAAGGCTGGACAGGAAGATTCGTACGTGCTTTTTACTTCTGCTTATCTGTTTCTTTGGAAAGTGTTTGTTTATAGTCATTTATCGCCAAGCTAAAAAGATAAAATTAGTTCCACATGACAGACAAATGTTTAGGATCACAATGTCCTTGTTTTCCACAGAAACACTCAAGATTCAAGAAGTTAGTGTGAATAGGACACATAGCAAATGAACCGGACATGCTGTAATTTTCTGAGTTGGAATAAATGATTTTATTTGTAATGAATGTGTTCTTCAAACTCTGGGAGATTCTCCAGAGACTCTCTGGTGTAAAATCTCATCAGATTTCCTATAAAAATTGACAGCTAGAATCCCTAAGAAAAGTAGGCTGAAATTGCTGCAAAATATTGCTTTTTAAAAATGAAAACAATGTTTAAACAATGTTTAAATAACGTGCATGAATTGAATGAACGCTGCTTTATGGACAACACTGCTTGACCTATGTAACCTAACAATGGTCATTATCCTCCAACAGATATTGAACTTCCCAATGAGCAGGCTCGTTTGGACATTCTGAAGATCCACTCTGGTCCCATCACCAAGCATGGAGATATAGGTCAGTGTGTAGAATGTCCTAAAATTTACTTTGAGATGTGTGGCATTTTTGAATGGACCTGAAACTTGGCAAGTACTGTGCCTCATTACAATGTGACTGGTTTCAGATTATGAAGCAATTGTAAAGCTCTCGGATGGATTCAATGGAGCTGACTTGAGAAATGTGTGCACAGAAGCAGGTGAGCATTCTGTGTAACAGCTGTGTAACTTTAATAAGTTGTTTTGTTCCACCATAATTGTTTGCAAGTTGTTTACTTAATGATATGAAGAATCTATGACAAATAGAGGTCCGCACCTGACTTAAACCACAAGACTGTCTAACCGGATTTGTAATTACTGTTTGTAGACCTGCTAGTATAGTACAGCAAAAAAACTACCAGTTTCATTACATTACATTTATGCATTTACAGACGCTTTTATCCAAATCGACAAAAGTGGATAACATTCAAGCTACAACACAATGAAAAAATGAAGTGCATAAGAGTGCATATTGCTAACATAAAATTTGCAGTATTTTAAGTTGAAAGTGCAATAGTGTAAAAAAGTGCAGTACAAAGAGATTTTAGTTTTTGATGACTGTTTTGTTCTGTGCAGGTATGTTTGCTATCCGTGCAGACCACGAGTATGTCACTCAGGAGGACTTCATGAAGGCGGTGCGTAAGGTGGCCGACTCCAAGAAACTGGAGTCCAAGCTGGACTACAAGCCTGTATAGAAAACCCCATTTCTGCCCAAAAACCCCATTTCTTCCCTGGAGAAAAACGTGGCGGAATTGTACTGTATCATATAACTACGTTATGTCATCAGAGATCTTTTGATCCATTGTATTTTGTCTTGATTTCTTTTTCCTGATTTTTTTTTTTTTTTTTTTTCATTTTGGTTTTGTTTTGCTTCCTTCAGATGTTATGGTAGCCATCCTCTGGGACCCCAGTTTAGTAATCTGTGGAGACGCTGTTTCTGCAGTAATCATCAAGTGACCTCATGCAGTAGCAGATTAATGCTAATGGATTGATATTCACATTCATTATTATTTTGTCCAATGCGGCAAGTATTTAGAGATCTATTGTATTCACAAAAAAATGTAAAACCACCTCCCTTTGAACATATGAAAAGCAGTGTGCCTGGCTTGCATCTTACATGTCATTAAAAGTTTGTGATACTGGAAAGGTTCTGTGTCTGGGGTAAGTTTATTTCCATCACACATCTGAAACATCTTATTAGATGTTAGCGTTTCAGTATTTTCTTAATACTTGATACTACTGAATACTTCGACTTCCTTGTAATTCACAGCTTCTAGACAAATAAAAAGACTTTGGACACAAATTTACGTAAACATTAGAAAAAAATAAGCTACAAATAAAGCAAGTTGCCCATGTTCTCACAAATAAAATGAGGCTTAGTTCTGTAGTACATCTAAAACCTTTGAATACTATACATGGAATGCAGTGCACATGCATAACAGCTAAAAATAAAATCCCGTCTTGCCATTACCAAGCAAATTAGATCTAGAAAACTAGATCAAATAATATTCCCTACAACTTCTTTTGAATCTCAATGAAATACAATCAACTCTGCTGTCCAATAACTACTAATGCATTGCCTAGTCAGGGGAAAAAAGCTTCAAATTCTTCAGTATCCCATAGGGACTATGGCATCACTTCCAGGTCAGACCAGTTCATTCTTCATGGTCTTCATTTCCTTCAACATCTTTGTTCTCTTCTTCCTGCTCTTGCTCCTGCTCCTCCTCCCCGGCAAACGCAGGCGGCTTCTGGTACAAGGTGAAGGACTCCATAACGAAAGCACGACACATGGGACAGTGCTGTAGTCGGGACACGCAGTTGTCACAAACGCACGCGTGACGGCAGGGCAGCAGCACGCGGTTCAGCGGTGCGTTTTGGCACACCACGCAATCCTTCCCTTGAACCTCTGACCACTCATCCTCTGAATCCGGTTTCTCCTCCTCCTTTTCCTCCATCTGTTCCTCTCCAGGGCCCTTGGCCTGCACCTCAGATACATCTACACCAGTGGGGGGATCAGTCGCTCTGGTAGACCCCTCGTTCTCAGAGGACATGAAGAGAGGCTGTGAGGAAATAAAGGCATACTGTTTTGTTTCTAAAGCACGACTGCCTACCTCCTTTTTAAACACAGTCCCCGTACTTTCCATAATTACTGCTGCTTCTCTCTGAGGACAGCTACTGACCTAAAGGAGTCGCTAAGGCATTATTTAAATTTAGGCTGAGAACTTCCTGAACCAAAGATCCTTTTATAAAAATGAGTTAAGTCTAAATATATTCTTTTGATCTTGTGAAGGAAATTCAGTCCCTGCATTTATCCCATCTGTAAATTAGTAACACACACAGCACACAGTGAACACACATATAATTCCAGAGCAGAAGGCAGCCTGCTACAGCTCCTGGGGAATAGCGAGGGGTTAGGTAGCTGTGGATGTCTGCATGGGAGAGTGATGGTCCATCACTTCCCTGGCCCAGTTTTACTGATTAGAGAACCGGCCATCCTTTGGTCACAAAACTGAGGCCCTAACCAATAGGCCACAACTACTCTTGTAGAAGGTAAATAAATATGCCCAGTGATACCTTCAGCTCGAACATGTTTCCTTGCGCCGTGAGGAGATGCTGAAAGAGGACTCGTGCTGAGAGCCTGTACTTATCATCAGGAATATGAAGCACGGTAACATTTGCAACCTGAGGGAGAAAAATGAACATGGATGTGCTGGTGTCATGATGTATGCCTAGGTAATTAAAGGCTAATGAAGGGTAAATTACTGCACTTATCTTCTATTTTTAAGCATTTATTTACTCCTTTACTCTAGTAAAGTACTGTATGGGTTGCTCAGTTAAGATGCTGAAATAAAGATGACCAAAAGAGCCTTCTCACCATAATACAATACTGAGCAGGAACAACATTCATTTCACTTTTAGTTTGAACCTTGTGTGTAGTAAGTGAACTACATTTATTGTAGCAAATCTACAGTACTTACAATGTTGTATGATTCTCTTGCTTCAGGTTCTGCCAGAGTCATCACGGCTACCAGAGGGTAGCGGTCCCGTGGCATTGGCCCAAAGTCTGTGATACCAAGGTCTGCAGGGATCTGGCTAAACTGCTCCTCTTTGTTCTCTTTGTCGAGGCTGAAACTTGGAGTTAAGGTACTAAGCTCTATTATGAGAGCATTGTGAGGATATTTGGGTGACTTCGCCAAACATTTTAACACACAATTTCTTCCTCAAAGCCACTTTTTACTGTTAACTAATGTTTTCTGCATACTGATCTGGTTGCAAATTCCAGGTCCATAATTTAGAATACTCATGAAAACGTCCTACAACACTGGAAATCAACCTTTTTGTACTGTATTTTGTACTGTATTTGCATATTTTATGCCAAAATTTCATTACTGTTACTTTCAATGCTGTTACTTTCAAATCAGGTAACAGCCCTAAAACCCATATAAAAAAAATTGTCTATTGAGATTGACCAATACATGTTTTGAATAATTATATGTGTTGTCAGATTCTGTGTAAAAATGAAGGTTAATTTTGAAGGTTAATTTTGGCATTCATTCAGTGGAATGATCCATTTAGTATTTAGTAACAACTTATAATGCTAAATGGCACACATAACATGATTTCTCTTTGTACTTTTATAATGTATGTATATCATGTGAATGCCATGTTGTGAAAGCTTATACTTGAATTTCCTATGGAATAATATCTATTGGGTATATATCTATCTAATCTATCTATCTATTTCACATGCACTCACAGGTCAGTTAACTTAACATCTGTAGACCACTTAGTACTTTTCCTACTAGACTACAATGAAAAGAAAACAAACCCTTGAATGACTGCTGTTGTCTTCACTCAAGGGGAGAAGTTAATGCACTAATGCAGATTTACTCACTATCAAGTGTGCGAACATTTTCCCTCATGAGATCAATTTTGTAATTTCCTAGTGGATCAATTTAGCAATTTGTACAAAAGAAAATAGGCGGTGATAGTGGCGTAGTGGTTAAGGAAGTTGGCTAGCATGCTAATAGCCTGGAAATTGTGGGTTCGTATTCTGGCTGCCACTGCTGTGCCCTTGAGCAAGGCACATAATCCAGAGTTGCTCTAGGGGAGACAGGCCCTGATGTAATTGATAGTTGGCAAATATAAGTCACTTTGGATAAAAGCATCTGCTAAACGTATAAAAATATAAACGTAAAAACTGTAAAATTCTTCTAGCTATCCATGGAACAAAACAAAAGGCACAAACACCTCTAAGTAGGTGCTCTTGACTCAGCTGGAGGGGAGGATACATGAAGCTCTGACAGTACTGGTACTGGAAGTGAAGGGCCTCCTGGAACAGGTGCGGTGTGGTGAGCCGGGGTCCACGCTGGTGGCTCTGCATTGCCAGCTGCAGTGCCTGGATATTGCAGCCCCAGAAGCAGGTGAGGACACCTTCCTCCAAGCAGCCAGGGCACAGTGTAATTCCCTCTGATCAAACCACAAAGGAGGACAAGTCAATCTAATGATGCAATGCAATCTGACCGTCTCCTAGAATATCAAAGATGATGGATATGATCTTTGAATATACTGCTAACAATTATGATCCTTGTGAGATCAATTTTGGTCTTTGAATATACTGTTAGCAATTTATTTACTGAATTTACCTCAGTAAACAAATAAAAAAAAAACTTTGTAACAGCAGAACTATAACGGAAGAAGGAATTTGTATCGGCGACACTCACCAGTAACTGAGGCTGTCGTAGTCCCCAACTCTAGCGCAAAGGGATTTGTCACCTGGACCATCCTTTTTTCCGGTGCACTTGAAAGCGAGTCCGCCTCGTCAGAGCTTCGCAGGATAACAGGCACATCAAACCCGAACCTGTCAAAGATGAGATAAGGACTAACTGGACTAATAGACATTTTAATGTCTAGCCTAAGGTGTAAACGTAGTTTTGTTGTTTTATTGACGAAGAAAACCTAGTCTATTTGTCACTGCAAACTTGACTAGACATAATTGTGCAGGACATCTGGTTAGTGGACACGTGATAGCGCAGTTGCAATGTAAACAGATTAATGACATCATCTCCTGACAGGATAGCTAAATAAAGCATCTACACCAAAAGTAGGAAAGAAAGCTCAGTGGAACTGAAATTATGGGCACAAGTCGAACTTTCGTAGCCAATTTAACCAGAACAGAAGTTCTTGATTGTGCTTATTCATTCATTATGTCCATGACGTTACATTAACATTTACATTTACATCAAGTATTTGATCACTGCAGATCCCCTTGACAGTTCTTGACTGTTCACCTACCAGCCCAACACCATCGCAGCAGTAACGATGAAACACACCGTTATCACACTGATGTAGAACGGCGGAGAATATTCATATAGCATAACTAAAAACACTGCAGCCATTTCAAGTCCCTATTAACATGTCAAAACAGTTGAAATGAAATAAATAACACTACAACCAAGTAAGTTAGCCTAGCTGCCAAATACGATCACGTCCGCATCATTCTGAACACTTCCGTTTTTTAAGTACGGTGGCCGAGAGGTACATGGGCTCGCTGGCACGCATTGGGGAGGAGCAACCACTGCACTGCTGTCAGCCAAGCCAGATTCGCAGGCACTAGGTTATAGAAGCAGAATTTATTTTAGACTGTAGGTGAACAGGTAGACTGGCTTCGATAAGTTCATCAAAGGCAAATATGCGACAGAACTGAGATAGGGAAAGACCGCTTGAGGTCCGATGTACAGTTCATAACTGGATATAATTTTTCGGACAGATGGTGGTGACTGCGGTTGGCAAGGTGGAGGGAGAGGTTAGTAACGTTAAACCGTTACTTTTGTTGGGCAAATAAGACTTAAAAATCTCTTGGCTCACTGATTTGTTATAATGAGCAATTTTAGGGATAAGCAGTCATTTAATACTCCACCTGAAAGCACAGACAACAGTGTGAGCGGCAGTGACTGGGATATGGCAAATGATGTGTTTGTGTCTTGCTATGAACAGCCGATGGGCGATGCTATACATGGTGGAATGGACTCGGTGCAGCCGGGTATGGATAGACATTTGCCGTTACTAAATCGACGTGGGCTATCCCAGGACGGCATGATTTTAGGCCTGGAGGAAGCCTATACCGACTATCATGCACGACTTAGTTCTGATCCAGGAACATCTTATTTGGAAATCTCAGGCGACCCAAATTACAGCGAAAGTGACGGCAACATCACCACAAAAAAGCGAAATCGCTCCAACAGTTCCAGACACCGCGGGGAGGTTGTCACGGAGCTTGGACCGGAGGAACTGCGGTGGTTCTACAAGGAAGACAAAAGGACCTGGAAACCCTTTGTCGGACACGATTCTCTCAAAATCGAGGTCGCTTATCGAAAATTCTGCGAACTTAATCCGGACAAGGTCAGACGCCGGGGACCGTCTGAATCGGAGGATGTAAGTGGGTCGACTGGGGGGTCTGAGCCGGCGGGGGGTGAGACTGAGAGACGAGCCTCCGATGCGGACAGACAACCCGTCAGGGACAGAGGGGACAGTGTTTGTTCGACGGTGGATCTGGACAGCATAGACGTTGATGTGGACGCCGTGTGTGTCAGAGGGGGTCTCTATGAAGTTGACATTAAAGAGAAAGAATGTTACCCGGTCTACTGGAATCGTAAGTATGGTCACCAAGGCCTTTGATCTCCATTTGTCCTTTGGCGGTGTGTCCGCGCTCATTTGTTGCTGACAAATGGGCACTACATTTAATGCACATATTGCAACATTATCCAATAATATGCATCAGCTAAATTATGTTCTGCAATGATTATAACAAACAAACAAACAGACAAACACTCAAGTTGTACACACTGCATTCAGAATTGCAGTTCATCTATTCACATCATACAGTTACAGTTTAATGTTACTTGTAGCCTCCAAGTTGGTTTTGTGATATTGTTCACAGAGCAAGACCGCATACCGGTGATGCGGGGGCAGTGGTTCATCGATGGCACCTGGTTACCCCTGGAAGAGGAGGACAGTGACCTTATCGAACTGGAGCATCTTGCCTGCTTCCGGGGCCAGCAGATGCGAGACTCTTTCGAGACGGAAGTGGTGACCACAACGGTGGACAGCAAGGATGGTAAAGTTACCCAAAGTCAGTCAGTGCAGATGATGATGCCAGTGTGGTGGGGTCCCACATAAAAGGTTGGCTGGGATTGGACTGAACATATTCAGACTTACATGGCCCCTACATTTGTCTACTGAGACGGATAAGAATCATACATGTATTCAACAGGACTCTTCCATATGTGGTGGGGTGTGGTATGGTGGGGTGGGGCAGGGTCGGGCCATGGTGGGGTATGTGGTAAAAGGTCAGGGGGCCGGCATTGTGATGCAGATAGCCGGGGGGTCAGTGATACAATGAGGGTCAGGGCGTTCCGTGTTAAGAGCTGAGTTCAGCTGAACGTCGAACATGGGCCCTCGACATGCCTGCCAGAGTGAGCACTGAGCACACGCGAGCTCACTCATGTTCTCTCAGTGTGACAGGAGGATTCACAATCTCAGCCACAGACATGCATAGCTCTGATGTGTGTGTGTGTGATTTGTGTGTGTATGTGTGTGTGTGTGCGTTCGTGTGTGCATATAGCTTAATTTATTTCATGCTCACATTGAGCATAAATAGCAGTACATTTGTACAGAATGTACAGAATGTAAATGCTTAACAGATGGAGTAGTTGCAGTAGTAGAACATGAGAGCACACACACACACACACACATACACACACACACGTACACATACACTCACATGCATGGTTGCTTTCTCTCTCTCTTTCTTCCCTACACACGCAGGATCTTGACAACTTTTGTCTGACTTTCCCTGACTGTGTAACCGCGACGACGCATCTTCCTCTCACCAGAGGGAATACAATCAATAAAACTCATTAAAACTCTTGCCCTGAGCCATCTCAAATTTCTGTCTTTCTCATTCTCACTCTGTTTGTCTCTCTCTGTCTGTCTCTCTCTCTCTCTCTCTCTCTCTCTCTCTCTCTCAGCAATCCATAGCCTGAAGCTTAGCAGGAGCCACGTGGACTGGCACAGTGTAGACGAGGTGTACCTTTACAGTGATGCCACCACTTCCAAGATTGCGCGTACTGTCACTCAGAAGCTGGGATTTTCCAAAGGTCTGCACACAGTCAGCTCCTGCAAACACTGGCAGATTTTATTGACAGCCCCCTCACATACACACACACACACACACACACACCTCCCTATCAAAGGTAGACAAGGTCTGACGCTGTATAAATCTGTTCATTGCTTGTAACCCAGTGATGGAGTCATTACATCTAGTGTCAGCGGAGTCAGATATGATATACTGTCACACATTCACATAGTAGGTATTTACATTGCTCATGCCAGACGACAGGCAAGGAGTTGATGCATAAATCATCTTGAAGGCTTTTTTTTTACAATGCAGGCAAGGGTCATCGTAGAATCAGATAGTACTTTTTATGTACTGCCTTAAAATGCTAATTTAGCCAAGTCACGCTGGTGTGACAGTGAAAGGCAGGATGGCATTGAGTGTTTATGTTCACTTGGCTGAGCTTTTGTGTTATCCGCAGCCTCGAGCAGCGGAACACGACTTCACCGTGGATACGTGGAGGAGGCAGCCCCTGAAGACACACCCCCAGAGACGACACACATTGTGTTTGTGGTGCATGGAATTGGCCAGAAGATGGATCAGGGCCGTATCATTAGAAACACCAGCATGTGAGTGAGCACACAGCAGCTGACCCATGATGAGATGAGCACAAGGCTGTTGATGATCACTGTGTACAAGAAAGATGACTGACTGATTTTTGTGTGTGTGTGTGTGATACTGGTGTCCTTGTTTGTACACATCAAGGATGCGAGATGCAGCTCGCAAGATGGAGGAGAAGCATTTCTCTGACCGCACCAATGAGCATGTTGAGTTCTTACCTGTTGAGTGGAGGTCTAAACTGTCCTTGGATGGAGGTACTAAACAGCACCTACAATAATTACACTTAAAATCTCACATTTTGCAGCTAAGCAACTAGAATGTTTAGAGCTTTTTGGTAGTGATGTGAATGAGAGATTCTTTGGTCATTGTTCTACTTTTGATTCTTTAATATATTTTTATCTCTTTGTATATACTACGTGTGTGAATACATTGATTGATTTCTTTAGTCATATACTTATCATTTGTATCTTGTATATTAACTTCATACAAAACTAACATATCAACGAACTTATCAACTCCTCAAGACTATCATACCGCATAAATTTGAGACACACAGAGTACGGACATTAACAGGCGTATAACAGTACTTTTATGAAAGTCAGCAAATGCCCTTTGAATGTATGAATGTCACACTGCCCTTTCACACCTGGAGGAAACAAACAGCTATGTGCGGATGCTGTTTATTAACGACAGCTACGCTTTTAACACTAAAAACCACTTCTGCAGTGGCCAGAAAGAGCACCCAGAGGCTTCACTTCCTGAGGATCCTGAAGAAGGCTTAACTACTGTAAAAACTGCTTCTCAACTTCTACTGGTGCACCATTGAATCTGTCATAACATACTGCACCATGGCTTGGCACTCCAGTTGCACCTCGGACAATAAGAAGGCTCTGCAGTGCATCATTAAAACTGCTCAGCATATCATTGGTGCCCAGCTCCCCACACTAGAGGAGATCCACCACACACAGTGTGCGCGCTGAGCAAAGAACATACTTAAGGATCACATGCACCCGGGTCACAGGTTCTTTGCCACGCTGCCATCTGGCAGACGTTTTAGAACATTGCGCACCCATAGCACAGACTCAAGAACAGTTTCTACCCCACCGCCATCAGACTGTTGAACTTCTTGCGCCACCTGCCCCGCCCCCTCAATACCCCAGGTCGCAAAGCATGTGTGAATGTGTGCGTGAGTGTGTCCACATAGTGTGTCCTCCTACTACAGCACTAGGTCACTTCCCTGTATACTTGAAATCCCTGCCTTGAGCATTTTCTGGAATGTGCAATAAGACTGAACTGTGCAAATAGGACTGTGTAAAAATGTAAAAATTGTGCTCCTTATTTTTCACCCATCATAGCCTTATTTGTATTTATTGAACTGCAATTAGGACTGTGTAAAACATTTTTGCACCTTATTTATTACCCATCATAGCCTTATTTATATTTATGACCCATCATAGCCTTATTTGTATATATCAACCATATTTGTATGTATTGTATAGTACTTTGTAGCCTGGATATATTGCTGTACCTATACTGCTTCTCTGTGCATCTGTGGGCTGTTCCGAATGACATCTGACTATACTTTGTAGTGATAATAAAAGATGATACATGCCTCTGTCATGTGGTCCATCTGTGCTGCTTCAGATACTGTGGATTCCATCACCCCAGACAAAGTGAGAGGACTGAGGGACATGCTGAACAGCAGTGCAATGGACATCATGTACTACACCAGCCCCTTATACAGGGATGAGGTAAGACACACACACACACACAGACACACACCACAGCTTGGTACACACATACACACTATAGGTTGGCACACACACACAACACCTCGGCACATACATACAGGTTGGTTCACACACAAAAAAACACTCACACAAACACACACACATCACACCAGTGCACAGTGCACAAAAGTGATCCCTTTTGTATGCAAAATATAATGTAGACAATGCAGAACACTGTTTTACTAGTTGTTTTGTCCTTAGATCACTAGGGGTCTAACCAAGGAGCTCAACAGACTCTACACACTCTTCTGCAAGCGTAACCCTAAGTTCGAGGAGAACGGGAAGGTCTCCATTGTGTCCCACTCCCTGGGCTGCGTCATCACCTTTGACATCATGACGGGCTGGGACCCGGTGCGTTTTCACCACATGGACGCACCGGACCCCGAGGAGCTGGAGACAGGGAGGCCGGGCTTCGAGGAGCGGCGACTGCTCGAGCAACTCCGTCTCACCCGGCTCAGGTACAGCACCTTTGACAAGAAAGCTATTTTTTTGTTCATCACCCATTTTGCATTGTCTAAAACATCAAGCTGACAATAGCATAACACACAGGACTTTTGTTCACAAAGCAAAGGTCTGCTTTGACAGTTGCCAATTGTGGGGCAGAAAGAGGCCCTGTTCTCTTTTTAGAGAGCATTCCTCACTATCTGTGGGTGCATTCATTGTGTCTGAGGAATTTCCTATCAGGAGGGTGTGAGAAGAAAGTTTATCTTTGGTTACCAGCCAAAGGTCAGTGTTGTACCAAGATAGTGCCAGACTTGTACACTGTTAGATGTCAGTTGCTGTCTACTGTGTATTTGAAAAAAAGTGTTTGCTGTTAATGTCTGGTCACTCACTTCATATCCGCTGTTTGTTATTTTTCTTTCATGTCTGCTGTCTAGCATTTTAATGCCATATTGCTGTCCTAATCTGAGATTATGTGGATAAATCAGATCTATTGTACGTCCATATGTTATCTTTAAAAGCTCTGCAACACTGAGAGCATAAAAAGCTCTTATGATATGATGGGGGAAGCAGTAATAGCATTTCTATCAATATTATACATGAAAACAATGTTAAAAACACTGATAATTTGCATGACTGTACAGATTGAGGGATCTGGAAGATCAGTTTCAAGGTCTGCAGACTTCATCTTTAGTGGCCATTCCAGCCCTGAAATTTAAGGTAGGCTCATGTTTTGAGAGTATTGCTCACTGCAGTAGACAAATATGGTTGATAAGTGCTGGGTAAGTGCTGGTGTTTAGGTGTCGTTTACAGAGGTAGATCTTGATCCAGCCTTGGCCCTTGAGTCTGGTGAGATTTAAGGTCCGCCTTTTGATTGCCAGCTCTGCCATGGTCATATTCACGTATTCTTTGGCGAGTTCCACTTTGCACTGTCATATTTCTGTATATTCTATGTTTCAATGTAACTACTAAAAAGTAATACCCATTTATTGTATTTTTTTACATACTTTGTACATTTTATACATTTTGTGTACATCTGTATGATAAAGTCAGAAGAGTGAGAGAAATTATTTTGTAATCATTTAATATACTGCACATTGTTGAAGTGTGTGTTGGGTTTCTGATTGCATGTCAGGTGGAGAACTTCTTCTGTATGGGATCACCTTTGGCTGTGTTTCTGGCCCTGCGAGGCATTAGACCAGGAACTGATGGAAGTCAGGACCATATACTACCTAAGTCAATCTGCCAGCGCCTTTTCAATGTCTTTCACCCTACTGACCCGGTGGTGAGCCTCAGACAATAGAGAACATAATGAACGTACTCATGTATATTTTATGAGCACACATCAAAAGGGAATTGCTTTTTTTTTGTTTGTCTTCAGGCATACAGGTTGGAGCCCCTCATCTTAAAACATTACAGCAATATTTCCCCTGTTCAAATACACTGGTGAGTAAGTAAAGTTATTGCCATGTCAGAAAAGGCAAGGTTTGCCTGTAGGTATTGCTGGATGTGTGTCTGTGTCTATCCATTCATCCAACCATAGACCTTTAGTTCTAGTTCACTGAGTACTATCAGTAGGTAGACAAACAAGAGAATTTGATACAACATTAGCCTGGTCATAAAACCAGACCCTTCATTCTACACTTTTGTGTTGCACAGAGGGTCTAGACATTTGGTAGTGAGATTTGGTTGCTTGCTTGAATTTTTAAAAAGATTGGATCAGTCTCTGACCGATAGCTTGCCTTGACTGATAACATTCTAGCTCTGCATTCATGGGGCCTCCCTCTGTTTGCTGATCGGACAGGTTAAAATGCCTCCTGAGACAGCGAGCTCGGTGGGATCAAATCCAGACTTACACAACATAGACCAAATATGGAACTGATAACTAACACTAACAGAATGGGGCCATAAGCTCAAGTTTCATTTCCAATTCGGTTTGTGTTGTACCAAATTTTCTTGTTCCTCTTCCTGCTGACAGCACATGGTGAGCTCAAACAACTGGGCTATGGTTGGAAGTAGCGCTTTAAAGTTTAAACATTACTATGCAGATATATTCTAGTTCATCTCAGCTGCAGTGAAATGGAGTCCTTGATCATTAGTTGGCAAAGCTTGGACTTATGAGAAGTCTTGGGAAGATTTTCTCATCCTCATGCAGTAAAATTACTTGTAAGTTCAGAGGAACTGTTCCTGTGCAATATCCTGGAGCAGACTCAAGAAGCAGCAGATGTGTTTTTTACAGCAGAAACTGCAACAGAGCCCTTTGGGGAATTTATGCCCTAGTTGAAATACACACTCTTTATAAACCTACAGTTTATTTCTTCAGTCCCTCCTACTTTCTCTCTTTTTCTTAACCAGTGGTGCAGATACTCTATCTCATAGTTAACACTGCACAATTTTTAAAACTGCTCTCAGTCC
Source organism: Tenualosa ilisha (assembly GCA_015244755.2). NCBI lineage: Eukaryota > Metazoa > Chordata > Actinopteri > Clupeiformes > Clupeidae > Tenualosa > Tenualosa ilisha. The sequence goes on from PYXC01002421.1 coordinate 351,479, forward strand.
CTCTTTGTTTTCCTGACTTGCATGTTCCATGTTCCGCCTCTGTGCATTCCATCTGCATAGTTCCATATGCTCAGAATACTGTGTTGGTGCGCTGCACAGCGAAGCATTGCAATTAATGCTTAATTCCATAAGAGCAGTGGGACTGTGAATTCTATGCATCATCCTCTGCAGAGGTGCACTGATGCATTGATAACAAATAGTAACAAATATTTCTGCCTTCATGGTGAATCTGTGTTGCAAGTAGCAATACTGTCCGTACCACATTCCTATGTATGCAGACAAGGGGGAGAGAATTCCTAATGATGTTATATTATATACATATTATATAGTATTATATTACATTATAATTTGCCATTTTCCATCAGGTACAACACCACCAGCCCCACGCCATATGACCAGATCCGTCCGACCCTCCTGAACCCTCTGAAAGAAAGCGCCTCAGTATCTGACACAGAGAGTATCCCCAGTCCCTGCACTTCTCCTCCACAGCCCCGCAGGCACTATGGAGAGTCCATCACCAGCCTGGGCAAGGCCAGCATCATGGGTAAGAGATAGAGAGACAGACAAATAGAGACAAATACAGTGATGGTATAATAAGCCAGAGAGGACAGAGAAAGCATGGCAAAGGGAGAGAAGAGTGTGATCAGTATGTGGCAAGTGGATGAGAAGAACACAAAGGAAAAAAGAGAAAGTCTGACAGAGAAAGAAGGATTGGTATGTAATGGATATGAAAGCATAGAGCCAGACACCACTCAGCACGGTCAGACCACACAGATCAATAGCAACCACTTTGGCTTGGTCACAGTGATATTTCTGTAGTCTGTAAGAGTCAGTCATATTTGTGTTTGTATACGTGTATAGGAAGTAAATTTGTGCGTGGTGTGTGTGTATGTAAATGTGTTTCCTATACACGTATACAAACACAAATATCACTGTGTGTGTGTGTGTGTGGCACACTCTGCGTGCCCCTGTTTTCTTGGCTCTTCAGGAGCAGCCAGCATTGGGAAAGGACTGGGTGAGATTCTCTTCTCTCGGTTCTCGCGCTCGAGCGGCCAAGTGGGCGGGGTAGAGGAGGAGCCTTCAGACTCTGAGGGCGGCCTAAATGAGCCTGACAACGCTGCGTCTGGAGAAGAAGGAGGTACCACTGAAGAAGAAGAGAAGATAGAGGAAAAGAAGGAGGAGAAGAAAGAGGCAGTGCCCGTGAAAGAGGAGCCCTCTATGTCCCAGTCCACCTCTACAATCTTAGACTACAGTACATGTAAGCATTTACTCCTGGTCATTTTGTTGCTTCACATGAGTAGCAGTTCGGCATAGGGACTATTTCTTGATCTTCTACATGCAAAGTACATGGACACAAATGCATTAAGCTACACAAGTAGGATAGTTGAGTGACAAAATGTGTCCAAATTTCTAATCCATATTAACAATTGTGTCTGCATACAGTAGCTTGCATAGACTATCAATGAAGAGTTGTTATTGTTAAGAATGTTAGTTTTTTATTATTATTCTCATAATTTAATTGAAGTCAGTTTGATTTCTAAAGCAGATGCATATCATAAAGTGAAGGCATATTTATTGCTTGTTTGTTGTAGTGGAACTGGAGCATCGCATTGACTTTGAGTTGCGTGAGGGTCTGGTGGAAAGTCGGTACTGGTCCGCTGTCACGTCCCACACGGCCTACTGGTGTTCCCTGGACGTGGCTCTCTTTCTTCTGACTTTCATGTATGGGCTGAACGAGATGGAAGAGCCTGCCGACGACGCCAGTGCAGAGTCTTAACCTCTTCCTCATCCTCCTCTCCCTCTTCTCCTTCACCAGCTACACTCTCCCACTTACCACCCTTCACCCACTCCTGCTGAACCCGGGATTCCCTGTGCACTACTGACACATTGTGCCCTCTAACAGGCTACACAGACCCTGCTCACTGTGCATCCAAGAGCCTTTCCTCCTCATTTTGTGGAGTTCACCTTAAAAACACTCACCCACACACCCACATACACACACACATACACATACACACACACACACACACACATAGAAGAAGGAAAAATACTTCCCTATAGAGCTTCTCTCCTTGTCCCAAACTCCACATTGTGCCATAAATCCTGAGTGGTTTGTGTGAAGACTGTTAAGACCCCAACACCGAACCCATCGCCCTTGACAAGATAGTCTTGTCTCAGCCATGACTGACAAAGAGACTTGTTTCATTTCAGTGGTTACTATCATGCTCTTGTACATCCTGTGCAATCTCTCAACATTGCTGTTTCTATTACTCAGCTGTGTTCTCGTCCGTCTCTTAAGTCCAAAGTCCCAAGCCAACCTTGAGGTGCCTCTCTTACCGCTAGAAAGAAGAAATGTCGAAGTCACATGTCAGCCCATTCTGAGAGGAAGACTTAAAAATCATACCTGCTGTTGGCTTAATCAGTGAAGAAAAAAAATAGCATAGACTAAAGTCTGGGCTGCACTGAAAATGCACCTGAAGCAGAAAATACAGTGCAAGCTGTGCAAATCCATACATACAAGATGGGATTGTTCTTTTGAATTATTATTTTCTTCACTCTTTTGTTGAATGTCTGTGGTATCACATCTGGTGTGACCAGTTCCATTGATTATAGTGGATGGTAATTGTTGCAGAACTCCCCAATGCAAATGCTCTGCTTCAGTTGTTTGTCTGTTGTAGCCCAGAGCCAAAACATGTTCCATGTACGCCCAGGACTGGAGGTGTGGAGAAGAGGATTCTAAACATTTTTTGTAATACCTGTATGACTATTTAACCATTCTTTCTGTTATATTTGGTAGGTACATGAGGTATCTGAGCTTTGTGTTATGAGCAGTGCTACATTTTTTAACTGTAACATGAAGGCCTGCCTCAAGTGTCCACATTTTAGGAGTGCGTTTAGGTATTTACATGCTTTGATGCTGCAATTAATTTGTTGCATTTTGTGTCTAGTGTACAGTGGTCTTAGCAAACATGTACATACTGTGGAAGTAGACATCAAGCACACTCTCCTGGTGGCCTGATTTAGAAATAGGACAACCCAAACCATGTGTGCTTACGTTCCGAGCCTAAACACTCCTGTGTGGATCAGGTGTGTGGACATTTGGACAGGTACCATCTAGACTCTACCCAAAGTACCATTTTCCCCTTGAAGGTTCTTGCACTACAAAAACTAGTGTCAATCTTTGTGATCTGTTTAGATCATCTGATAAGGCCGCTGTTCCTTGGCCTGTCACCTCTGTTTCTGTTTACAGTGGTAGTGATGATGAGTTCAAGGTGGTGGTGAGATGGTGGCCACTTTCATAATTGTTTACTGTTTGGAATATCAGATTCCAAGAGTTTGCCAAATTGGCTTATTTTATGAGATTGATCATGGCTGATTACATCTAATGCAAAATGGCTTATACATACATACATATCCACCTGAAGACCTTAAAGACTTTAGATTTGTTGGTCTTTTGGTTTGGGATTGACCCAATATTTTTTTCTTAAAAACAAATCAAAATAAAACAAAAAAAAACATTAAGTAGACTTTGCATTTCATCACATGGGCATGATGCAATTTGAATGCAGAGAGAATGCAAGTTAAGCTGCACCGTCATTTAAGATTAGATGTGCTTTGAGCACGAGGCATCCTGTTTGTTCCAGGGAAACATACATGCAGGAGTTTTTCACTTTCAACAGGCTCTTTTGACCTTTAAAAATGTAAGTTTACCTAACATGTCATCAGTAATTCTATATTAGTAAAAAAGAATAAAAGAGTAAAAAAGATATTGATTATGTTTAATTAGATATCACCTCAATCACCCATCACCTTTCCAAATGGATACATGCCTAATAGAAAACATTAGGTTTCATGCAATGGTGTATCTAGAATGCATCATTACACTTTTTTTAGTTTGACAACATCTTTATGCCTTCAAAAAAAAAAAACTAAAAAGCACTTACCTTGTCCTTACCTCACCTTGACAATGACTTACCTTTGAATGTGCCAACGACATAAAACGAATCTCCATTTTAGATGCTTGACAATGGAAAACACAAGGCTGAGAGGAGCGGGACTTGCGGCTCCCCCGGCACTGCCTTGCTGCCTGCATAGCAAACAAGGAAACTTTTGTCCTTGTGTTAACATTTTCCCCATCATATCAAAATGTGTCCTGTTTACCGTTTTTAATGTATTCCACATGTTCTGTTCCATCACCAAATAAATGCTGTGGTATAAATGCCACTTTTACGAAAGCTGGTGTCCGTCTTTCACTGATATGGAACTCCACAACAGGTGTTAATGGTTTTTTTAACAGCCAGCCCAGTAAAGGCAGTCATGCAGTCAAGCAACAGTCTAATGACAGCATCGTCACAATTGCCAAAACAGGAATTGTCAAAGATAGAGATGATAGAGAAATTACGCAAAGTGATGGCGTTTATGTTAAAACATTTGGAAATTCTAAGCATTATTTAGGGTTAAATTAGGGCAAGTGCAGAGCACAGCCCACGTGACCACTAGGCGGCTTGAGATGGTGAATCGGGTACGTTACAACTAACAAACTCTTTAGTGGAAGCGGGTGCGCTCACCATTTTTGGTTAACTTGCGGTCTAACCTTCCTGCCTTAATAGTGAAAATGGCTTGATCGTCTTCAAACGAACTTAATACACTTACCGGGATTTTACAGACATCCAGAAGTTTCAGGGGTAACATTAGGCTAACATCCATCAGTAACATCAACTCGTGTGTGGAGAGGACTCAAGACCAAACAGGTAAATCCAAGTCAGCTTTGGGCCTTGTTTAAAAAGTTAAAATTGTCTTCTTGACTGTAGCAGATATTACAGTATTGTTGCTAGTGCTCATTAAAAATGGCATCTAGACAAAACAGTAAGTAAATTGCTATTTTCACTTTTACATTGCCAGCTGACTTCAACACCAGCATTGTACTTTAACTTTGCCTGCTGACTGCAACACCAGACAGAGTACATATGCTGAACATTTAGTAAAATGTCATTGACCAGTATTAGTTTATCTAGTGTCACGAAATGAACTAATAGTAGGCCTTGCAATGGATTTTTTTTCCTTTTTTGCATAGAGAACAATATTTTTGTGCAGTCTGTTGACAAACCAGCCAGAAGATTGTGCTTGCATGCATGTTTGTGAGATAATAGATAGATAGATAGATAGATAGATAGATCACATTGATGTGATGGGTAAAGTTTGGATATTGCCACATCATCACCTCTTCTCAGATTCTGAAAACATATGATTACAGTTCAAGGATGAGTATCCAGTCCACCATCAACAGAGAGATCTTTGTCCCCATTGATCAGAAGCTGTTGGTTGCCATTGAGGTCAAAAGAAGAAACAAGAGAAAACTCCCATTTCTATCTGCAGCTCGCAAGGGCAAATATGCAACATTTATCTGCTTGTCAGGTAATATCCAATCTACACTTTAGATCAGTGTTCAGTCAGTGCTCATTTTTTAGTATCCTAGACTAAAAAAAAAAAACGCTGGGTCTAGCCATGAAATTTCCCCTCCTTTTTAATGAACCTGTTGATAGTTAAATATGCTGAACTATCAGAAAATGTTTTTTCCTTCCTCTCTGAATAATTTTCTGCAACTTAGTGAAAGACAGATGATATGCAAAAGCTACATAATCTTGATTCAGGAGCACTCTCTTCCTTACTAACATACTTCACTAATTATGACCACAACTGTGACCTTCATATTCCACATGCACAGCAACCAACAAGCTCCCAGCTCAGCTTTTCATCACGAAGGTGAAGCAGTTTGAGGGTTCCCCCCACCTCTCCAAGAGGTCCCAGTGGAACATAGAGCAGCTCCGTCAGGTCAATGGCATCAATCCAAACAAAGTGAGCCAAACACCCTCTCTGATGTTACCACAGCTATGTTTCTCAACTCTAATCTCACAGATAATGTGGTATAATGTTTATGAAACCCCACTGTTTTTAGCAAACTGCTAATAGCTAAATATAGCCTCCTAGGAGGCACAAGAAAAATACTGCTTTTGCCACAATTTGATTGTTTGGATAAATGTGTTGAATATAGATACATAATAATATGGTCAAACTTTGGTCAAAGAGGCAGTAACAAAGCATTAGAATGGTTCTGCGTTGTCAGTTGTCAGACATCAGTAAATCCCGGCTCTCAGGGCAGTGGTGGCACAGTGTTTAAGGAACCTGGCTAGCGTGCAAGTAGCCTGGAAAACTGTGGATTCAAATCTTGGCTGCCACCATTTTGCCCTTGTGTAAGGCACTTAGCCCTAAGTTGTTCTATGGGAGACTGGCCCTGATGTAATTGATAGTTGACAAATGTAAGTCGCTTTGGATAAAAGCGTCTGCTAAATGTGTAAATGGCTCTCTTTGACCTATTCTGAACACTCCTTTTCAGTTAATCCTGACTCTCTTTGACCTATTCTGAACACTCATTTTTCCCAGGATTGCCCAGAGTTTGACCTGGTCTTTGAGCGCTCATTTGACCAGTGGGTGGCCGGCTCTGATGCAGAGAAGTGCATGTTTATCCAGGTCCTCTACCATGCCAGTCAAAACTACTGGCTGTGCAAGGATGCCCAAGCCAAGCCTGGGGAAGTCAGGGACCCACAGAGACCTGGTGGACCAGAGGCCCGCAAGGGACCAGCAGTCCCACGGACAAGCTTCGTCAACTGCCAGCCCAAACTGATGGAGGGTAAGGACTTAAGTTAAAAGAGTTTTGTGCGATTGATAAAACCTCTGGACCTCACTCTGAGTGTTCTTTAATCCTCTCATTGTGAACAACTTTATTTATTCAGAAAATGTATTTTATTTATTATAATTCACAAATAAAAAATGTTTTGTTTCCTTATATAAACTATTATTTTTGACCCTAAGATGCCTGCTCAATGAACATGGTTATCTACCGCTGCAAGATCTTCCTGAACCGAATGAAAAGCACAATGCTACCCCCTCCACAACGTCGCCCTGCTGGCCAAGGAAAATCAGGTGCAGATCTCTTAGCCTTTGTGCTCTCAGGTATTTTCCAGCCATCACCACCCTTTGGGTACACTGTACTTTGTAAGTGAATATAAAAAGGCCAGTCTGTTGAAAGAGCCTTGGTCTTTTTTGGGGCTGCCGTTTGTTATTCTCTGATGATGATGGATCTCTCTGTGGTGCTGGTGACGCCGGTGGTGGAGAATGGAGTTTTTTTTTTTTTTTGGTGCGAGGCGGCGAAATCACAGGGGGCACTTTGTTCTGGCGTCAGGAAGAAGGGAGAGGGGGTCGGATCGGTACAAAGACTGGCCTTGAGGGACGCGAGCAGGAGCCGTGCCGCGTGCTGTGGCACCATGCTTAACAAAGGGAGCTGACTGACCAGGGTGTTGTAATGCGGCCAGAGAGGTGCCAGGCTGTAGCAGGGGCATGGAAGGAGATGAGAATTGGGGATAGAGAGAAGCCTGGAGAGAAAGGGAATGGATAGAGGAAATGAGAGGAGAGAAGAGATAGAGTGAAGAAAGGGAAAAGGAAGAAGAGGGGCTAAAGATTGGTAGAGAAAAAAAGGTGGGGGGTGAGAGAGAGAGAGTGTGTAAAGAAGTGGCAGTTTCTCCTAATTCTGCACATCTCATTGTGTGCATGTTGACAATGCCATTTATTATAGAGCTATATTTATTACTCCGCTGACAAGAAGGATCCCATGTGGGTTTGTATTGCCTTCATACAGTACCCTCTTTTCGCATTTTAAATTTTGTGACCTCTTTTCAGTATTGCAACACTCCTGCAATTTGTCATTTTCACACATGGAGACTTGTGCATCCAGAGTGGATTACAGGCTTGTGGAAGTGTTATCTTCTTAATGCATACTTGCGCTGCCTGTTGCCAGCTGCTGCCAAATCTTAAGCCCTGCGCCACGAGAACAACAGCATCAGGGGAGCCTTGGCAACATAGAAATGACACAACCTGGCTTGCTTCTCAGAGTGGTATCATTTTAAGGAGACATTTTTTTAAACCCAAACACTGTTTGCTGGATTGCTCTTTAAGGAAAGATAAAAAAAAAAACACAACACGGTGAAAGAAAATCAATACAGCAAGTCCGTGAGGAGGCGAAATAGTATGATATTAATCGGTTGTAAAGTAACGATACAAGACTCTTCCCTGAAAGTGAAGCTCTCTGCTAAAAGATTTTTACTGTAGTGGAGCCATGCCCCTTGACGCTACAAACGTCTCCTGGGAGAAATACAACATAGGTGACCTTCCATGAAAAAGGGCACCATGAGAATAGGACATGGCCCATGAAAAAAATTGCTATTTGTTCAAATGGTCATAAATGTTAAATTTATTGATGCAGTAAAGGGTGGAGGGGAGGATTAACATTGCAGAATAGTCACAATGCAGCTTATGAGTGTAATTAGTATGTCATTTCACAAATTGAACTGTTTACTTATGGGCACATAATATTTAGCTGATGTCACATACACAGATGCTAAATAATCATGTGAGGTTTTTATTTTTAATTGGATTTTCCTGTTCTGTTTGTTTACCTCTACTGCTCACAGCCGGGGTCAAATCCAGGACACCGTCCCCGGCCCGTCCGGCTCGGGGCAGCATGAAAAAAGCCGTCCGCAGGGCTAGCCAGGCACTGGGCGAACGAGGCGACCGGCTATGGCGTGCCGAGGACAAGACTGCCCACATGAGGGACAGTGCCAAGCTCTTTTCGGACACGGCACACAAGGTTAGGACACGTACGGTTTAGGAGTTCAACATTGCACCGTTTTCTGCATGTAGCTATTTTCTCACCAAACTGCTTCTCTATTTAATAACGTGAATGTTTCTTTGCACTTTTGTCTGTATACTTGCACTGAAATGGTATCTCTTTCCTCTCTTCTGACATTGAAGTACACACTAATCCCAAGGCTAAAATAAGATATGGGATGAAAAAAAATGTTGGGTTGTTAGGTTGATACCCTTAGCTAGGCTAGGTATTGAAGTACCAACAATCATAGCATAAGGGTTGATTACTGCTTAATCTTTTTCAAGTCATGATGAACTTAAGAATTCCCTTCAATGCTATTAAATATGATCTTAATTTTGTAGCTATTCTACATTAAAGCTGTTTGAAGTAATTTCTATTGGCTTCTCTTGTTCATGGCCTATGTACACTCATTGTCAGAACTGAGTATCATTTGGCTTTCTCATCATGTCCACATTGAGAAGGCCATTCACAACCTGTGATGGGAATATATTGTTCTCCTCCCGTTGAATTTAAAAGCACCTTTACTGCTAAACACAGACCTTTTCAACTGGATGACATTACGAAGTCAATTGGAATTCTAATGCGTAATTATCTGGCAGTTTGTCCACTTAACTGCCAAGCTAAGCCTTTCAAACTGAAGCAAGTTGTTGACCTCTGCTCTGTCAAGCATTTTGGCGAGGACATTATTTTCCCATAACGTCTGCTTGACTCTTTTCTGCATGTGTTTATGTAATTGATGAGGCTCTTCAGCTATAAAATCCTTTCCTATTATCATCCATCTTATTTCAGTGATCATTTATTATTAATAGTATTTTACAGCTCCTCCTTTGTACCAAAAAAGCAAGTGGTTTTAAAAAGAGCGAACATTTGATATGTTTAAAATGCACTCTACCCCCTCTCTTCCATTTCCAGCTGGCTCTGAAGTATAGCTGCTGACAGGGAGAGTATTAGTGAATGCCAATTACACCTGTTGGCCATCATCTGTGTATATAATTCATATTTGTAACAATACTAATGTTGCTCATGTTAGTGGCTGTACTGGGTATTTTTATCATGATTTGTTTGTTTATTTATTTATTTATTGAGCGTGGCAGTCAGCGGGCCATGCATGGACTGCTCCTCTTTGTGTCACTTGAATCAGTGCATCAGCGCAGAGTACTGTCCCCTGTAGGCAGCTCAGATGACAAAGAGCACCACCATCTCCCCCCAGCTAAAAGCATGACTTCTACTCAGCTGGCCAGGGCTGAAGGAGGAAGAGGAGGAGGAGGAGCACATGATTCATTGTGTGACTACAGCATGGCCTGTGGTCACACTAGGTGGCGCCAGTCAGCCACAATGCTCTCACTGTCTCCCAAGTGGTGTTGACCTAGTGGGTCTGTTTTGGCAGAAGCAGTGAGGACTTTTTAATGATCTTGTCAAGGGAACTCCAACAGTTAGATTAGCCAATTAATGTGTATTTCAGTTTAGGTCTAAATGACCTGAAAGTCTTTTGTTCCCTTTGGGTTTGTTCCCCTTGGGTCCAAATTTAAAGTGAATTGACGGTATGCAGTTGAGAGAGAACTGTATTGATCTGATCAGAGAGAACTGTATGGATCTGATCAGAGGTCATGCAGGAAGTATTTTGTCATCCAAGACATGTTTGCTCTTTGTTCTTTGTGCTATAAATTGATCATCTTAAAGGTCTTATAGGTCTTGGAACACGTTTAGATTTGTGTGGTTACTGGACTGCTATCAAGTTGTTCCTTTTGGGGTTTGTGTGGAGGGTGAAGATGCACACACAAGGGTTGAAATGCTATGAGTTTTGAAGTAGATTGTAGCATTTGGGAGATTTAACAGTACTTGGAATATAACATGTGAGTGACCCTGGCTAAATCTGTTTTCCATTATCCTGGGACATTCTTCTGTCTGATCCAGCCAAGATTAGTGCAGGACTGGCAACATGAAAATAATGCTGTCAGACGTCTCTCTTTAACAGCTGTCATGTGTATGAGAATGTTGGCCTCAGTAATGTGTAGCTTTTTTGCAGAGCTTTTTTGAGCTCTTTCTAACATACGGGCTGTCTAATGCATTTTTAGAAGGAGTTAATTTTTTATTATATTCACTTAAGCCTTTTAATAGAGCTTAAATGTCATCAGTGAGTCATGTGTGCTCATTGTTTTGTTGAATTATAATCACACAGTCATGCTTTGACGAAGACTTTATGTTTTTTTTCCCCCCATAATGTATCTTGAATATGTTTTGATATGATGTGAATTGTCTATGATGAGATAACTACTATTGGCTTTTAGATGTTGGTCCCATTTCAGAAGAGTAAGAGGTAGCAAATAGGCTGGCTGGTTGTGTGGTCATAGTCTACACATGATGGAAAGTAAGTGTTACCCAGGTAGTGAAATGTGCGTATAGTAACTGTGAGAGGAAGTCAAAACCTGTGTGCAGTTCTTGTCTCTGTGGTTTTCATCTACTAGAACTACATATATGTTTGTCTCTTGTGCACATGTCTGTGTGTGTGTGCGTGCGTGCAGTGATTTGTTTGACAGAGAGCACCCAGCTGTTTCTGGTGGCTTATCCTCTCATTGGGTTAAAGAGAAGCCTGCATATGCTCTCTGCTACAAACGATGCACTGAACAAATGTCTAAATCCCTATTTTTTGTTTTTCTTTTTTTGCTGTACAGTATGTTTTTATGTTCATTTTTCACAGGTACCATTTTGTTCTTTGTCACTCTGAAAACTGAAGCCCACTGTATTGTAATGCACACCAATTATGTTCACCGATGTGGTTTGATTGACAGTGGAAGCGACCAATTACGGCTAATAAGCCAGAGGCTGTTTTCGATGGTTAATTAGACATGCTGGTGAGAGTTGAGGCCGTGCACAGTGAACCTTTTGACCTTCTCTGTCTCTGTGTGGATTCATTATAGATTTGGCCACAGTTGAGTGTTTTGTGTACTTTGTTATTTGTGTACTAGAGCTATTAACACTCCTCTTAACTATGCAATAAATTAAATGGGACCCATTCAGACTTCTGTGTGTTTGTTTTTTAGTCAGTCCAGCACTGGGGGGTGGGGGGCACGGGCACGGGCATTGGGAATGGGCATGGGCATGATATAATGTCATATATAACAGTTTAATAGTGGATATGACTAGTAATACATGGGAATTAAATCAAATAGTTAATGACATTTAAAATACATTCATGTAGTAATGCATGGCATGATCCTATGTACTATATGGCTGTGATTGTACATGGATGGATGTCTGCAGTCGTACATGTAGTGGATGATTGTAATAACACTCTCTAGACTCTAGAGGGCACTCCTGCTGTAGTCCTTGATCTGTTGCTCTGCAGCTTCTGTGGTAATTGAAGTTACTTACCACAGTCAAATATTTCCAAAGAATAAGCTGTTGCAATGCAGCTCTTGCTACTAGGAAATATGGAAGTTAAATATTTCATGTTGGCAATTGTTGCTTCTTACACTTTCATTCCAGCTGCCACCGTTGTGACCTTGACCAAGGCACTTAACCCTAAATTGCTCTAGGGGAGACTGGCCCTCAACAATTGATAGTTGACAAGTTGTAAGTCGCTTTGGATAAAAGCGTCTGCTAAATGTATAATATAATATTCGTGTCCATGTGTCAAGACAATAAATTGCATTAAGGCTAGACACGAATGGGTGCTCGCTGTTTTGATCAGATCCACATACTGCTGTGAGTCTGAGCGTATGTATAGCTTGTGTGTGTTTGAATGTCGTCTTCAGATGTGGACCCCTTGTTCATGATTGTCATAATGCATCTCAAGTTGATTGCCAGCATTCAAAGCAGTCAAATATAACCCCATGTCCCAACTTATCCTCAAAGAAGAGGAGAAGGATGGAAGAAAAGAACAGAGGGAGGAGTGCTGGGGAAAGAAAACTACATAGCTCATCATCTCTTCATCCCTGACCTCTTTAATGCATGCAGAGTGCCGTCCGGGGTGTTCTGTCTTGTCAAAGTGCTGCCTCATGTGGATGCTGACAGGCTCTGTGTGTTTGTGTGTGTGTGTGTGCGTTTATGTGTGTGTGAGAGAGAGGTGGAGGGGGTGGTGATCTGGCTCGAGCACATGACCCAGGTGGTTGATGTATGGTGTGCACCATCAGCATTCACAAAGCATTCTGGGGGATTATGTGTTATTCGTTTTGGGCTTGGGTTGGCCGTGGTTCTGGTGCGGTGGCTGGTGGGAGGGGTAGGGTGTCGGGTCTTGTGCAAAATGAAGGTCGAAACCCACGATTCATCATCACATGGGGTCGGTTGTCCGACAGCATAGATGCATGCAGATCTTGTGTAAAACGGAAAAGCAGGAAAAAATGACAAATTTGGTCCTTTCTCATTCCTGTTCCCCAACTGTGGCCAAACCACACCACAGCAACACACCCCTGCTGGGCATTTGAATTTCCCCAGCCCTCCAGATTGTGACATCTTCTCCATCACTGAATCATCATCACTGGTGATGGAAGTGTTTAGCGTTCATGGGTGTGCAGTCGAAGCTGGTGAAGGTGGAGTATTGATATGGGGGGGTAAGAGTGATGACGGTGGGGGCGGAGGTGGGTGGACAGGCTGCTGCATGTCTTCCTGAAGGCTGCTGGGTTGGGTCATGACATTGTGGCTGGGCAGCTGTAATCTGAGCGCATCAATCCTCCATTGATCCTATCCATAGCTCCCAGGTCTCAGGTCTTAATAGCAGCTGCATCCCTTACCTACCCACACGCATACACACTCTCTCTCTCTCTCTCTCTCTCAGAGACATGCACAGACAAGTGACCTGTTGAGGTTAATGCAGATGTGCCTGCAACTGACCTTTCTGAGATTACCCCTGAGCTGACTTATCCAATGCATGCGTGTCACTTTTCCCCCACACCCTCCACTGTGCTGCATGTAGACACAACAGTTTTTTTCCCAGGGGGCGCACTTTTTAGGATGATTTTCCAGTCACTGATGCTTTCTGAGTTTGAGGAAGGGCATTTTGTGTTTCTTACTGCTGAGTTGTCATATTTGAACCACCGGTAAAAGATACTGTGATTCAGTGGCTTTACTCTCATGGCCATCTTTGTTTGGAAAGATTTATTCCCAGAAAAGAAATGCAGCTCCAGGGATTGACTATGAATTAAACATCTAGTAAAACTCCTGAGTTGTATGGTGAACATTTCGAGTTGAGTGAATCATTATATAAAATATAAAATATCCACATGGCAGGTGAACTTTTAGTGCAAATTCACTATTGATTTTTGGTGCCATATCTCACATAGTTCTCATACCCCCTAGAGGATCAATAGTAGATTTATTGTGTCCTGACCGCAAAATCTAATTTACCTCCTAACTGTCAGGTATATCAATTTTTTTAGAGGTAGGTATGTGGCAACAGAGTCACAGTCACTTGGAAATCAGGTCAGTGAATCACAGCTGAACATCCGCAAAACGTTTCTCTAATATTCGCGATTCAGATAATCTCTGGTGCTGTATTTCAGTGATGACAATAAATAAATAAATAAATAAATAAACAGACAGACAGACAGAACAAAAAACAAAGACCTAGAAAAAGAAGCAAAGCAGAGCAGATGTCGCTTTCATCGCCACCCCCAGAGCACAGCGGTTGTGTGTGTGTGTGTGTGTGTGTGTGTGTGTGTGTGTGTGTGTGCGTGTGTGTGTACAGTGGTAGTGGAGGTTGTGTCCCAGACTGCTGTTGGCGAGTAACGGAAAATGAAAAAATCCCATTTGCAGCTGGGATGGGTGTATGTGTGTGTGTGTGTGTGTGTGTGTGTGTGTGTGTGCATGGGTGTGCCTCATCTCCGTGTCACCGGCAGGTCCTGGATTAAGGCCAGATGCTGGGGAACACACACATACACACTCTGTCCCACCCTCTCACTCTTGCTCTCGTACACACATACAGCCCTTTGATATCCTGTGATGAAAAGGGCACTATAAATAAAATGTATTGTTATTATTATTATTTGTATTATTATTATTATTATTATTATTATACTGAAACACTCACTTTCTCTCTTCTTTTCTATATCTGTCCCTCACACACATACACATACACACCTTTCCTACACATACATATACACACACACAAGCACACAACATTTCTAGTTTCCTCTCACACACACACATACACACCCACACTGCCTCTCTCTTCTCTCTCTCTCTCTCTCTCTCTCTCTCTCTCACACACACACACACACACACAGAGTGTCATTTTCTTACTCTAACCCTCCCTCCCCATCTTACACACACACACACACACAAACACACACACAACAGAGTTTTTAGGACTAGAAGTGGAATGGAAGCAGCATGTCTGTCTCTATCTGTGTCCTGGACCCCCATCACAACTCCACCTCCATCATTTCATCCCTCTCTCCTTCCTTCCCTCTTTTTCCCCATCCCTCTCTCCTTCCCTCCCTCTCTTTCTCCATCCCTCACTCCTTCCCTCTCTCCAATTTTCCATCCCTACCCTACCTCCCTGCATGGTTGCTACAGCTGCAACTCCTGCATCCTGGTGTCGTCTTTTTTAGGAACTGATCTGGGACAGACCCCATAGAGGGACAGGCTAATCCCCTCCACCCCTCCCAACCCCCTGCCCCTGCACCTCCTCCTCCACCCCCCCCCCCCATCCCTCCCCAGCAGTGACAGGCAGGGAGGAACGGTGAGCCTGATAGAGTGTCTTGCAGAGCCTGTCTCCCATCACTGTCAAGATAGTGGCAGGGTGCTGAAGGAATGCCATTTAAGCTCTGGACAGTCTGTCCATCGGGGCCAGCCAGAATAGACAGGGTCCGGCTCGCTCTGTCCCCCTGTTCTGCTACCCTCCTCTCTCTCTCTCTCTCTCTCTCAGTCGGTCAGTCGGTCTCTCTGTCTCTCTATTTAAACACCAACCTGACATTTAAGGGGGGTTATTTGGCTGCTATTTTCTTGTTTCGTTTTGGCCTTTTAAATTCACTCTGATTGGCCTGTTCTTTATGCATGGAAATGTATTCATTCTGTGAATGTGTGATTTATGTGTGCATTTATTTAATACGTGAAACAGTGCTGTACAGTAAGAAATGGAATTACTGCCATCCCAGTCTAAATTATTGAGTATAGACTGGACTGTAGCTAAAAGTTCCTTATTCGTACAACTGTGACCGGAATCAGAAATAATATAAGTCTGATATGTAGTGAAAATGAAACCGGTTATTGATATATTAACAACCAAATGAATGTCGATAATGATAATGGGTGAGGCTAGTTGAGATTAGGTCGTAATGATTGCTAAGTGTTAATGTGACACTGACTCATGGGCCTAGTGCTGAGATGTGCCTTGTAGCGGAACTCATAAATCAGAAGGTGGCATGTCCATTTCTCTAACTCTTCCTCAATACATACTCCATGCAAACACTTACATTCACACACACACATACACACTCTTCATCTATACACATTTCACATACAAATACACACGCATACACACACACTCACCATTCGTCTATTCATGCTCCACACATGCACTCTTCATTTATAGCCACTCCACACACAAACACACACACATACACACTATATACACACACACCTGACACCCTCTCCCTCAATACAATACAACCCCTTCCGTGAGCGAGCACCATCAACACTCCATTACCCTTCTGGTCAAACCCAACAGTGCTGGCCCACCCCCTCCCTTTAATTGATCCTGCTAGTTAATTGGTGTGGTACTTAATCAGTGGCTCCAGGGGAGAGAGGGAACAGGCCACACTAGAGAAAGGGAGAGAGAGAGCAGGAAAGAATAAGAGAGTGTGAGAGAGAGAGAGAGAGGAGATAGATAGATAGATAGAGAGAGAGAGAGAGAGAGAGAGAGAGAGACTGTGTATGCACTGATACAGGTACAGGTGTATCTGTGCATTTGTGTATGTGTTTTAGCTTCTGTCTGGAAAACATGATTATCTTCATATTTTTAAGATTTCTGTCTCTACATTATATGTGCCTTGACAACACTATTTGAATAGTCATGGTCATGGCTATACAGCCAATTTAACTGAATTGAAATTGAAAGAGAGAGCGAGAGAAAGAGAGAGAATTATGAGATGGATGGTAGAATGGAAATAGTGTTAATTTAAAGAGGGGATGAGGATGAGGGTGATGGAAGGAGAGAAGAGAGGAGGACCGAGGGGAAGGTCACCCTGGGTGGTTGACAGAGGGGGTCACACAGTGCAAGTTGGCTTAGGTGTACATGTGGATGGGAAGCATAATTGGTCTCTGTTATGGTGTGACGTCAGTCCTCTCTCACTCTCTCTCTCTCCACTGTACCGCTCCGTTGTAATAGCCAATCTCTCTCTCACCCTCCCTCCCTTCTTTTTGTTTCCTCTCCTTTTCTATTCACCCTTTCTTTTTCTCCTTCTCTTTCAGTTCCTGTCATTCTGACATCCCCTTAAACATCTCTCTCTCCTATCTCTTTCCTTTTGTTATCTCTTTCTATCCCTCTCTCACAAATGTCTACCCACCACCTTCTATTTCCACCATCTACCCTCCCCCTCTCTCTCTCCCTCTCTCTCTCCCCCTCCCTCTCCATCTCTCTCTCCTAGCCTCTTGCTGTGGAACCATATGTTCCTCTGTATCAGCTCCAGCTTCCTGCTCCCCTGTCCAGTCGGCACCTCTGGTCACCTTCAGCCTCACCGCCCCCCCCCCCCCCGAGGGATCTAATTGTTTGGCCTTTCTCATCTTACACACTTCTCTTTTTTTCTACACTCTTCATCCATCTCTCTCTCTCTCTCTTCCCACACCCTCCCTCCATCCTCCCTTACCTCTCTCCTCCTTCATTTCTTTTCTCTGTTTGCCCTCCTGTCTTTGGCCCCCACCATCCTCCCGATTTTGCCCAGCAAAATGTATGTTTCTCGCCCCCCCTCTACTTCCCCACTTCCTCCCTTTCTCTCTCTCTTGCTCACTGTCTTAGAGGCAAGCACATTCTCTCTCTCTCTCATTCTCACTTGCTCTCTCTCTCCATTTTGTTCTCTCTCTCCATCCCTCTCTCTCATATTGTCTCACTATTGCTACTTTGCCATCCCAACCCATTCCCCTTCACCTGAAGCCACTACAGTAATTGCACTGTAACCCTGGAATAGATGGGTGTTGTATCTGGGCAAAATATCGCATTTTTAGTGTCTGTTTTTTTGTCTGGTTCTTTTTTGTTTTTTCTTTTCTTGTTGTTGTTGTTATTTGTCCCTCTCTCTCCCAGGGCTGCCGTGGAAGCCAGAGGGCACTTTAGGTAAATAACAACCTCTTTCCTTCTTAAGCTCCTTTTTAAGATCCCGCCTCATAATCTCCCAGCTGCTGATTTATTGGACTTTAGGTTTGTGTGTGCATGTGTGTTTGTGTGTTTGTCATGTGCATGCAGGGTGCAATCTATGACAGAATATCTGGCAGTGGTTGGATATGTGTGTGTGTGTGTTTGTGTGTGTGTGTGTGTGTGTGTGTATGCACGTGTGGGTGTCTGTCTGTGTGTGCATATTTGCAATGTTCAAGCCTGCCGATGTCTATGCCAGCATATCTGGCTGGGGTTGGATGTGTGTGTGCATGCCGTCAGACAAATGTTGCTGCATGTTTGTCATTATATTTTCTGCAACTGTTTGTGTATGCATGTCTCTCTGCATCTATCTTCCAACATATGCATATTTGTCTGTGTGTATGTGTGTCTGTGTGTGTGTGTGTGTGTGCATATGTGTGCGTAATCATGCCAGCATCTGCGTTAATACATCGGTGTGGTTCAGTGGGTGTGGTGTGTGTGTGGCAGTGTGTATTTGTTGCGTGCCTGGGTGCGTCTGTCACAGTGGGTTCATGGCCAGGAAGCGCTGTTCAGAGATTGAAAAGCAGACAGGCGACCAGACAAGGCCGTCTGCAGATGGAGGTCAGCCGAATCATCATTACCCAGGTGACACGGGTCATCACGGCCACAGAGGATAACTTCATACCCTATAGATGATCCTGTCTGACACCAAACCCTCTGCCCTGCTTGAAGAACACAATGGCCGGAGACTCTGCAAAACATGGTATATGCTGCCTGTTACACACACACACACACACACTCACACACTCAGGCTCTCAGTATTTGAATTGGCAAATTAAGTATCTGTCCAAAATGAAAGACCGGTTAATTTTCAGTTCTCTGTCTTTCTGTTACTGTAATAAATTTTCCAAAAAACATTTAGTGTTATTTGATAACATTGTCAATACAGTCAACCAATGTGCTCTTAATTGATGTGGGTTTGGATAGAAGAGTTTTTGATAAAAAAAAAAAAATGTCACTGACACAGCATATCTTCAATACACATTTCTCTCTAATTAACAACCTCATTAATTAAATTGATCTTATTAAAAATAAACAGTGGTTTAAATTTGTATGCTGCTAGCTACATTTTTTTTTTTGTGCACCATCCTCCATCTGTTGAGAAAAAGCAGTGACCTTCTCAGACAGAGCAGGGATAGAGATGGGTAAAACGACAGAGTGCATTAACACCGTGCTCATCTTTCATCCTGAGCTGGTGTCTGGGTCGGAGGGAGAACAGAGCCTATCAGGTTTTAGGAGTTATTGCCAAGCGGCATACGAGCCAGTCGCCATGGTAGTGTATGATTGTGTGTGTGGGGGGAGGGGCAGGGTATACACAGAAGGGTGAGGATTTTGTATGTGCTAGATGAGAACCTATGAGTGGATTACAGCGAGGTGTGTGTGTGTGTGTGTGTGTGTGTGTGTGTGTGTGTGTGTGTGTGTGTGTGTGCATGTATCTGTGCCTGTATGCATGAGTGTGTGTCCATGTGTGTGTGTCTGGGTGGCATGTTTGTCTGTCTGTGTGTGTGTGTGTGTGTACGTGTGTGCAGTATGTTATGTAGAAGATTGATGACTATGTTTATTGCGTGTGCATGTTTGTGTACTCATATGTGTGTGTGTGTGTGTGTGTGTGTGTGTGTGTGTGTGTGTCACTGTGGAAGACTGCCACACTTATGAAACCTCCACAGTGTTAGCGCTGAGTGATTGCTCTCTTAAAGACCATTGTGTTTGGCCCTGTCTAATCCCCACACTACTTTCTCTACAGTCCCAAAGGAGTCACTCCTTGTGGCCCATCATCTTTACTATTATGTGTGAGGGAGGCAGGTGCACAAGAATATAAGCTCTTTTAATGGCCCGGCTTGACAGGAACATACTGACCACTCCAGGGAGTAGAAGTGAACAGAAGGATAAACAACCACTTGCAGAATACGGTAAGCAGAGTGTGACTATAACGTGAGGTCTCAAAGGCATTTGAATGTTTTCTCCCCCCTGCATGTGTGTGTGTGCGTGTGTGTGTGTGTGTAGTTGTGTGCCCTCTTACTCTCTTTCACACTCCTGCCCTCTCAACCTCTCTTTCTGCTTTCCTCTCTCTTTCTCTCTCTTTCTCCTTCCCCATCTCTCTCTCTCTCTTGCATCAGCCTCTCCCTCTTTTCTTTTTCTCTGATACTCTTCTTCCCTTTTTCTCTCTCCACACCTCCATTTTGTCATTCACTGCCACTCTCTCCCATTCTGTCTGTCTCTGTCTCTCTGTCGCACTCAATCTTGGCCCCTCTCATGGGGGGCACGGTCTTTGCATCGCTTTGAGCAGATGTTTGGTAACAGCATCAAATTAAGCTGGTGTTTCTGCTTGACTCTTCCCGCTTGCTGCTGCGACAGCCCCCAGTTCACCCTGTAGCCAGAATATGCATAGTAGTTGAGACAAAGGAAAAGAGGGGATGGAGAGAGGGAAAGAGAGAGAGAGAGAGAGAGAGAGGTAGTCATACAGAATGAGAAAAAGAGATAGCCATGAAAGCCATGAATGAGATGCAATCTTCTTGCGGTGCAAATGTATAAATTATCTGCCCTTTTCTTGTCTTCTGTGTAGCCGTCAATAAATTCTACAACAGTAAATAGACAGAGAGATATAACCCTTGCACTGGTGAGGGTAAATTAAGTTTCACATTTAAATCACTTAATTTGAAATAACACAATTACTATAAATAGTCTAGAATTACTATAAATTGTCTTTTTAAAAAAATCTTAACTACATATGCATTCAAATACATACACAAACCCACTAATATTCATACCTGTATATAGTGTTAGACTACAACCTGCATGGTACACATGTCTATTACTAGTATATCATGATGTATAAATGCTTCATGTGTAAATCTTGGAGGTAGGGGATGGTTTATGACACCCCCCCACCACCAACACCACCACCAGGCATGTATTCTGGGTGTGACTTGGGATGTTAGGAGCAGAGCATAGCAAAGCTCAGGGCCAGCTGACATCAGATTCTCCAACCGTGCATCCGTGTCCTCTGACGCTCTGACCCCAGGGGGACAGCGCTGACGCCTCTCCACCTCTGGCTGGTCTTGGCACCCTGACCAAGGTCGCCATGCTGGAGTTGGTCTCCGGAGGGTCAGGCTTCCTCCCACCATTCCCGCTGTTCATCTCATATACCATGCATGGCACGGAACGCTCTGCAGAGGCCCTCATCCATATCCCACTATCACAGCATCTCTTAAACTGGATGGAAATGAGCTGAAGAAGACGTGTTGGCTGTGTGTGGTGCATATCTAATGTGCTGCACTTGTATGACTACAAGATGGAGGAACACGGTGCCGAGAACGTGGGTTAACATGTTTATTTCCTGGAAACTGTGATCCAGGCAGCAACAGGAAAATAAACTCAACAGAAAAATTAACTCTCTCAAAAATGGACTCAAAAATCCTCCTAGTAGGAAGTAGAAACACATTTTAATTTTGATACTGAAATGTCATGTATAGTTTGTAGATTTTTTTTTTGGTGGTGGAGAGAGTCTAAAATCCTTGTCCTCGGTTGCCTGGCAGCCTGCCTGTCTGACACCTCTGTGAGTGATGTTTAGCTTATCTTGCTTTAGCTCTTTCGTACCTGTCCTAACCCACGGGATTACAGAATGATGAAATGCTTCTCATTTGGGTAAGATCCTACCTCACATGCACTCGCCCTCTGTCCTTACAGGAAGAGGCATGCTGCAGATGTGTGTAAGTGTGTGTGTGTAAGCGAGTGTTTGTGTACATGTGTGTGTATGCGAGTGGCATGTGTGCATGGTTGCATAGGGGCATGTGCAAGATGATATATTAAATTGTTTGTCTGCATGTGCATGCCTCTCTGTGTATGTGTGTGTGTGTGTATGTATGTGTATGTATGTGTGTTTTTGTGTGTGTGTGTGTGTGTGTGTGTGTGTGTGTGTGTGTGTGTTTGTGTGTGAATTATGTGTGTTTGTATGTATGTATGTTTATGCCTGTAAGTATGTACACTAACATGTGAGCTCAATTTTGCCTCCCTATTCTTTTCCCAGAATAATTTTACTCGGCTGCTGTGCCAAGATGAGATGAGTTGTGTTGAGTATACCAGGAGACACAGAGTCTTTCAGGTAAATAGCTGGGACAGCTCTTCCCTACAGCATCTGGCTTGTACACAAAAGAAGACAATATGTATATGCAAATACAACCTTTAAAGGTGGAAGCCTGGTGAATCCTGGTGAAATATTTGTTCATATTTGAGCTCAACAATCACAACAGTCACACACCTTTCCCTTCTTTGTTTGTTTGTTCCGAGTTTATTTTCTCTGTTACCTCTTCTTGTATTTTTAGTTCAGCCATCTTTTATTCCAGCTATATTGGGTATATGCATAATGTTCCTACCTACAGTAGAATACAGTTACAATCCTATGACACCAAGACACCAGGACAAAGAAAATCATCATAAGAAATATTATCATGCTCTGATTGGTTTTCATACTTAATTTAGTTTCTGTGACTTCAGACCTCAGGTCTTATTTTTAGCATAAAGTCAGTCAGTAATTTTATTTCCACACCCATTCTCTGCCTTTCACTTTCTGTTCAAATGTGTGAAGCAAATATGAACACACGAATGTGTGTGAATTGATGCTCTAGAGATGTTACAAGGCAACAGCAATACTGATTATCTTCTTATAGAGATAAAAATGTGCTCAAATAAAAGAAAGAAAAGGTGTGATGCTTAGGTAGGATTTTATCAAGACATATAATGACTCCTCTTTTGTTTCATCTTGCATTAATGATGTTCAGACTAATTAACATTGTATCTGCAATAAAGGCTGCAATCTACAATCTGCATGACAAGATACACGTGTTCACTCACACTCGCTCTCACTCTCCCTTACACACACACACACACACACACACACACACACATACACACACACACAGGCTTATCAATCAAACCATCATATGTCAAAGCGTATTGTGCTTCCTGCCCTGCTATTTATAGCACATGTAATCCAGCCATTATCATGTTAAATCTCATGCCATGTTTTCTGTTGTATGAGGCCACAAGGAATGGCCTTCCCGCCTGTTTGCCTACTAGCCAGCCTGTCTGTCAGCCCAACATGTTCCACTCATGCGCTTTACAGTGGTTCACATCTGCTAAGTGCCAATGGGCCCAGTCATGGCTTTGCTGAAATAGAAAATGAAAAGCATGCACTGTCCACTCTCACAGACTTTGATGAGCATTCCTTCTACGTGCAGGAAGATTAAGGGTGTCTCGCTATCAAAACTGGAAACGCAACAGGGTTCACTTGTACCCTTTCTTAGTCCTTTCCATGAGTCGGCATTAGTACACTTACATTAGTACACTTTGCTAAAGGTACCCACAAGTGCTCACAGTTTATGACATTAAACACAGTGGAAACATCAAAAAAATACCATTAAACTATCATAAAATGGAAATAGGAATGTGTCTGTAGTGTGACTCTACTGTTAATTTAACAATAACCTAAACCCGGAAGTCACCTCAAATGAGACTAAAAGTGGGTCTGTAGTTGACACATTGACTTCCCAATTCAAGGGCATGTCAGCTACTTAGAATGCATATACAGATTATCTTTACAACCATTTGTGTGTATACTTTCTTGCTGAAAAGTCCAAGTTACTGCACACATGTGGGTCTGCAGGGGGACCGACATAAAGGTGTGTGCCAAAATAGAGCCAACTTCTCTCCATCATAGAGACCATTTCAGTGGTAAAAACAAAACAATGCCTAAACTACTTCTGCTACAGTTGTGTCATATCAAACAGCATGAAATGTTAAAACAGAAATGGGATACTATGGGAACAGCTATGAAGCTAATAATCAGACTCTGTTGAAACAGTCTGTGCAAGCTGCTTATGTGGCCCTGGATAGTAAGAGGAAGGTACCCATTAGCAGCAGTTCAGCAGAGCCTCGTGTTCTACCCCCACCTTCCCTGTTCAGTGCCCCGACCCAACCACCAACTCCACTCCCCCAACCCCCTTGGGAGGGGCTGGGGCCAGCGGTCTGGTCTCCTGCGTGTTTGCCGGATGCCCGTGTAATCCTGTCTGAGTGACATTGATTTATCTAGCATGCAGACGGACAGAGGGACGACCGGACGACGGATGACCGGGGGGGATGAGTTGAGGGAAGGTGTGATGGTGCTGCAGTGGGAGAGTGTCTATGTGTGTGTGTGTGTGTGTGTGTGTGTGTGTGTGTGTTTGTGTTTGTGTGGAGGGGGGGGACAGGTTGGCATAACAGGCAGGCAGAGGAAGGTGTGCTTAAATGGGAAGGCAACAGTGCGGGTAGGGGGTGACCATTTCTCCCAGACAACCTGTCGACCCGTTGCTATTGCCACTGCAGGGCCCGCCAGCAGGGGATTTTCGTCAGGCACGTGCACATGTGCCAAAGTGGTCCTCTACCAGCCTCGCCAGGCTGTAGGTAGGCCAGAAAACATCACTTTCCATTAATCCTAGATAAGGTGGCATACAAGCTACCTTCAGTATGTTTAAATTTATTCTTGCCCACCAAGAATGTATAAATGCAACATCATTGCTTCGTTACTTGAGTAAAAATAGCTTTAAACACTTGCACTTGCTTCCAAATATGTGAAGAAAAAACACAATTTTTTTTTAGTTTTGTGTGTCTGTGTGTGTGTGTGCGTGCATGCACGCATCCATTTCTGATGGGGGGCATTGTTTACCTGGTCATCACAATCTGCAGGATCCCTCCTTTCCGGGGGTAGTGGTGGGTCGATAGCTATGTGCTATGATCCCCTGGCTCACTTTTTTTCCCCTCTTCTCTCTCCATCCTTGCTCTCTCTCTCTCTCTCTGTGGGAATTGCATGCCATTCTGTTATCCCGCTTCCTTTGCAATGCTGTGTGTAAGCTGATCCATGAGTGGATGTGCAGATTTTTTTCGTCTGTTTGTGTAGGTTTTTTTTTTTTTATTGGTTCCTGTCATGATATGTCATCTACTTTTTTGCATCCATAGTTATTGTGCTGTGCTAAGAAGGCAAGTGATTGTCAGTAAATTTCTGTGTGTGTGGAGCCCTGTATAGTTAAAAAAAGAACAATAACTACAATCCTCACTCTGTACACTGTGCACACTGCAGAGAGAGAGAGCAAGATCCAGAGAATGGAAGGGGGAGAGAGAGAGAGAGGGAGAGAGAGAACCATGTCCAGTTCCACACCAGTGCACACGGGCCCACAGGGAATTGGCCTGCTATGTTCTGTCACAGTCTTTGATTAAGATGCAGTGACTTTGTGCATAATGAGGTTCCAGGCAGCAGAAGAGAGGGGGCTGGGTGGCAGGGTGGGGGGTGGGATGGGTAAAGATGGGAAGAAGGTGTCAGCCATCTCTGGTTCCAGACTCATCATCAGGCTTAAAATTCAACCCCTCACATCCAGAAGGTGTTTACATTCTCATTCCCAGCTTGACTTTTACATAATGGGTGGATTTTGCTGATATTCTCTGCCTTTAGTGTTTGTCATAGGATTTTCAGAATTCTAACAATCTTCAAGCTGTTGTATTGCCTACAAATATGCCTACTGTTTAATATGGTTTCTTCAAAGTCAGAGAGAATTGCAGAACAGCTGACAAGGAAATACTAGAAAAGTTCTACCTTCATGAACATAAAAGAAAACAAAAAACAAGAAAACAACAACAACAACTAAAAAAAATCCAAAGTTCCACTAAGATAACCTTAAAAGACAAAAGCCTTCAACCTTTTGAGCCCATGGCACTGTTTTCCTAGAGGAGCCTAGAATGTGGGGCAGAATGTTGCTCTGGAGTACCTGACCTTGTTTTAAAAACCTCCCGAATCCTGTCCATCTGTCAGAAACACCGTGGCCGACACACACTCACACAGTTTAGAGGCGGATTAATACAGGTGTGTTAGGCGCATATAAATGGATTGAAGATGAAAATTTAATCTTGGATTTTGGGGATTTGTTTTTTTTCTCTCTTTCTCACTATCTCTCTCTCTCTTTCCATTCCTTTCTATACAGTATTGCTTTCTTGTCTCCCCACAGGCAAGCAAGCAACAAGCAACCTGAAAAAACACTTTCCCTCATTTTGTACATATCTTTTGTTACACCAGTGATGTTGCTTTTGGTTACTGAGCTATAAATCTTGGATGTAAAATGGTTTGTGTAATGACTGCAAATGATACTGTGTTTATATTCTGAGCCATTTTTATGGCCCTGTAATGGTTGAATGAAATGAAACACTAGCCTTACGGACTCGACAGAATGCTTTCTCAGCTACATGGGTAATGGCCTGGCATGTTTAATATTTCATATCATATCGGGTTTCAATTGCATGTTCTGCTTTATTTATGAAACAAAAAAATCAATGTACAAGAAACAACATTCACTAGTCTCTTTTCTCACGCTTTCTTCTTCTCACTCTCTCTCTCTCTCTCTCTCTTTCTGTCTCTCTCCCTGTGAAGTTCTGACTCAAGGGCATTAGCGGCACTTGTCTCGTCTCACAAGCTGTTTCTCAACTGCTTTCAGAGCCGCAGGCTGAGTTTGTCATCTCTAATTGATCTCAACTGATTTGAAACTCCAAACGCTCAGCGAGTTTGCTTCCTATTTTTCTTTCTTCTTATTTTGATTTTAAACTTAGAAATCTGTTTTCTCCCTTTTTCTCCTTTCTTTTTTTATGCTCGCCCATAAAGTTGTTGTTGTTGAAGTTGAGTTTGGAGCTTCCAGAGTGCCCTCTGTGGCACACAGCATGATTTGGCTCCGACCGCTCTGCCTGAAACTGCCAATTCATAGAGATGCTGGAAGCATTCGCATTCATGCCTTGCACTGCATATACACACACATACACACACTGACACACACACTCACTCACACAGGCACATACACGCGGCCGACATCCCTACACACACAAACATCCGCATACATACATTCCTTTGCCCTTTGAGGGAAAAAACAGCGAGTCAAGCACTTAGACCTAATAGCTGAAGTGCTTTGAGAGCATTCCCCCTTAACCGCCATGACTTTGCCAAAAGATTTTTGGAGCCCATCAGGACATGAATCAAGATCCCCCCCACCACCTCTCCATTAATCATGCATTGAGAGAAGAGAGAGAGAGAGAGAGAGAAAGATAGGGAAAGGAAGATGAACAAGAAGTAACACAGGAAAGAAGGAAGAGAGAGACGAAGAGAGGGGCAACTCGTCCTGACAGTGCACAACGGCCGGTGCTTTAGGCTTCGGGATTGTGGGACTCCCACAGGACAGGACATAGTGCTGCCATTGGTGGTGCATTGTGGGTAGGACCCCGGGTTCATCCAAGGCAGGAGCTTGTGTGTGCGTGCCAGTGTGTGTGTGTGTGTGTGTGTTTCTTTCTTTTCTTCTTTTCCCCCTTGTGTGCACATGCAAGTCTGGCAGACCCATCCCCAAACCCCTGGCCTGCTTTACCTGCAAAACAATAGGGGCGGAGGAGGAGGCCACAAATCTCATAATCCATGCATTCTGGGGCCCGAGATGATTAAAAAGCTGCACTGGAATAATGCACTCGATTTTAAATAACGACAAAGCCCAAATACTCCTAATGGACCCACATGCAGCGCGAGAGAGAGAGGGAGAGAGAGAGAGGAAAAATGGGATGAAAGTGGAGCAAAATATTCTGATATGACTAAATCAGCTTGGAGAGGATATTAGAGGACAAGACTGGACAGATTTTCTCCCTGTTTTTCCTGTTCCACCACCCGTGCTGTACCTAACATATGTGAGGATGCAGCGGAAGTAGTGCAGTGTGTATAAACAGGCACGTTCCAGGGACATGCATATCATTGCATCCTAGCAACATACCTGAGTCACCATGTTCAAAGCACACTTCACACCTGCATGGTGAAATTCCCCACAGCCGATCAGAAACTGTATGTTGCAAAGCCAAAAAGGATGTTTGTGAAATCTCACGCTTCATAAGCACATAGTGGAAGCAAGACAGTCCAACGGTAAGCAGTGTGTGGGCGTCTGATCTGTTGCTTTGAAAGAAGCATGGAGTATGTGTCTGGCTACTGTTGATCAAGTAACTTCAAAAGCAGACCATCTCCTTGTGTATATTTGCACAAAAGGAAAGCAAAAAAAAAAAAAAAACAACTAAAAAAACATCCCCTTACTGATTTCCTGCTCTTCTTTGAGCAGCAAGCCCGAATAACTGCTCCTTAACCATGCAAACTCATTTACGCACAAGACATCTATTGACTGGTGGGGGTGATGGAGTGCGTGTGTGTGCCTGTGTGGTGATGGCCAGAGGGCTTGTGTGGCTTTTGTGTGTGTGCATGCCAGACATGTGTTCACCTGCGAGCTGTTAGTCTCTCACTGTCGACGCCAACGCCAATATAGCTGCCATGCTTTGCTCACGGGGCTAAATACAGGAGCTTCTTTTTATCCAGCTGAGCGAGAGAGAGACAGTGATGGAGACAGAGAGAGAGGGAGAGAGAGAGTTAGTGATGGAGACACAGAGTGTGTGTGTGTGTGTGTGAGAGAGAGAGATAGAGAAAGAGAGATAAAGAGAGAGGAGAGAGAATCAAAGGAGTAAATTCTGGAGGGAGAACTTGAAGTAAGATAACATGAAGTGAGTTTCTCATGTCTGCAAAAGTGCTAAAAAAATGGACAGAAAGTGCAAATCAACAGTAAGACAAAATGGACAGAAACAATGAAAGAGGGGAAATGAAAGCA
The DNA here is from genome assembly GCA_015244755.2 of Tenualosa ilisha. Taxonomy (NCBI): domain Eukaryota; kingdom Metazoa; phylum Chordata; class Actinopteri; order Clupeiformes; family Clupeidae; genus Tenualosa; species Tenualosa ilisha. The sequence goes on from PYXC01002421.1 coordinate 380,235, forward strand.
AGAAAGTGGGGCTGTGCTCAGGAAAAAACACTGAGTCTATTCAGAGATTCAATAAGGGAATAATTAGACTTTCACACCTTCCTTCCAGAATGCTCGCAGAGGAAAGGATGGAGGAATTTTGCTTTCCTCTCTCCCTACCTCCTTCCATCTCTTTCTCTCTCTTGTTATTTCTCTCTCTACCTCCCACTGGATGCCAAAACATGCCCTGAAACCTCAGCCCAGGCACCATGCTGGGGCTCCAACAAGCTGCCGGCTTATGTGCTGCAAAGCCACAGAGCCAGGTGCGAATCTAAAGGGTGAAATGGGGCTTTAACTACTTTTTAAACTAGATGAAGTGTGCTTGCCATTCTAGAACTTCTGAAAAATGTTCCCAGTGATATTTGACATAATTTGCTTCCAGGAAGAAGCGCTTGATGGCTGTACTTAGATGGATATTACTTACCAGAACCTATAATCATATATTTTGTACCAAAAAATCACTTTCAAAATTTTTCTGTCATACTTTTCAGCCCGTGTAGTACCTCATAGAACCCTGTGTTTCACGTAAGGATGCTTGTGTATCCACGTTACATTCAAGCCAAGCCTCACGCAATGAATAATCAGGGCTTAGCCTTTAGTTTGCTTGTTGACAAGTAAACAGATTAATCAGTACGGCCGTATTCTCCTGAGATACCAGTGATGTACCCTCTGCTCATAGTCTGCACACATCATCATGTTTCTGGCCTCTCCCTTCTCCACTCTCTTCCATGACCACTGCTGGCTTGACAGGCTCCTCTCACTGTCCCTCCTGGTGCATTGTGGGTAACGACGTTGGGCGCTCTCAGGTGTCAGCAGATTGAACTATAGGATGTCAGAGCAGATATTTGTCGCTGCAGTGACAGGATGTCCCGTCACAGCGCTGCCCCCTTGAAAAGTCCTGCGTCAGCAGGTCTGGGGTCTGTGTCACGGCACATGGGCACACAGCTGGTTTGTTCCACTCACTCACTTGGACAACAGAAAACGAGGACGGAGCCTATGTCACACACACACACACACACATGCATTGATGTCTGAGATGACAAATGCAGAGTACACTCACACGTCTTTCGGTGTGATAGTTTAGCTTTTGGCATTAGCACAAGCTGAACCAGGAGGTTGTGAACTTTAAAAAAATGGCCATCACCCTGCTATAAAGATTTTTGAAGGACACTCCATTATCAGAGCATCACAACTGTGTTGTTGCAGGCAGCCAGTCAGTCTGTCAGGCCCCAGGAAGCTGTTTTCCTCACAAGCAAAGATGAAAGCTGAGTTTGAAGTGCTGGAGCTTTTGACATGGTCACGACTTCACCGAGAAATTGTCAGAGATGGAAAAGAACATCAAGTTCATGCAATCATGCAGAAATACATTTTCCTTCATTTTAAAGTTTTGATTGCCATTAAAGATAACAGTCCTGTCTGCAGTTATGCACTTTTGCATCTGAGCAGTTTTATACCATGTATGGGCAGAGATGTGGGTAGTATGGAGTATGTGTGGGACTGGGAGCTTGTACACAATTTCTATCCAGCTTTGCTAAATGTGATTAGCATTTCCATGCACGGTATCATAAGCTCCACAAGCTGACTAGCTCTTATCCAGCTTCAATTACCCTGATGCCCCTACTGTGCTTTTTTTGCCTCGTGGGGGATCCTGAAGATGGACCACGGTCACCCCAGACACCTTGTCTCTGCCTTAAACCCGCTAAGAGGATGAATGCAGGACTATGGAAAGATGAGCTGCCCTGTTCTGTCTCTTTCTCTGTGATCTCCCCCTGGGGGGTTGGGGGTGGGGGGGTGGCTGGCAGACGAGAAGCGAGGAAGAGGAGGGGAGGAGGAGAGAGGGGTGAAGAGGAGATAAGTACACGGTACAACAACAAAGAACAACAGAGGAAAGAGAACAGCTAAAGAGTTGGTCATGATGGAGTTGTGTGTGTGTGTGTGTGTGTGTGTGTGGAAGGCTGTCAGATGGAAGATGGAATACAGTATTGAGTGTGTATGTGTGTGTGTGTGAGTGCAAGGAAATGAGTTTTCACTCTGTGTCCTCTTATTCCCATATTCTCCCAAAATGCCCCCCCCCCCATATCCTGCATCACCCATCCCCCTCTTAGCCTCTCATTCTCCCCAATTAGGCATGACCCAACCCCCCCCCCCCCCCCCATCCCCCCCCGAATCCCTCTCCTCATCTCTGCCTTTTTATCTTTCTTATCTTCCCCAGCTGATCCAGCATTCTTCCAACAGCTGCGGGGGAGATCGCAACCACTCCATCCGCCCTAAGTGCCGCATCAGGCAGCGGCAAGGAGAGTCGAAGCCTCCTTTCATGGGCTCAATATCGACCAGGCGGGATGTGGAAGGAGGTGGCTCATAGACGGAGGTTGGGGGTGGAGGGGGAGTGGAGGATAAGTGGGGAAAGAAAGTGGAACTACTGGAGAGAGGAAGAGAAAAACCTTGGAGAGAGAGAGAGAGCAAAAGAAATAAAGAAGGGGAGAAATATTTCCTAATTCTAATGGGGCTGTGGCACAGTATTGTGTATGAGGTTTTAGGTTTGTTTATACAGCTACGTTTCGGTGATCCTGCAATTTGGATGTAACATTTAAACCTCCATGTGCACAGACAAACACACACACACACACACACACACACAATTCCATTGCTGGCCAGACAATCTCTGAGTGTTAACTCTCTAAATCCAGATTAGTGGCCAGCTCGTAAGTCATTCAGGGGGTTTGTTGATTATAGTCATTAAAACTGACAACTGGACTAGTGGACAACCTGTGTGTTGTTCCCCATCATTAATACCTGTGTAAGAATATGTCATTATCATATTTATTAGATGTTGCCATCTGAATACACTCCTCTGAATGCTTTAAAGGTAAAATTAAGTCAGTGGAAACAGAGGAACAGCAGTAGACCTTGACTCTCAGCCACCCACTGACGTAAGCAATATAAAAGAGAAACGATATGTGGAGAAGCTACTGCCAGCCTCCAGCTTGGCGAATGTGACCTGACACAGGTTACCTCACTGCCAGAGTGGACTGCAGGATTGAACTCTTTACCACATGTGACGTTCCTGTGTCATTATGCATGAGTCCCTGCCCTCGTGCTACCATCAACATTCTGAACATTCATCAGTCAAAATGGAACATTGTCTTGGCAACCTTTTTCCATTGCTGCATGCTAATGCTGTGTCATTGTCTTTATGGTACCTGATATGCTAATTTTTGAAGGATATGCGTCTGTGTTTTTCTACACTATTTGTGGAACGATTCTGCCATACAGTACCGTGTGTGGCAGTGAAGGTCAGAGATGTTACAGTACACGTCACGTTCTAGCTGCCGCAGGAGTTATGGCACTCACCAATAAAATAAATTCAGCCTGTCCACTGTTTTGGCCACCATTATCTTATTGATTGCTCATTCTCATCAGGGCTGTGTAGCGAGGGGGCCTTGGAAATCACCCATAAATCTCAGCTCAAGTGGCCATCAGGCCATAAATCATGCCATGCAAGCAGGCTAGTGCAAAATGGAGTGTTCGATTGAAAATGGCAGACATCATATGTACAGTCTGCTTATGCTAATTTTCCTGAAATTTTTAAACCCTTAAACCCTTAAACCCTTAAACGAAGCTGTTGGTTTCTTAAAGAAATAGATCTAGGAGTAGGACGTGTCCCTTTAGAGATTACCACGCCAATGTGCCCCAAATGGGGTATAAAAAATGTGCTTTGCCGTCACAGGCCTGAAGGATGAGTGGGAAATATATGGCCCAATAAACGTGATGCAGTGTGACTTCTTTAACCCTCTCGGCAGCTATGATGTAAGCACTTGAGGAGAGCAGTTGAGATGGCAACACGAGAGAGGGAGTGAATGAGACCTCCACGGCAGGACTGTAAAATAATAAGAAATACAATTTATATGAACACATGCACACACACACAAACAGGCAGTACATATAACATATAATACACTATAAAACACATACACAAACATGTAGGCAAACTAATACATCATGTATCCCACATACAAGTACCGTGGTGGTCTCATAAACACAGACACACACACACACACACACAAACAGGCAGTACATATAACATATAATACACTATAAAACACATAGGCAAATGTAGGCAAACTAATACATCATGTATCCCACATACCGTGGTGGTCTCATAAACACAGACACACACACACACACACACACACATACATACATACACACTGTATTTATATCTTTGTGAGGGCTTCCTATTGAGCCCCTCTGACTAAACACAAAAAACGATGGGCAATTCCGAATGGGAGAAAATGCTGCCTTCTGAAGTAGTGTTCGGCGACAGCATCAAGGCATGTCTAAATCATATAAATGCATAAAATTCTTCCTTTGAAGGTACCTTTATTTTGATTGCAGCACGTATGTATCCTAAAGGCTGCCTTTAACGGTGAATTGAGAAGTCAACTGTCGGTATCCTGGCAACAGTGAGGTGGTGGTAGCGTAGTGGTTAAGGACCTGGCTGGTGTGCTAGTTGTCTGTAAAGTTGTGGGGTTGAGTCCTAGCTGTCACCATTGTGCCTTTGAGCAAGGCACTTAACCCTAAGTTGCTCTAGGGGAAACTGGCCTTGAACGATTTATAGTTAACAAAACATAAGCCGCTTTAGATAAAGCCATCTGATAAATGTAAATATAATGTCTGAACAGTTTTATAAACAAAAGACAAGGTTTAATTTAAATTATCTCGCTGGCTCATCTGACACTAAGTTTGTT